>JAGKPW010003123.1:5667-19713 GCA_019926035.1 Melaleuca alternifolia
ATGTAGACGCGATTGAATGAATTTGTCAGTCTCCATTTTTTCGATTGATGATGCTCTGTTCATGTCCATCTACGGTTCGTCTTCATACGAGAGAGTTATCCGTCCGGTGCAACTCTAAAAGCCAATGCAGACTTCGCGGTGGTTTCGAAAAACTTCATGTACGCCAACTAACTTCCTTCTCTCTCTCTCTCTCCCAGATATACATTCGCAATGATCGTTTGTCTCCAAATTTGTGGTTTTGCAGCATGGGATGCAATTGTCGATGTAGACGCGATTGAATGTATTTGTCACTCTCCGTTTTTTGGTTCGATGATGCTCTATTCATGTCCATCTGCAGTTCAGTCTTGCATTCGATAGAGTTTATCAGTCTGGTGTGAAACTGTAAAAGCCAATACAGACTTCGCGGGTGGTTCGAAAAAAATCAGGTTACGACAACTCAATTCCTCCTCTCTCTCTCTGTCTCCCAGATATGCATTCGCGATGATCATTTGTCCGCATCGTCGTGGTTTGGCTGCATGCGATGCGATTGTAGATGTATAGGCGATCGGATGTATTTGTCACTCTCCGGTTTTTGGTTCGATGATGCTTTGTTCTTGCCCATCTGCAGTTCGTGTGCATACGAGAGAGTTATCCGTCTGGTGAAACTCTAAAAGCCAATACGGACTTCGCGGTGGTTTCGAAAAACTTCAGGTACGCCAACTCACTTCCTGCTCTCTCTCTCTCCCATATATACATTCGCGATCATCGTTTGTCTCCAAATTCGTGGTTTTGCTGCATGGGATGCGATTGTAGATGTAGAGGCGATTGGATGTATTTGTCAGTCTCCCTTTTTTGGTTTGATGATGCTTTGTTCTTGCCCATCTGCAGTTCATTTGCATACGAGAGAGTTATCCGTCCGGTGAAACCGTAAAAGCCAATCCAGACTTCGCGGTGTTTCGAAAAACTTCAGGTACGCCAACTCACTTCCTGCTCTCTCTCTCTCCCATATATACATTCGCGATCATCGTTTGTCTCCAAATTCGTGGTTTTGCTGCATGGGATGCGATTGTAGATGTAGAGGCGATTGGATGTATTTGTCAGTCTCCCTTTTTTGGTTTGATGATGCTCTGTTCATGTCCATCTGCAGTTCGTCAGCCGACAAGAGAGTTATCCGTCCGGTGAAACTGTAAAAGCCAATCCAGACTTCGCAGAGCTTTCGAAAAACTTCAGGTACGCCAACTCACTTACTGCTCTCTCTCTCTCTCCCAGATATGCATTCGCGATGATCGTTTGTCCGCATATTCGTGTTTTGGCTGCATGCGATGCGATTGTAGATGTAGAGGCGATCGGATGTATTTGTCACTCTCCGGTTTTGTTGGTTCGCTGATGCTCTTTTCTTTTCTTGCCCATCGCAGTTCGTGTGCATACGAAGAGTTATCCGCTGGTGAACTCTAACAAGCGAATACGACGTCGCGGTGGTTTCGAAAAACTTCAGGTACGCCACCTCACGTTCCTGCTCTCTCTCTCTCCCATATATACTTCGCGAGCATCGTTTGTCTCCAAATTCGTGGTTTTGACTGCTGGGATGCGATTGTAGATGTAGAGGCGATTGGATTGTATTTGTCCCGTCTCCCTTTTTTGGTTTTTGATGATGCTTTGTGCTTGAGAAGAGTTCTCCGTCCGGTGAAGACTGTAAGCCAATACGTGACTTCGTCGTTGACTTCGAAAAACTTCAGGTACCCACTCACTTAACTCTCTTCCTCTTTTCTCTCTCTCATCCAGAAATGCATTCGCGATGAACGTTTGTCTCCAAATTCGTGGTTTTGCTGCATGGGATGCGATTGTAGATGTAGAGGCGATTGGATGTATTTGTCAGTCTCCTTTTTTTGGTTTGATGATGCTTTGTTCTTGCCCATCTGCAGTTCATCTGCATACGAGAGAGTTATCCGTCCGGTGAAACTGTAAAAGCCAATCCAGACTTCGCGGTGGTTTCGAAAAAATTCAGGTACACCAACACACTTCCTCCTCTCTCTTTCTCATCCAGATATGCATTCGCGATGATTCTTTCTATCCAAACTCATGGTTTTGCTGCATGGGATGCAATTGTAGATGTAGACGCGATTGAATGAATTTGTCAGTCTCCATTTTTTCGATTGATGATGCTCTGTTCATGTCCATCTACGGTTCGTCTTCATACGAGAGAGTTATCCGTCCGGTGCAACTCTAAAAGCCAATGCAGACTTCGCGGTGGTTTCGAAAAACTTCATGTACGCCAACTAACTTCCTTCTCTCTCTCTCTCTCCCAGATATACATTCGCAATGATCGTTTGTCTCCAAATTTGTGGTTTTGCAGCATGAGATGCAATTGTCGATGTAGACGCGATTGAATGTATTTGTCAGTCTCCGTTTATTCGATTGATGATGCTCTGTTCTTGTCCATCTGCAGTTCGTCTGCATACGAGAGAGTTATCCGTCCGGTGAAACTGTCAGAGCCAATCCAAACTTTGCGGCAGTTTTGAAAAAATTCAGGTACGCCAACTCACTTCCTCCTCTATCTCTCTCATCCTGATATGCATTCGCGATGATCGTTTGTCTCCAAATTCGTGGTTTTGCTGCATGGGATGCGATTGTAGATGTAGAGGCAATCGGATGTATTGGTCACTCTCCGTTTTTTGGTTTGATGATGCTCTGTTCATGTCCATCTGCAGTTCGTTTGTATACGAGAGAGTTATCCGTGCGGCGAAACTGTAAATGCCAATACAGACTTCGCGGTGGTTTCGAAAAACTTTAGGTACGCCAACTCACTTCTTGCTCTCTGTCTCTCTCTCTCTCCCAGATATGCATTCGCGATGATCGTTTGTCCAAATATTCGTGGTTTGGCTACATGCGACGCGATTGTATATGTAGAGGCAAACGGATGTATTTGTCACTCTCCATTTTTTGGTTCGAAGATGCTCTGTTCATGTCCATATACAGTTCGTCTGCATACGAGAGAGTTATCCATCCGGGGAAACTGTAAAACCCAATCCAGACTTCGCGGTGGTTTCGAAAAACTTTATGTACGCCAACTCACTTCCTCCTCTCTCTCTCTCCCAGATATGCATTCGCGATGATCGTTTGTCCACATATTCGTGGTTTTGCTGCATGGGATGCGATTGTAGATGGAGGGCAATCGAATGTATTTGTCACTCTTCGTTTTTTGTTTCGATGATGCTCTGTTCTTGCCCATCTGCATTTCGGGTGCATACGAGGGAGTTATCCGTCCGGGGAAACAATAAAAGCCAATCCAGACTTCGCGGTGGTTTCGAAAAATTTTAGGTACGCCAACTCACTTCCTGCTCTCTCTCTCCCATATATGCATTCGCGATTATCATTTGTCCAAATATTCGTGGTTTGGCTGCATGCGATGTGATTGTATATGTATAGGCGATCGGATGTATTTGTCACTCTCCGTTTTTTGGTTCAATGATGCTCTATTCATGTCCATCTACAGTTCGTCTGCATTAGATAGAGTTGTCCGTCTGATGAAACTGTAAAAGCCAATCCAGACTGTGCGGTGGTTTCGAAAAACTTCAGGTACGCCAACTCACTTCCTCTTCTCTCTCTCTCATCCAGATATGCATTCGCGATGATCGTTTGTCCACATATTCGTGGTTTGGCTGCATGCTATGCGATTGTAGATGTACAGGCGATCGGATGTATTTCTCACTCTCCATTTTTTTGTTCGATGATGCTCTATTCATTTCCATCTGCAGTTCGTCTGCATTCGATAGAGTTATCCATCCGGTGAAATTGTAAAAGCCAATAAAGACTTCGCAGTGGTTTCGAAAAACATCAGGTACGCCAACTCACTTCCTGCTCTGTCTCTCTCATCCAGATATGCATTCGCGATGATCATTTGTCTGTATATTCGTGGTTTGGCTGCATGCGATGTGACTGTATATGTATAAGCGATCGGATGTATTTGTCACTCTCCGTTTTTTGGTCAAATGATGCTCTGTTCATGCCCATCTACAGTTCGTCTGCATTCGATAGAGTTATCCGTCCGATAAAACTGTAAAAGCCAATCCAGACTTCGTGGTGGTTTCAAAAAACTTCAGGTACGCCAACTCACCTCCTCCTCTCTCTCTCTCATCCAGATATGCATTCGCGATGATCGTTTGTCTACATATTCGTGGTTTGGCTGCATGCGATGCGATTCTAGATGTACAGGCGATCGGATGTATTTGTCACTCTCCATTTTTTTGTTCAATGATGTTCTATTCATTTCCATCTGCAGTTCGTCTGCATTCGATAGAGTTATCCGTCCGGTGAAATAGTAAAAGCCAATACAGACTTCGTGGTGGTTTCGAAAAACTTTAGGTACGCCAACTCACTTCCTGCTCTCTCTCTCTCCCAGATATGCATTCGCGATGATCGTTTGTACGTATATTTGTGGCTTGGCTGCTTGCGATGCGATTGTAGATGTACAGGCGATCGGATGTATTTGTCACTCTTCATTTTTTTGTTCGATGATGCTCTATTCATTTCCATCTGCAGTTCATCCACATTCGTTAGAGTTATCCGTCCGGTGAAATTGTAAAAGCCAATACAGACTTCGCGGTGGTTTCGAAAAACATCAGGTACGCCAACTCACTTCCTGCTCTCTCTCTCTCTCTCATCCAGATATGCATTCGCGATGATCATTTGTGCGTATATTCGTGATTTGGCTGCATGCGATGTGATTGTATATGTATAGGCGATCGGTTGTATTTGTCACTCTCCATTTTTTGGTTCAATGATGCTCTGTTCATGTTCATCTACAGTTCGTTTGCATTCGATAGAGTTGTCCGTCCGATGAAACTGTAAAAGCCAATCCAGACTTCGCGGTGGTTTCGAAAAACTTCAGGTACGCCAACTCACTTCCACATCTCTCTCCCTCTCCCAGATATGCATTCGACATGATCGTTTGTCCGCATATTCGTGGTTTGGCTACATGCGATGCGATTGTAGATGTATAGGCGATCGGATGTATTTGTCACTATCCATTTTTTTGTTTGTTGATGCTCTATTCATGTCCATCTACAGTTCGTCTGCTTTCGATTGAGTTATCCGTCCGATGAAACTGTAAAAGCCAATCTAGACTTCGCGGTGGTTTCAAAAAACTTCTGGTACGCCAACTCACTTCCTCCTCTCCCTCTTGCTCATTCCAGATACGCATTCAGATGCTTGTTTGTCTCCAATTCATGGTTTTGCTGCAATGGGGGGATTCGATTGTAGATGGAGAGGTGAGCGAATGTTTTGTCACTCATCCGTTTTTTGGTTCGATGATGCTCTGTTCTTGTCCATCTGCAGTTCTTCTGTATACGACAGAGTTATCCGTCCGATGACACTGTAAAAGCCAATCCAGACTTCGCGGTGGTTTCGAAAAACTTCAGGTACACCAACTCACTTCCTCCTCTCTCTCTCTCTCATCCAGATATGCATTCGCGATGATCATTTTGTCTGCATTTCGTGGTTTGGCTGCATGCGAAAAATGCGATTGTTTATGTCACAGGCGATTGGATTTTATTTTGTCACTGTCCGTTTTTTGGTTCGATGAAGCTCTGGTTCTTGTCCATCTTCATTCTTTTTTGCATTCGATAAAAGTTTTTCGTCCGTGAAACTGTAAAAGCCAATCCAGACATCGCGGTGGTTTCGAAGAACTTCAGGCACGCGAACTAACTTCCTCTTCTCTCTCTTTCTCTCAGATATGCAATCGCGATTATCGTTTGCCTCCATATTCTTGGTTTTGCTGCATGCGATGCGATTGTAGATGTACAGGTGATCGAATGTAATTGTGACTCTCCATTTTTTGGTTTGATGATGCTATGTTCAAGTCCAAGTGCAGTTCGTCTGCATACAAGAGAGTTATCCGTCTGGGGAAACTGTAAAAGCCAATCCAGACTTCGCGGCGGTTTCGAAAAACTTCAGGTACGCCAACTCACTTCCTCTTCTCTCTCTATCTCTCATATATGCATTCGATATGATCGTTTGCCTACATATACGTTGTTTTGCGGCATGCGATGCGATTGTAGATGTAGAGCCTATCGGATGTATTTGTCACTCTCCGTTTTTTGGTTTGATGATGCTCTGTTCATGTCCATCTGCATTTCATCTACATACGAGAGACTAATCCGTCCGGTCAAACTGTAAAAGCCAATCTACACTTCGCGGCGGTTTCGAAAAACTTCAGGTACGCCAACTCACTTACTCCTCCTTTCTCTCTCATCCAGATATGCATTCGCGATGATTGTTTGTCTACAAATTCGTGGTTTTGCGGGATGGGATGCGATTGTAGATGTAGAGGCGATCGAATGTATTTGTCACTCTCCGTTTTTTGGTTCGATGATGCTTTGTTGTTGTCCATCTGCAGTTCGTGCGCAAACGAGAGAGTTATCCGTCTGGTGAAACTATAAAAGCTAATCCAGACTTCGCGGTGTTTTTGAAAAACTTCAAGTACGCCAACTCATTTCCTCCTCTCTTTCTCTCTCTCATCTAGATCTGCATTCGCGATGATCATTGTCTCCAAATTCATGGTTTGACTGCATGGGATGCGGATTCTAAACAGAGAGGCGATCGAATGTATTTGTCACTCTCCATTTTTTGGTTCGATCATGCTCTGTTCATGTCCATCTGCAGTTCGTCTGCATTCGATAGAGATATCCATCCGGTTAAACTGTAAAAGCCAATCCAGACCTTGCGGTGGTTTCGAAGAACTTCAGGCACGCGAACTCACTTCCTCTTCTTTCTCTCTCTCCCAGATATGCATTCGCGATGATCGTTTGTCCGCATATTCGTGGTTTGGCTGCAAGTGATGCGATTGTAGATGTACAGGCGATCGGATGTATTTGTCAGTCTCTGTTTTATTGTTCAATGATGCTCTGTTCTTCTCCATCTGCAATTCGTCTGCATACGGGAGAGTTATCCGTCCAGTGAAACTGTAAAAGCCAAACCAGACTTCGCGGCGGTTTCGAAAAACTTCGGGTACGCCAACTCACTTCCTCCTCTCTCTCTCTCTCATCCATTTATGCATTCGCGATGATCGTTTGTCTCCAAATTCACGGTTTTCTGCATGGGATGTGATTGTAGATGTAGAAGCGATCGCATGTATTTGTCACTCTTCGTTTTTTGGTTCGATGATGCTCTGTCCATGTCCATCTGCATTCGTTTGCATACGAGACAGTTATCCGTTCGGTGAAATTGTAAAAGCCAATCCAGACTTCGCGGTGGTTTCGAAAAACTTCAGGTACGCCAACTCACTTCCACCTCTCTCTATCTCTCATCCAGATATGCATTTGCCATGATCGTTTGTCTCCAAATTCGTGCTTTTGCTACATGGGACGCGATTTTAGATGTAGAGGCGATCGAATGTATTTGTCACTCTCCATTTTTTGGTTCGATGATGCTTTGTTGTTGTCCATCTGCAGTTCGCACGCAAACGAGGGACTTATCCGTCCGGTGAAACTATAAAAGCCAATCCAGACTTCGCGGTGGTTTCGAAAAACTTCAAGTACGCCAACTCATTTCCTTCTCTCTCTCTCTCTCTCATCTAGATATGCATTCGCGATGATCGTTTCTCCTCATATTCGTGGTTTGGCTGCATGCGATGCGATTGTAGTTGTATTTGTCACTCTCCATTTTTTTAGTTTGATGATGCTCTGTTCATGTCCATCTGCAGTTCGTCTGCATACGAGAGAGTTATCTGTCCGGAGAAACTGTAAAAGTCAATCCAGACTTTGCTGTGGTTTCGAAAAACTTCAGGTACGCCAACTCACTTCCTCCTCTCTCTCTCTCTCTCATGCAGATATGCATTTGCGATGATCGTTTGTCTCCAAATTCGTGGTTTTTCTGCATGGGATACGATTGTAGATGGAGAGGCGATCGAATGTATTTGTCACTCTCCGTTTTTTGGTTCAATTATGCTCTGTCCATGTCCATCTGCAGTTGGTCTGCATACGAGAGAGTTATCTGTCCGGTGAAACTATAAAACCAAATCCGAACTTCGCTGTGGTTTCAAAGAACTTCAGGTACGCCAACTCACTTCCTCCTCTCTCTCTCTCTCTGCCTCTCTCTCAGATATACATTCGCGATGATCGTTTGTCTCCATATTCATGGTTTTGCTGCATGCGATGCGTTTTGCTGCATGCGATGCGATTGTAGATGTAGAGGCGATCCGATGTATTTGTCTCTCTCCATTTTTTGGTTCGATGATGCTCTATCCATGTCCATCTGCAGTTCGTCTGCATACGAGAGAGTTACACGTCCGATGAAACTGTAAATGTAAATCTGGACTTCGCAGTGGTTTCGAAGAATTTCAGGTACACCAATTCACTTCCTCCTCTCTCTTTCTCAGATATGCATTCAAGATGATCGTTTGTTTGCATACGAGAGAGTTATATGTCCGGTGAAATTGTAAAAGCAAATCCGGTCTTTGCGATGCTTTCGAAGAACTTCAGAAACGCCAACTCACTTCCTCTCTCTCTCTCTCTCTCTCTCTCAGATAATCATTCGCGATGATCGTCTGTCTCCAGATTCATGGTTTTGTTGCATGCGATGCGATTGTAGATGTAGAGTCGATCAGATGTATTTGTCGCTCTTCGTTTTTTAGTTCGATGATGCACTGTCCATGTCCATCTGTAGTTCGTATGCATACGAGAGAATTATCCGTCCGGTGAAACTGTAAAAGCAAATGCGGACTTCCCGGTGGTTTCGAAGAACTTCAGGTACACCAACTCGCTTCCTCCTCTCTCTCTCTCTCATATATACATTCGCGATGATCGTTTGTGTTCATATTCGATGTTTTGCTGCATGCGATGCGATTGTAGATGTAGAGGCGATCGGATATATTTATCACTCTCCATTTTTTGGTTCGATGATGCTCTGTCCTTGTCCATCTACAGTTCGTCTGCATACGAGAGAGTTATCTGTCCGGTGAAACTGTAAAAGCCAATCTTGACTTCGCGATGCTTTCGAAAAACTTCAGGTACGCCAACTTACTTCCTCCTCTGTCTATCTCTCATCCAGATATGCATTCGCGATGATCGTTTGTCTCCAAATTCGTGGTTTTGCTGCATTCGATGCGATTGTAGATGTAGAAGCGATCGCAGGTATTTGTCACTCTCCATTTTTTTATTCGATGATACTCGGTTCTTGTCCATCTACAGTTCGTTTGCATACGAGAGAGTTATCCGTCCGGTGAAACTGTAAAAACCAATCCAGACTTCGCGGTGGTTTCGAAAAACTTCAGGTACGCGAACTCTCTTCCTCCTCTGTCTCGCTCATCCAGATTTGCATTCGCGATGATCGTTTGTCTCCAAATTCGTGGTTTTACTGCATGGTATGCGATTGTAGATGGAGAGGCGATCGAATGAATTTGTCACTCTCCGTTTTTTGGTTCGATGATGCTCTGTTCTTGTGCATCTACGATTCGTTTGCATACGAGAGAGTTATCCGTCTGGTGAAACTGTAAAAGCCAATCCAGACATCGCGGTGGTTTCGAAAAACTTCAGGTACGCCAACTCACTTCCTCCTCTCTCTCTCTCTCTCACATCCAGATATGCATTTGCGATGATCGTTTGTCTCCAAATTCGTGGTTTTGCTGCATGGGTTGCGATTGTAAATGGAGAGGCGATCGAATGTATTTGTCACTCTCCATTTTTTGGTTCGATGATGCTCTGTTCTTGGCCATTTGCATTTCGTCTGCATACGAGAGAGTTATCCGTCTGGTGAAACTGTAAAAGCCAATCCAGACTTCGCGGTGGTTTCGAAAAACTTCAGGTACGCCAACTCACTTTCTCCTCTCTCTCTTTCATCCTGATATGCAGTCGCGATGATCGTTTGTCTCCAAATTCGTGGTTTTGCTGCATGGGATGCGATTGTAGATGTATAGGCGATCGAATGTATTTGTCACTCTCCGTTTTTTGCTGCGATGATACTCTGTTCTTGTCCATCTGCAGTTCTTCTGCCTACGAGAGAGTTTATCCGTCCGGTGAAACTGTAAAAGCCAATCCAGACTTCGCGATGGTTTCGAAAAACTTCAGGTACGCCAACTCACTTCCTCCTCCTCTCTCTCTCATCCAGATATGCATTTGCGATGATTGTTTGTCTCCAATTTCGTGGTTTTGCTGAATGGGATGCGATTGTAGCTGGATAGGCGATCGAATGTATTTGTCACTCTCCGTTTTTTGGTTCGATGATGCTCTGTTCTTGTCCATCGGCAATTCGTTTGCATACGAGAGAGTTATCCGTCAAATGAAACTATAAAAACCAATCCACACTTCGCGGTGGTTTCGAAAAACTTCAGGTACGCCAACTCTCTTCCTCCTCTCTCTCTCTCATCCAGATATGCATTCGCGATGATCGTTTGTCTCCAAATTCATGGTTTTACTGCAGGGATGCGATTGTAGATGGAGATGCGATCGAATGTATTTGTCACTCTCCGTTTTTTGGGTCGATGATGATCTGTTCTTGTCCATCTGCAGTTCGTCTGCATACGAGAGAGTTATCCGTCTAGTGAAAATGTAAAAGCCAATCCAGACTTGACGGTGGTTTCGAAAAACTTCAGGTACGCCAACTCACTTCCTTGTCTCTCTCTCTCATCCAGATATGCATTCGCGATGATCGTTTGTCTCCAAATTCGTGGTTTTACTGCATGGGAAGCGATTGTAGAGGTAGAGGCGATCGAATGTATCTGTCACTCTCCGTTTTTTGGTTCGACGATGCTCTGTTCTTGTCCATCTGCATTTCGTCTGCATACGAGAGAGTTATCCGTCTGGTGAACCTGTAAAAGCCAATCCAGACTTCGCGGTGGTTTCGAAAAACTTCAGGTACTCCAAATCACTTCCTCCTCCTCTCTCTCTCGTCCAGATATGCATTTGCGATGATTGTTTGTCTCCAAATTCGTGGTTTTGCTGCATGGGATGCGATTGTAGATGGAGAGGCGAACGAATGTATTTGTTACTCTTTATTTTTTGATTCGATGATTCTCTGTTCTTGTCCATTTATAGTTCGTCTGCATACGAGAGAGTTATTCGTCCACTGAAACTGTAAAAATCAATCCAGACTTCACGGTGGTTTCGAAAAACTTCAGGTATGCCAACTCACATGTTCCTCTCTCTCGCTCATCCAGATATCCATTCGCGATGATCGTTTGTCCCCAAATTCGTGGTTTTGCTGCAGGGATGCGATTGTACGTGGAGATGCGATCGAATGTATTTGTCACTCTCCGTTTTTTGGTTCGATGATGCTCTGTTCTTGTTCATCTACAGTTCGTTTGCATACGAGAGAGTTATTTGTCTAGTGAAAATGTAAATGCCAATCCAGACTTCGTTGTGGTTTTGAAAAACTTCAGGTACGCCAACTCACTTCCTGCTCTCTCTCTCTCCCCCATATGTGTATTCGCGATGATCGTTTGTCCTCATATTCATGGTTTGGCTGCATGGGATGGGATTGTAGATGTAGAGGCGATCGGATGTATTTGTCACTCCCAGTTTTTTTGGTTTGATGATGCTCTGTTCATGTCCATCTGCAATACGTCTGCATACAAGAGAGTTATCCGTCCGGTGAAACTGTAAAAGCCAATCCAGACTTCGCGATGGTTTCGAAAAACTTCAGGTACGCCAACTCTCTTCCTGCTCTCTGTCTCTCGCAGATAAGCATTCGCGATGATCGTTTGTCTCCAAATTCGTGGTTTTGCTGCATGAGATGCGATTGTAGATGGAGAGGCGAACGAATGTATTTGTACCTCGTTTTTGTTTTCGATGATGCTCTGGTTGGATCTAGGCCATTTATAGTTCGTATGCTACGAGGAGAGTTATCCGTCCGATGGAAAATGTAAAAATTCAATCCAGACTTCGCGTGGTTTCGAAAAAATTAAGGTATGCCAACTAACATCTTCTCTCTCTCACTCATCTAGATAGGCCATCGCGATGCTCGTTTGTCATCCTCCAAATTCGTGGTTTTACTGCAGGGAATGCGATTGTAGATGGAGATGCGATCGAATGGATTGTCAGTTTCCGTTTTTGGTTCGATGATGCTCTGTCTGTTCATCTACAGTCGTTTGCATACGGGAGAGTTATTCGATAATGGAAAATGTAAAAGCCAATCCAAACTTCGTTGTGGTTTGAACAAACTGCAGGTACGCCCAACTCACTTCTGCTCTCTCTCTCTCCCCCAGAGTGCATTCGCGATGATCGTTTTTTGTCCCTTCATATTCGTGGTTTGGCTGCATGCGATGCGATTGTAGATGTAGAGGCGATCGGATGTATTTGTCACTCCCCGTTTTTTTGGTTTGATGATGCTCTGTTCATGTCCATCTGCAGTTCGTCTGCATACAAGAGAGTTATCCGTCCGGTGAAACTATAAAAGCCAATCCAGACTTCGCGGTGGTTTTCGAAAAACTTCAGGTACGCCAACTCTCTTCCTGCTCTCTGTCTCTCGCAGATAAGCATTCGCGATGATCGTTTGTCTCCAAATTCGTGGTTTTTTTGCATGGGATGCGATTGTAGATGGAGAGGTGATCGAATGTATTTTTCACTCTCCGTTTTTTGGGTTCGATGATGCTCTGTTCTTGTCCATTTATAGCTCGTTTGCATACGAGTGAGTTATCCGTCCGGTGAAACTGTAAAAGCCAATCCAGACTTCGCGGTGGTTTCGAAAAACTTCAGGTACGCCAACTCACTTCCTCCTCTCTCTCTCTCATCCAGATACGCATTGGCGATGATGGTTTGTCTCCAAATTCGTGGTTTTGCTGCATGGGATACGATTGTAGATGTAGAGGCGATCGGATGTATTTGTCACTCTAAGTTTTTTGGTTCGATGATGCTCTATTCTTGCCAATCCAGACTTCGCGATGGTTTTGAAAAACTTCAGGTACGCCAACTCTCTTCCTGCTATCTCTCTCTCTTTCCCAGATATGCATTCGCGTTCATCGTTTGTCTCCAAATTCGTGGTTTTGCTGCATGGGATGCGATGTAGATGTAGAGGCGATCGAATGTATTTGTCACTCTCCGTTTTTTGGTTCGATGATGCTCTGTTCTTGTCCATCTGCAGTTCTTCTGCATACAAGAGAGTTATCCGTCTGGTGAAACTCTAAAAGCCAATCCAGACTTCGCGGTGGTTTCGAAAAACTTCAGGTACGCCAACTCACTTCCTCCTCTCTCTCTCTGTCATCCAGATTTGCATTCGTGATGATCGTTTGTCTCCAAATTCGTGAATTTGTTGCATGGGATGCGATTGTAGATGGAAAGGCGATCGGATGTATTTGTCACTCTCCATTTTTTGGTTCGATGATGCTCTTTTCATGTCCATCTGCATTTCGTCTACATTCGATAGAGTTAGCCATCCGATTAAACTGTAAAAGCCAATCTAGACTTCCCGGTGGTTTCGAAGAACTTCAGGCACGCGAACTCAATTCCTCTTCTCTCTCTGTCTCTCAGATATGCATTCGAGATGATCGTTTGCCTACATATTCGTGGTTTTGCTGCATGCGATGCGATTGTAGGTGTACAGGCGATCGAATGTATCTGTTACTCTCCTTTTTTTGGTTCGATGATGCTCTGTTCATGTCCATATGCAGTTCGTCTGCATACGAGAGAGTTATCAGTCCGGTGAAACTGTAAAAGCCAATCCAGACTTGACGGTGGTTTCGAAAAACTTCACGTACGCCAACTCACTTCTAGCTCTCTCTCTCTCTCTTTCCCATATATGCATTCGGGATGATCGTTTGTCCATATATTTGTGGTTTGGCTGCATGCCATGCGATTGTAGATGTACAGGCAATTAGATGTATTCGTCAATCTCCGTTTTTTGGTTCGATGATACTCTGTTCATGTCCATCTGCAGTTCGTTTGCCTACGAGAGAGTTATCCGTCCGGTGAAACTGTAAAAGCCAATCCAGACTTTGCGGTGCTTTCGAAAAACTTCAGGTACGCCAACTCACTTTCTGCTCTCTCTCTCTTTCTCCCAGATATGCATTCGCGATGATCGTTTGTCCGCATAATTGTGGTTTGGCTGCATGCGATGCGATTGTAGATGTACAGGTGATCG
>JAGKPW010003124.1:0-76269 GCA_019926035.1 Melaleuca alternifolia
TGTGAGAACTTGGATTGGGAACATCATAAACCCAAAAATCGCTACAGGACTACCCCCAACGGAGGATCCACAACATATGTGGGAGAATATCAAAGAAATGTACGAGAAGCTTGATAGAGCGAAGATTTTCGCTATCAAGCAACAATTGACAAATCTCTAACAGGGCAATAACTCTGTTAGGGTTTGCTACAACAAATTGGCTACTCTCTAGAACGAACTCGAAGTGGTGGAAGAAAAATCTGACGCACCCGAGTATGTATTAAAGCAATACCAGGCCATTCGAGAGAGGCAAAATGCGACATGATTCTTACTAATTCTGAGCGACGATTATCTCGCATTTCGAACGCAGATCCTTCTGATGGATCCACCACCACCGCTCAGGAGGATTTATCAATTGGCTATACAGGAGGAGAGCCAGAGACTTGTCGCTCAGGGCCACGAGAAAACCGAAGGCCTCATTATTGCAGCATTGCGAGGAGGAAGACGAAGGAGTTCTGGAGAGAGCATTGAAGCTCTGGATGAGGATGAGCGGCGTTTTGGACGAAAAGAAGGGAACCCTAGGGTTTGGATTATCTCATCCAGCGGACAAGACTACAATGAGCATTCCAACACTCCCCCTCGCGATAAAGAACATCTTCCGGCATGTGGATCTAGCTTGCGTTGTGGTCCAACAGTAGTGACATAACACAAACACCCAAATACTCGAAGATGATCAATAACGGGCTTCTTGTGATAAAGCATTTCAAAAGGACTCTTACCATCTAGAACTTTAGTTGGCATGCGGTTAATTAGATAAGTAGCAGTGATCACACAATCGCCCCAAAATTTTTTAAGAATGTGGGGGTGTTTCCTTTCAATAATCCCATTCTGCTGAGGAGTATGGACACATGAGCTTTCATGTATGATGCTAAGAGTAGAAAGTAAAATCGCACAATCACGATTAAAGAATTCTTTCCCATTATTTGTTCAAATTTTTTGAATAGTTTTTTTGTTTTTTAAATTGATTCTTGGATAAAGAGAGGAAATCCTTCAAGTGGGATAAGACTTGACTTTTGGACTGCATGAGAAAAATCCATGTGGCACGAGAGTAGTCATCCACATGGTGAGGAAAAAATGAGATCCATCTCAATGAGGGGTATGATAGGGACCCCAATTATCCGTGTGAATAAGAGCAAAAGGAGTGATTGCACGAGATTTACCAGAAAGAATGGGAGTCGAGATTGTTTTGCAAGAGGACAAATTTCACAACCTTGATGAGGAATGAAACTGCTATAAGCAAATCTTTGGTGCAGAACAAAAATTTTATTTATGGAATTTGTAGTACAAGAAAATTGTCCTTTTAGAGAGACATAAAATTTATTTAAATTGTCTAGGGATTCTATCCAAAGATAAAATCCCTGAGACTCACTACCCTATCCCATCAGATTGCCAGTTGAAAGGGCCTGAAATAGACATTTATCAACATGAAAGGTGGCATGACAGGAACTGTCTATGTAGGCTTTGGACACTGAAATGAGATTAAACTAAAACTGAGGGCCATATAAGACATTTTTCAATGTAAATTGTGAACTAAGGACCACGGTTCCCACTTTTGTAACATAAGTTGTTAGAGGAAGCTCTATTGTTGATTTTGAAGATGACAAAACTCAATGACAAGATGACAAAAATCAGTGACTTGACTTGAAGTCAAACACAAAAGTCGTGGCTGGACATTGTATCGTCTAGAGATGTCAGACATTGTATCGTCTGGATAGGCCAGACATTGTATCGTCTGGATAGGCCAGACATTGTATCGTCTGGATAGGCCAGACAAACTAACATCTGCCAGACAGAGTAACATCTAGAGATGTTAGACAGAGTATCGTCTAGAGGTAGCAAACATCGTAAAGTTAGAATTAGTAAAATCTGGGAAGTCGAATTATGACGACCGGTAGAGTAAGATGATATTCTTACGATGTTGACACTCGTGGATTTTAGACAACATATTTATGGATTAACAAGATTGATTATTCTCATCAAGATTATGACAATTATTATTGGCATACTGGATTCTCTGAAGATTGGGTAAATGTGGCAAGTATTCACTTATGGAAACCAAGATCCTGATTATGTGAGCTACCAGGATTGATGGGCTCTTGTCTCGATCTGAAGATTGCTTGAGATCTTCTTGATTGATTCTGTCCAACGAGTTGATTGGAAGAATTCCTTTGGAAAGTGCCAACGGGCGTATTAGCATGAATGAGTATTTAAGGGAAATATTTCAAGTCTTTCAAGAGGATGCTGACGTGAGTATATTCCAAAGTTTAGAGCTGTTCATTTACTGTGAGCTTACATTGTAAACAAAAAAGTATGATACATACTTGCTTTGTGAGAGTAGAAGACTTTGTGAAGTCTTGGAACTAAATTGTAACTCTTTTGATTCATAGTGGAGTCTAGTCGATAGGCTGTCAGCTCGAGAGAGTGGACGTAGGCTTGAGCTAAGCCGAACCACTATAAACTTTGTGTCTTGATCTCCTCTCTTTTAACTCTCTAATTGTGCTTGTAGCTCTTACTATTTCACTCATATATCATGCTTCACATGCTGTGTATTTTATACCATCGCAAAAGTTTTTAAAATCACCTATTCACCCCCTCTAGGTGATAGCACTAAATCTTTCATAAGTGGTATTTCCATTTGGAAGTTGCACGGTTTTTGGGCAATTGGAATTTTCGACGATACTAGAATAAATACTATTATCACATATTATATTATCACTAGCCCCTGAATCTATAACCCATGTGTTAGAGGAAGCTCTATTGATGATTTTGAAGATGATAAAACTCTATGACAAAAGGAGAAAACTTTGTGATTTGACTTGGAGTCAAGTGATTAGTCGTGGCAGATCTTGTATCATCTGGGAAGATGTCAGATCTTATATCATCTAAGGAGATGGCAGATATTGTATAATCTGGAAGTTGCAAGATCTTTATCATATGGAGGGATGTCAAACTTGTATCATATGAAGGTAGCCAGATCTTTAACATTTGGAGATATCAGACACGTATTGTCTAGGAAGACAGATTTGCTAAAATCTGGGAAGTCGGATTTATGACGACTGGTTGAGTAAGATGATATTCTTACGACTCTGATACTCGTGGATTTCAGATAGCATATTTGTGGATTAACAAGATTGATTATTTCCAAGATTATGAAGATTATTTTTGGCATATTGGATTCTTTGAAGATCGGGTAAATGTGGCAAGTATTCACTTATGAAAACCAAGATTCCGATTGTTTGGGCAACCAGGATTGATAGGCTCTTAACACGATCTGAAGATTGCTTGAGATATTCCTGATTGATTTTGTCCAACGGGTTGATTGGAAGAATTCCTTTGGAAAGTGCCAACGGTTGTATTGGCATGAAGGAGTATTTAAGGGAGATATTTCAAGTCTTTCAAGAAGACGCCGACGAGAGTTTAATTCCAAAGTTTAGAGCTGCTCAATTACTGTGCACTTACATTGTAAACAAAAGAGTGTACTACATACTTGCTTTGTGAGAGCAGAAGACTCTGTGAAGTCTTGAACATAAACTGTAACTCTTTTGATTCATAGTGGAATCCAACCGATAGGCTGTCAGCCCGAGAAAGTGGATGTAGGCTTGAGCTAAGCCGAACCACTATAAACCTTGTGTCTTGATCCCTACTCTCTTAATTCTCTGTTTGTGCTTATGGTTCTTTGTATATCACTTGTATATCACGCTTCACACGCTGTGTATTTCATACTTCTGCAAAAGTTTTTAAAATCACTTATTCACCCCCTCTAGGTGATCGCACTAGATCCTTCAATTGGTATCAGAGCCTCGTGCTTGTTTTTGAAGTGTTTTACTTCTAAGCTAAAGACCTATGTCTAGTGTGTTTGTTCCAAGAGTGATGGAAGGACAGAACTTTGCCAGAGCACCTTACTTTGATGGAAAGGACTACAACATCTGGAAAAATAAAATGAGAGCATTCCTGAGATCAAAAGATCCATTGGAATGAGATGTTGTTGAAAGAGGAGTAAATCCCAAAGCTACAACAAATCCATAGAGAAATGCTATAAAAGATGGAGAGATGAATCAAGCTGATCTCATTAGAAATGCTATAGATGCTAAAGCTATTTATTCATTATACTGTGTTTTATCTCCTACAGAATATAATCGTATCTCTTCTTGTGTAACAGCTAAGGAGATATGGGAAAGGTTGAATATCACTTTCGAAGGAACTGACCGAGTCAAGGAAACAAGAATGAAGATTCTACTTGGTCAATACGAAGCCTTCAAAATGAAGCCTGGAGAAAGCATCTCTGATATGTTCAGTCGATTCACAGAGATTGTCAATGGTCTTGCATATCAAGATCAACCTATTTCTGGACTAATGAAAGTTAACAAGTTACTACGTGAACTCTCAAGTGAATGGGATCATGTGAAAATCTCTATCAGAGAAATAGAGGATTCAGCCTCATTCTATTGATGAGCTGTTTGGAACTCTTTAATCTTACGAAGTGAAAAGGTCTGATGAACAATCAGACTTAAAAGGTAAGAAATCTATAGTTTTAAAATCTAATGAAGACTTTCATGATGCATGACCAAATGAGACATTGGATGATGAAGATCTTCTAATGAAGTTCAAGAAAATTGAACAATAGAGGAAGAAGGTTCAATCAAGAAATTCTAGGTCTCAGAATTTCCAAAGAAGACAGCCAGAGCAGAATTTCCAGAGAAGGCAGCCTAGATGGAACTTTCAGAACAAGCAGTCTTGGAACAACGAATCCAACAATGATGTAATGTGTTACAATTGTAGGCAGAAAGGACATATCAAACCCAACCGTCCTCTACTAAAGTGAAGCAATGGAAGGAATGAAAAATACAAGAAAGCATTTAAAGTATAAACCTGGAGTGATGCTGATAGTGATGATGAGTTTGCAAACATCTGCTTAATGGCACATTCCAATTCAGATTCATATGCAAGTTATGATTCAGATTCAGATCAAGATGATGAGGTTAGTAATTTTCAAATTCCTGTTAAAGTATCCAAGTATATTGATGAGCTATGCTCTAGTCTAGAATCATCTTTGAAAATAATTTCTGAGCTTAAGAAGGAGAACTTGAGACTTCAAAAGTAGGAAGATGTTTGGTCTGAAAAATTTGATAATTTAAACAAAAGTTTTGCTGCTACGAAGGAGAAGTCAAACTCTCTTGAGAAGCAAGTTGTTTGTCTCAAAGCAGACTTTTCAAATCTCTCAAAGAAGTTTTCAAATGGTTTTGAAAAGCTTGATAAACTTCTTTCAGTTGAAAGACCTTATTTTAATAAAGTCAGTTTGGGTATTACCCCTTAAACTATTCCTTTAATCGATTTTCCTAAGGTAAAGGAAATGCTTGAACGAAAACCTTCAAAGGCAGTTTACAAAAATCATTTTCAAAAAGTTTTTGTAAAACTTGTTGGAAGAAGTTCTTTGAAGTGCTCCAACTGTAATTGCTCAGAATATCTTGAAAGAGATTGTCCATTGTTGAGAAGATCGGTGAAGAAAAACTGGTCAAACTTTGCTTATACTAACTATAAAGGATCCAAGAAAGTCTGGGTACCAAAGAAAAAGTGAGTATTTTTCTTGTTAATAGGTTTCCACCAAGAGCAAAACAAAGTGGTACCTAGACAGTGGATGCTCAAGGCATATGATAGGTAATTCAAGCTGTTTTGTTGAGTTAGTCAGAACAAAAGGAGGGAAAGTCTCCTTTGGAGGAAAAAACAAAGGAAAGATAGTTGGATGTGGAACTGTGCAGATTGGAAATCTGACTATTAAGAGTGTTTCCTTGGTGAAAGGTTTGAATTATAATCTTATCAGTATTAGTTAGTTGTGTGATGCTGGTTACAAAATTCAATTTCAAGAAGGCATATGCTATGGTTTTAGCAAGGAAACTTCACAATCTTTCTCGGGTAAGCATCATGGAAACATCTATCTACTCGATATAAATCCAGATAGTTCGCAGTGTCTGTTATCTATTCAGGATGAGATGAATATGTGGCATAGAAGACTTGGACATGCTAACATGAAGCATATTACCAAGATTTCTTCCAAGAAGATTGTTCGTGGCTTTCCCAATTTAGCATATCAAAAGAACAATTCTTGCACATCTAGCGTGTTGGGAAAATAGGTCAGAAGTTCTTACAAGTTGGTAAATCAAGTATCAATTGACCATGTTTTACAGCTTCTTCATATGGACTTGTTTGGACCTACTCGAAGTCAAAGTAATGGTGGCAAAGCTTATTGTCTAGTAATTGTTGATGATTACTCTCGGTTCACTTGGGTTTATTTCTTGACTAGTAAGTTTGATGCTATTACTTACTTCTCTAAGTTTGCCAAGAAAGTTCAAAATGAGAAAGGTTATACTATTTCTTGGATTCGTACTGATCATGGAAGAGAATTTGAAAATCAAGACTTTGCCAAGTTTTGTGATGATATAGGGATTCAACATGTGTTTTCATCTCATATACACCTGAGCAAAATGGAGTTGTGGAAAGGAAGAACAACTCACTACAAGAGATGGCCAGAACTCTACTGACAGAGAATTACATGCCTTCTCAATTTTGGGTTGAAGCTATATCTATTGCTTGTTATGTCATTAACATAGTTTATATCAGGCCTATCTTAGAGAAGACACATTATGAGATCTTCAAGGATAACCTATTGTTTCTTACTTTCGTGCTTTTGGCTGCAATGGTTTTATACTGAAGAATCCTAATGATCATGTTGGTAAGTTCGATATGAAGTCAGATAAATGAATCTTTCTTGGATACTCCATGACTAGCAAAGCCTACAGAGTTTTCAACAAGAGAACTCAAACTGTGGAAGAGTCGATAAATGTCAAGTTTCATGAAGATGCTCAAATACACTCACTTCAACCACAGCTTGATATTCCAAATCATTCTCAAGACTTCTCAAGCTTGGACTTACCTGAAGAAGCTCAACAACAAGAAGATGAAACTCTGTCATTTGAGTCTAGAAGAATTCTTCAGTCAAAATGGAAACATAAGTCCAGTCATCCAACTGAACTTATCATTGGTGATCTAGATGCAGGAGTTCGAACAAGGGCACAAAGACATGAAGAATCAAGTGCAGTAGCACTTGTGTCTGAAGTTGAACCAAAAGGTGTAGATGAAGCTCTATTGCATGAAAGCTAGATTGAGGCTGTGCAAGATGAGCTCAGACAGTTTGCAATTAATGATGTTTGGGAGTTAATCCCAAAACCAAAAGGAAAATCTATCATTGGAGCCAAGTGGGTGTTCAGACACAAATTGGATGAGGAAGGCAAAGTTGTCAGAAACAAAGCCAGACTGGTAGCAAAAAGACACTCTCAACAACAAGGAATTGACTATGATAAAACTTATGCACTAGTGGCAAGGTTAGAAGCTATTCGACTATTTCTTGCCTTTGCTTGTTATAAAAATTTCAGGTTGTTCCAAATGGATGTCAAGAGTGCATTCTTGAATGGTTTCATACAAGATGAGGTGTAGTAAAGCAACCTCCTGGCTTTGAAGATCCAAATAAGCCAGATGATGTGTACAAGTTGAAAAAGGCACTTTATGGTCTGAAGCAAGCTTCTAGAGCTTGGTATGAAAGGTTAAGTAAATTCTTACTTGAGAATGGCTTTGAGAAAGACAAAGTAGATATAACTTTGCTTGTCAAGACTGAGGGCAAAGATTTTCTCTTAGTTCAAATATATATTGATGATATTATCTTTGGTTCCTCAAATGAAACTCTTTGCAAGAATTTTTCCAAAGCAATGCATAATGAGTTTGAAATGACTATGATGGGAGAATTGACATTCTTCCTGAGCTTGCAAGTTAAACAATCAAAGGAAGGTATCTTCATTTACCAAGAGAAGTATGCCAAGGAGATTGTGTCAAAGTTTGGCTTGGAAAATTGCAAGAAGACAGAAACGCCCATGTCAAGTACTTTGAAGCTTGATGAAGACATCGACGGAAAACAAGTTGATCCCATACTACATAGGAGTATGATTGGATCTCTTTTATATCTAACAGCATCTAGACCTAACATTTTGTTTAGTGCGTGTCTATGTGCTAGATATCAATCCAATCCTAAGGAGTCACATCTCTATGCTGTTAAGAAGATTATAAAGTATGTGGCAACTACTTCAAAGTTTGGATTATGGTATCCAAAGGATGGAGATTTTACATTACTTGGATATTTAGATGCTGACTTAACAGGCTGCAAGTTAAACAGAAAGAGTACATCAGCTACTTGTCAGCTGCTTGGTGAACGGCTTATATCATGGTTGTCAGGAAAACAACACACGTTGCTCTTTCAATGACAGAGTCAGAATATGTAGCTCTTGGAAGTTGCTGTTTGCAAATTTTATGGATGAAGCAACAACTGCGTGACTTCAAGATTCCAAGGTCATGCATCGAAATCAGGTGTGATAGCACCAATGCTATAGACTTAACCAAGAATCCTATTTTCACTCTAGAGCCAAGCACATTGAAATTCGACATCATTTTATATGGGATCATGTGGAGAAAAAGGATGTTGGAATCACTTTTATTGATTCTAAGAATCAATTGGTAGACATCTTTACAAAGGTTTTGGATAAGAATTCATTCAAATTCATACAGAGCAAGCTGAATATCTTATCTCCCGATGACTAAGTTTCAGATCTTATCATGTTCCAGAAGTTATAGTACTTCAGATCTTATAATGCTCCAGATCTTATAGAACTCCAGAACTTACAATGCTTCAAATCTTACGATGCTTCCGATCTTACAACGTTCAGATCTTACAATGCTTCAAACGTTAGATCTTACAATGTTCATATCTCACAAATGTCTCAGACGGTCCAACTCTTGAAATGCTATCATCTATCATATTTTATGACTCAGGAGCATATGATATGAATTTTCTGGCCATTTGCTCATAAGGTAACATATATATTTATTTTTAGTATGTTAAGGTATGTTCATTATTTAGTGCATATTTACTTGCCTATTTGAATCGTTGCGTGATATATGCATCCCTTGATTGTTGAATCGTTGTTTTGGAAATTTTATTTTCCAAAATTCAGTTTTCTTTTAAATTTCGAAAGGCATTCTCTCACCCTTCAAACCGGTTGGGATTATGTCTCTTCCTCGAAAACTTTTTCTTCGACTGAAACCCTAGTAGATTGTTTTCCTCTCTCGTTTTCTCTTCCAAAAAGCTTTCAACTTTCTGCTTGATCAAGCGAAGATAGTTCTTTCGACTGCAACAATGTCTCTTCCCAAGAATCCTCACGACTTGCCTCCAAGAAATTTGAACAAGGGAGTGCTGAGCTGACTCACTATGATCTCACAGAGGACTCTTCGTCTACCGAAAGCCAGCAAAGAATGTTAGTCACACCATCTGCGGAAACCTATGTTCATGAAGCTACTCCACTGAAGAAGAAGAATCCTAAAGTTCTCTTTTCTTTCTACAAGAGATTGATAGAGAACAAGGCTTCTATCAACATAATCCGGGACTTTTTGATGACAAACGGCTTCACAAATGAGCAAAATTTTCTATGGCAAATGGAGAATGCTGGGGTTACACCACCAGGTACGGCTGATCACATACGCAAAAACTTTACTGTTGATCCTAGATTTCATACCTCATCCAAGCCTAGGGATGAGGATAAGAAAATGTTCGTTAATTTCCAACCAAGGAAAGGGATAGTGGTTGATTTGCCTGGAAAGGCAAACAAACTCTTTCTGTCAAAGGATCACAAGTTAGCCTATAATAGGATGATGGAACGAGGGGTAATGAGCCCTCGTACTGTGGATTTTCAATTTCTTGACCAACTTTGTGAAGACTTAGCCCCCAACTATCTTGAACTTACTGCTTATTTTTACTCCAACCTCTTTTTCCCGAATCGGCACAATCTTCAGTTTACCATTATAGACAGGACTGTGACAGTTGATGTGGATGATTTGGCGGACATTCTAGGTACCGTCAAGACCAGTTTCATTCCTATTGAAGAATCAGACCCAGAAGTGTTCCAATTCCTAAGTACCGATAAGTCTTTTTCTTGGCCGATTAGTTATTCGAAACTGACGGCTGCTCATGTTATTCTTCATAAGATAATCATCAACTGTCTTCGGCCAAAGGCAACTTCATGAACAGATGTTTTGAAGTCGGAAACCCGACTGATGTTTGTGATTCTGAATAATCGCAAGTTTTCCTCTGCCTTTATGATTTTTATTAGATCTCTCGAGCCTCTCAAAAGAATAAGGGACAGTTGCCATATGCATCCTTGGTGACTCGGATTTTCCAACTCTTCCATATCCAGATACCCTATATCCTTAGTGCCAATAGGCTTGCCCTGTCTTGATGGGACATATGATGGTGGCAAAGATGAAGTTGCCTGACTTGCCTTTTGGATCGAGTTCCAAATCCACTCCAGCAAGTTAGGTAAAGGCTGAATCATCTGTTGGAAAGACGAAAGGCAAGGAGCCAATGGTCGAGGCACCTATATCACAACGCCGGAAGTTACTGATTGATGAGGAGGAGATTGAGAAAGAGTTTGATCCCACAGGGGAAGGAGTGGAGACTACCACCCTTGGTTTGCCTTTTAGCATGTCAGATAGTTCCTAAAATGAGGAACTTGTGAAGTAGTTCTCTACCGCGGAGGTAGAGATGAAAGGAGCAGAGGAAGAAGAGTAGAGAGGAGATTATGAGAAAGAGAAGGAGGATGAGGAAGAGGATGAACAAGATGGACAAGATGTCGGGGACAGTCCATCTATGCTGCCACATGATGTTCCATCCCCAACGACTATTGAGACAAGGGTAGCAGGAACAGAGGTTGGCCATTCTAAAGATGGTGGATCTTCAGAGTTTACTCCGCCGTTTGTTCCTCCAACAACTGCTGCACCTGCTGGACCAAGTGTTCCTAGCATTCTACTCACTCAGCTGCAACCATTAATGGATATGTTGTCTGCCCTAACCACTAAACTTGACCATATACAACTTGTGCAGACACAGTAGGACAGTGTACTCCAGTAGCTCTCTCAGAAGATTGGTTAGCTTGCTGCTTTGGATTAAGCTGTCGATCAAGAAGCTGGAGCAGACAGTGCAGTCGTTGGACAATATTCACTTTGTTCGAGTTTCCCCACCCTCTTGATCTTTTTTATTATGACAAAAAGGGGGAAAAAGTGCAGATTTTGAGTTTTTAATTGTTTTGACTTTGATGTGGTCGACTGGATGATTGATTGAATGAATGGTTGGATGATTTGCGATGCTGATTTGTTGCAATATCGTTTATATAATCTGATTGAGTGACATGGATGCTATTTATGATATTTCTCTAAATTTTATTATGATCTGTCGAGACTAACTTTTTTGTCTTGTGGATGCAGATTATAGTGTTTTATATTTGTTAGTGAGTGTTTATCTCACTTAAGAGATATTGTTTTTGTCTAACATTTTGTGTTGCAGAATATATCTTTAAAATCTGCAAGATCATTTTGTCATAATCAAAAAGGGGGAGATTGTTAGAGGAAGCTCTATTGATGATTCTGAAGATGACAAAACTCTATGACAAAAGGACAAAACTCCGTGATTTGACTTGAAGTCAAGTGATTAGTCGTGGTCAGATCTTATATCATCTGGAGATGGCAGATCTTGTATTATCTGGAAGTTGCCAGATCTTTAACATCTGGAAGATGTCAGACATGTATCGTTTGAAGGTGACAGGCACGTATCGTTTGGGAAGTAAGATTTGGTAAAATCTGGGAACTCGAAATTATGACGACTATTTGAGTAAGAGGATATTCTTACGACTCTAATACTCGTGGATTTCAGACATCATACAAGATTGATTATTCTCAAGTTATGAAGTTTATTATTGGCATATTGGATTCTCTAAAGATCGGGTAAATGTGGAAAGTATTCACTTATGGAAATCAAGATCTTGATTGTATGGGCGACTGAGATTGACGGGTTCTTATTACTATATGAAGATTGCTTGATATATTCCTAATTCTGTCCAACGGGTTGATTGGAAGAATTCCTTTGGAAAGTGCCAACGGTCGTATTGGCATGAAGGAGTATTTAAGGGGGATGTTTCAAGTCTTTCAAAGAGACGCTGACGAGAGTATAATTCCAAAGTTTAGAGCTGCTAATTTACTGTGCACTTACATTGTAAACAAAAGAGTGTTACACATACTTGCTGTGAGAGCAAAAGACTCTGTGAAGTCTTAGAACTGATTTGTAACTCTTTTGATTCATAGTGGAATCCAGCCGATAGGTTGTTAGCCCAAGAGAGTAGACGTGGGCTTAAGCTAAGCCGAACCGCTAATAAACCTTGTGTCTTGATCCCTACTCTCTATTTGTGCTTATAGTTCTTCGTATATCACTCGTATATCACACTTCACACGTTGTGTATTTCATACTTCCATAAAAGTTTTTAAAATCACCTATTCACCCTCTCTAGGCGATCTCACTTGATCCTTCAAAGGGCATAGTCACAAATCCATGTGACACCCCGGCACGTGTCAAACTGAGGCTCGGTCTCACCGCCCTATGACGTTTCGGCAACATGCCTCCTCAAGGTGCAGTCACACCGCCCTGCGATGTTCCAGTAACGTGCCTCACTACTCCACAAAGTCATAGTTTGGCCTCGTTGCACACGTTCTAGACCGTGCCAACTCAGCTAAACTAGACTATCAAGTTACCTGTCTAATGTCCGACCTTGCTGCACATGTCCCGTATCGTACTAACACGACTAAACATAGACAAAATCCTATGGTCTCTAGTCAAATGACTGGCCTTGCTGCACACGTCCCATATCGTGTCGATGCGGCTAAACAAATGACACCAATCCTAAGCTAAAGGTAGGGGTTTGAGCTAATCTCCACTCATCTTACTATCCTCAATAATCCAATTCAGTCTTATCCTTCCATGACCTAGTCGTTCCTAAGTGCTAACCTCGCTTTACTCTTAAGATTTTACCTAGTTGTCTCTAAGAAGTCAAATCCTCCTGATCACTCCAAAACCCTAACTTTTCTTCGGTCATAACCTCGTTCTGATTCGAACATACCTATTATGCTCAACTAATCCTCCAATCACACACTCTTAGCAAAGCAAGTCTCCAACTTGCTCTTCCAGTTAGCGTAATCCAACCTTATCACTCCAAGTTCTAACCGGGAACTTAAACTATCAAGGTCTTAATCATGCTCTGATACCAAGTTGTCACGCCCCGCTCCTGAGCGCGCAACAGTCCCCGATCATCCTCTTCTCTTTGGCCAATGAATAGCGACATCCCAAGCAGGTCGCTAGCCTTCAAGTCTCTAACGGAAGCGTAAATCCTCGCACCATCAACTCCCATAGAACTCATCTTCAAAATTCAATCTCCAATCATGTATATGAAAAATGGTTACCATGACGGGTTGAGATATAAACATCTCAGTAAGTCTAATCCTATGCCAGAATTAGAAACGCCATTGCAATAGGGTCCCTGCTACCACTCTCGGTGCTATCATAGCCACTAATTAGTCCTCAATTGGCTCAACTCCATAGCCCTAACTCCTCTACAGATTCCATTTTCCATCACACATCCAATCTAGAATCCATCTCTAATGCTAACGGAACTTCTCGATGGTCTACCTCTTCTACTCGAACCAAGAATGCTACCATCATGAGGTCCTTAATCGTGTATCTCCCATCAATCATCACCACCAGACGAACTCCTTTCGCTTAACCCCACATATAACTCAATCAATTCCAACTCTCGCTAATAACTATCTCCCTCCTTTCTATGAAACAACCGATTCGTGACCGGAACTTGGCACTAAGTCCAACCCATCTAACACCTCAGGTAACCCATCTAACACTATAACACAATAAATAAGTAAATGTACAATTGGCTTGAGACCCTAACTAATTTTCTCGGCTTGAACCGGATTCATAAAAAATACCAGGGTCATTGATCACGCTGGTTCTTTACAACCATCATGTTAACTCGTCATAATAATGTCGATTCCCTTTCAGATTCCATCGACTTCCACAATTGATTAATCATGATCAATTACCGAGCCTCTAAGGCTCGACCCACTAGCCTCTAAGGCAAACCGAGGTCAACGACCACGCCGGTCAACTCATCCGTATCAATGATCAATCATGATCATTCACAATCAATTGTGCATTCAATAACATTGAATAAATCAACACGATAGGGCATAATAAATTTTAGGACAATTTCCCAAAGTTTCTAAAAGTCAACCACTCAGGCCTACTAATTAAAGATTCACCCGGGTCCCTAAATCGAATCCAGAATCTTCCATTCGATTAACTACAAATGCCATCACTTTATTTGGCAGCCATTTGCCCAATCACACGATTTCCCCAAATTTCGCTAAAATGATCCAAAATAATTAAATTTAATAAATTGCTCATCATTAAGTGAAATTTGAGCCAATCACTTCTAATTGCGCAAATTGTCAATCCAACCTTACCCAGCTGATCATGAAATCTAACTGCAGCCAATAAATCTCCATTTTGCCCCCAAACTTCTGGATTTACGATTTTGCCCCTAAACTCTAATTTGGCCATAATTGACCAAATTTAGTAATTTACCTCCACAATCGTAAAATCGCTCACATAACTCTCACTAGTTACTAACCAAGGTAGTTAACATAAACAATTTACCAATTTTCTCTTCAAGTAATCAACTTTGCCAATTTACTCCTATTTGGCTAAAATTACCAAATCGCCCCTACTTCCTCCAAAAGTCGTGGATCAACTCATAATCGCCCAAATTAACAATCAATCCACCTTAACCAAGTCCACAATCATCTACTAAAGTGATGAACGACCCTAATTGAGGGATAGAAAGTCGAGTCACTTGATTTCCTCGCGAATAGGCGGCTCGCGGCGAACTTTGGCGAGCTTTCGGCGAGGTTCCGACGGTTGGGGACGTTTCTTGGTGGTACTAGAAGGTTGAGGGATTCATGAATAGCTGTGGGTGGCGACTAAATGACTCCGAACCACCTAAGAGGTACGCGACCAGCATAACCAAAAGTCAGGTTCGACAAGCATCAGTTAGATCTTGGCCAAATTCGAGAAAATGGTGTAAAATCGGCGACGGAGACCTATTGGGCTTTGTAGATGGGACTTACACGAGTCCATTGGTAGTGGTGGCATTGCTTGAGGTGGCCGGAGCGGCGAGTAATCGCCCGTTGAAGGTGCTGGTCGGAATCCGGGTTCAAAAGGGGAGGAGTTGTGCTCGGGGTTGATTTCTCTCAAATGGCGCAACACCAACAGCTGAGACCGGTGACATTGTGTTTGTATGACTCTCATATATCGATAAGAGGTGGTGGGGAGGAATGGGTCTCACTGAAGGAGGCACGGGGGTGGGACAAAGCTCCGACGGCACAAACTAGGGCACAAAGGCGTTTGAACTTAGATTCGCCAAATCTAGGACAAATCAATGGAAACAAAAGCCCAAATTAGGGTAAAAGGGGTACCTAGCAATCCATTGGAAGCAACGGTAAGGGCTCTAGATTGAAGGATTGGAATAAATCGCGACTTGGAGCTTGGACCCAAAATCTGAAAATTCCAGAAAATAGCTCCAGGAAGGCTTATTTTAGGGCTTCCTGGCGGCGAACTAGGTGGATTCATGGGATGAGATAGGTCAATATGGAAAGAAGGTGTTTCAACGATTGCAACGCCACAAGCGGCTCGTCAAATGGAGGTTGGAGCTGAAAGTTATGGCCCTCCAAAGATGAGGGGTCACTCGGGTCCGAATCTAGAAAAAGGTTCAAACCCAGAAAAACTGTTCCGTGGAGGCTTCTTTCGGGGCCTCTCGGCAGCAAACCAAGTGGAGTCACGAGCTGAGGTTGGTCTTTATGGAAAGGTAGTGTTTCAAAGTTTTCAACGCCACCAACGGCGGGTCAAATAGAGGTCAAAGGTAAAAGTTATCGCCCTCCAAAGATGAGGGGTTGCACAGGTTAAACCTAGAAAATAGCTCAGTTGAGCCACCTTTCGGGGGCCACCGACGGCAGCGATGGCGGAACCAGGGGTGAATATTGGTCGAGATTGAAAGCTGGTGTTTCAAAGAATCCAACGTCACTGATGGTGCATTAAACGGAGCTCGGAGTGAAAAGTTATCGGCCTCCAAAGTGGAGGGGTCACACTGGTCCAAAAACAAAGGGTGGGTGAGCTTGGGGAGGAAAATTTGTGATTGGGGACAAGTGGCGGCCATCTAACAGTCGTAAAACACTCCGATGGGATGGGTAGGAGATTTGGCCGGAGGTGGGGCCCCAAACACGTGTGCACCGTACGTGTTTGGTGAAATGCCACAAAGAAGAAAAAAAAAAGAAAAGAAAGAAGGAAGAAGAAGAAGTCTCTCGCGTGGCTGATGAAGGCTAATCAACGGTTGACCGTTGACCGAAATAATATTAAAATAATTAAAAATATTAAAAATACCCAAAAATCCCGAAAATTATAAAAACTTCCCTAGATCTCTTTTTCAAGGTTTTTGGGGGCCAAAACGCAAATAACTAATTTTTGGGGGACCGAAACGTGATTTTCAAAAATTCGAAATCGCTTGAAACGAAATTTCACAGTTTAGTCCAGGGACTTCCCGAGACTTACGAGCCACAAACTAAACCTATAAATTCGCACAATTAAGCCTCGGAAAGGGGGTCAACAACGAGTTGTTACAGTGTAAATACTCAGCCAATTCATGGTTTAGCTCAAACATTCTCATATGGTCACTGCATTAAAGGTAGTGAAATATCTGAAGAATTCTCCAGGTTTAGGAAATTTTCTCTCGAAAGAATGCAATGTGGAAATGACGACTTATTGTGATAGAGATTGGGCCACATGTCCAATGGGCAGTAGATCTGTAATTGGTTTCTACATTAAATTGGGCAAATCGCTACATTCCTAGAAAAGAAAGAAACAACAGACGGTATCATTGTCTTCAGCCGAAGCTTAATATCGTAATGCCTAAAACCACATGCGAGATAATCTGGCTTCGTGGACTTCTATCAGATCTAGGAATACAAATCAGAGGCCCGACTACCTTATTCTGTGATAATGATGCGGCATTGAAATTAGCGGCAAACCCAGTTCTTCATGAAAGAACAAAACATATAGAAGTGGTTTGCCATTTCACTCGGGAGAAAATTCAGGAAGGACTAATCAAAATGAGTGGGATAGATACATCAGAACAACCGACAGATACTTTCACCAAGGCACTAGGTCAAAGGCAACACGCATGTCTATTAAACAAGCTGGATGTCTTGGACATATACAAGCCATCAGCTTGAGGGGGAGTGTTGGAAGATATGCGATTATATGCAGTTGTACATAATATTTACTTGCTTTATTTATGTATAGTTCAACAAGGAAAGTTAATATCCGTAGATACTATTTTCCTTTCATTTCACATTCTTGTAAAGATAAATACTTGTAATTGAGCAATGATCAATACACTGAGAATTTCCTTCATCTCCTTCGTGTCTCTATCTTGATCTACTCGTTGCTTCACTTCCTTTCAACAAGATTAATGCTCCACTTTAGTCATTTCTCACGCGCTGATATTCAACGATCCTTGTTGATGCTTCATCTTACTTGCACACTACATCATCATCGTGCAAAAGGCAGACGAAATCCAGTCCAACCATGTGGGCTCAGCCGAGATCCTCCAGCCTGCTCGACAAAGCCAGTGGCCGAGCTTCCTCTTGGCCAAGTCCCTTCTTGAATAGTCATCAACCTACTGCTCCATTTCATGCCTGCTCGAGCCAAGACAACAAATTTTATGTGCTGTGAAGCCACTGAGCATCGTCAGCTACACCCTAGCTGCTGTCATGCACCTCTTGCTGCGTTTGCAGTGCTGTGCTTTAACTTGCACGGCTCAAGTTGATATTTTGTAAAACCCAGGATAAATACTTTGAATTATGTGGTGATCTATTTGCAGGTTGACCAGCGAAGTTAGCAATTTCGTGTGAACTCCAGCAACGTCCAGCAAATTCAGAAGTGTCCCTGTAGGGAAGCGTCATCAGTTCATAATCATCATCAATTCTAGTGAATCCTGCAGCCACATTACCCAATCTCATTGGTTGTTGCCTAGAGGTGGCAAAATGGGTCAAACGCCCATATTTTAACTCATATTAGATAATGTAGGTCATTATCAAATGAGTTAGTTTAAAATATTAAATGGGTCTTAAATGGTTCACTTAATAACTTAATGGGTCTTAAATGGATTGTAAATGAGTCATAAATGGGTTACCTAATTAAATTAAGTGTCATTAACAAATTATTTTAAATGTTATTAATAAGTCATTCTTGAATTATGAAAATTATAGGAAAAAAAAACTATGAAAATTCTAAAATTCTAATTTTAATTTTTTCAAAATAAAAATTTGATTATTTTTATTTTCATTTATTGCTTACTAGACTCTGCCGATTGGAGGAGATAAAAGCAATAAAATAAAAAACATATTTGTGTATACATATATTTTTAAAATCAAAATAATTAGTTTTTTGAAATAAAATTTAAAAAGTTAAAAAGATTATCAAATAAATTGTATTGCATAAAATTATTTTAATAGCATATTTAAAAAAAAAACAATGAAGCATATTTTCTTAGACTAGGTTAAATAAGGAAGTGTTTTAACAATATGGGTCGGGTCGGTTATTTGTCGGATCAGGTATAGATTGGACCAAGAAGAGACGAACTCGGTTAGATTGGACCAAGAAAATAGTTTAGAAAGACTTCACTGCGATTTAGGAATTTAATTCCTTAGGTGATGGATGGACAGAGCTCAGGGCGAAGGCGGATCACGACGGGTTCTTCCATAATCACAATTCTTCCCAATGCATTCTCTCGGTTTGTTCCAACTGTCTATTTCATGGCTTGCTCAACTGATCAATTCTTCCAGCCTTGCGTGTTACGTGTATCAATTCTTCCAGTCTGATTTCCTCCTCACTTTCCCACGTTGCTTCTTCCACACCATGATGTCTCCATAAAACTTTAACCAATGGAATTACCTTTGATCTGAGCACTTGTTCTCTTCTATCCAATATCCGTTCTGGTTCTTCGATATAAGTCGCTTTCTCACTTATATCAAGTGTGTCGGTTTGTAAAATATGAACTGGGTCCGGTCGATACTTTTCAACATCGATACATGGAACACATTGTGGACATTTGAAAGCCTCGGTGGTAGTGCTAACCGATAAGCTAGATCTCCCACTTTATCAAGTATCTCGAAAGGACCTACGTACCTTGGTTGTAGCTTTCCTTTCGTTCCAAATCTCGATACTCCTCTTAAAGGCGATACTTTAAGGAAAACATGATCACCAACTTCAAACTCCAATGGTCTTCTTCGACGATCGGCGTAATTCTTTTGCCTATCTTGGGCAGTTTTGAGTCGTTCTCGGACTTTCTTGATTCTTTCCGAAGTAGTTTGCACTATTTCGGGTCCTGTTATTTGACGTTCTCCAACTTCATCCTAGCAAGTCGGTGTTCGACAAGGTCTTCCATATAGTGCTTCATATGGTGCCATACCGATGCTTTGCTGAAAACTGTTGTTATAAGCAAATTCAACTAGAGGCAATTTATCATCCCAATTACCTCCAAAATCAAGCACACATGCTCGCAACATGTCCTCTAAGATATGAATCACTCTTTCAGATTGTCCATCGGTTTGTGGGTGATAAGCAGCGCTAAAATTCAACTTGGTTCCAAAGGCATCTTACAACTTCTTTCAAAAGTGTGATGTAAACCTTGAATCTCGAACTGAAGTAATAGTGACTGGAATTCCATGTAATCTCACAACTTGCTTAACGTATAGATCGGCGTACCTTTCCATAGAGAAATATTTTCTCACGGGGAGAAAATGTGCGGACTTTGTCAGTCGGTCCACTATCACCCATATGGCGTCGTAGCCACTTGAAGTTCTCGGCAATCCATGTACAAAATCCATGGTGATGTGCTCCCATTTCCATTCAGGAATTTCCAACGGCTTGAGCATTCCAGCAGGTTTCTGATGTTCAGCCTTTACTTGTTGGCACGTGTGACATTGAGATACATGTTGAGCAATATCTCTTTTCATTCCACTCCAACAAAAATTTTGACGTAGACCTTGGTACATCTTAGTACTTCCAGGGTGAACATTATATGTACCATGATGTGCTTCCGTCAATATGTCTTTCCTTAGTTGTTCGTCATCTGGCATACATAAACGTCCTCTGAACTTGATGATTCCATTGTCGGTCTCATGAAATCTAGCTTTGTCTCCTTTTTGAAGTTGTTCACGAATCTCCTCAATTTCTTGATCTCGTTGTTGTCCGTTCTTGACTCTTTGCACAACTTCAGGTTCAATTCTGACAGTAGCCATTACTCTAGTGAGATCATCAATGGTGATTTGATAATCCAAATCGGCGAACTCATCAAGTAACCTCCACTTCTTGATCATAAGATTCGCTACTTCCTTGGTAGATTTCCGACTCAAGGCATTAGCAACCTTGTTAGCCTTTCCAGCATGATATAAGATTTCACAATCATAGTCTTTCAACAACTCCATCCACCTTCTCTGTCTCATGTTGAGTTCTTTCTCGGAGAATAGATACTTCAAGCTTTTGTGGTTGGTGAAGATCTCAAACTTTTCTCCATATAGGTAATGTATATCTTCAGGGAAAAGATTATCGCGGCTAACTCCAAATCATGTGTTGGGTAGTTCAGTTCATATGGCTTCAGTTGTCGCGAGGCATAGGCGATTACTTTCCCATGTTGCATCAGGACGGCTCCTAGTCCCTTATACGATGCATCTGTATAGACCACGTATCCTCCACTTCCGAATGGTATAGTTAAAACTGGGGCCGAGGTAAGTCTTCTCTTAAGCTTTAGAAAACTTTTCTTGCACTCTTCAATCCATTCAAACTTTGTATCCTTCCTTGCCAACTGGGTCAAGGGTCCAGCGATTCGGAAAAATCCTTCCACGAATCGTCGGTAATACCCTGCAAGACCTAAGAAACTTCGAAATTCTGTAACTGTTGTTGGTCTTGGCCATTCCATCACAGCTTCAACTTTTGTCAAATCCACAGATATTCCATCCTTGGTAACCACACGGCCCAAAAATGTCACTTGATTCAGCCAGAACTCACATTACTAAGCTTTGCATATAATTGATGTTCTCTAAGGGTTTGCAATACAACCCTTAGATGTTGTTCATGCTCTTCAGGCCCTTTTGAGTATATCAGAATATCATCGATAAAAACAACCACGAACTGATCCAAGTATGGCTTAAATATGCGGTTCATGAGATCCATGAAAGTTGCAGGTGCATTAGTTAATCCAAACGGCATAACCAAAAACTCGTAATGCCTATACCGTGTTCGAAAGGCAATCTTAGGAATATCTTCCTTCTTGATTCTCAATTGATAGTACCCTGACCTTAAATCAACCTTTGAGAATACTGACGCACCTTGTAATTGATCAAAAAGATTGTCGATCCTTGGCAATGGATACTTGTTCTTAATGGTAACTTGGTTTAGCTAACGGTAGTCAATGCATAGTCTGAGGGATCCATCTTTCTTCTTTGCAAACAACACCGGCGCTCCCCAAGGTGATGCACTTGGTCTTATGAAGCCTTTGTCTAACAACTCTTGTAGTTGAACTTTCAACTCCTTTAGCTCCATCAAAGTCATTCTATACGGGGCTTTGGAAATTGGTTCTGCACCAGGCATTAATTCAATAACAAACTCGACCTCCCGTTCTGGTGGTAAACCTAGTAGTTCTTCTGGAAAAACATCTAAGAACTCTTGAATTACTGGGAAGTCTTCAAGTCTGGTTTCTTCAGAAGTCTGATTCCTCATGGTCACCAAGTACCCTTGACATCCTTCTTTTAGAAGTTTGTCAACCTTCATAGCTGATATCACCATCAAATCACTACGGAACTTGTCTCCTCGAATCTCGTAACTTGGCTGATCTGGCGGGTTGAAATATATAACCTTCCTTTAGTGGTTTTCCACCAATATTCTGCATTTCCTTCAACTTGGTACTCAACTAAGGTTAGCTAGTCAGCTTCTCCACAGTTCAATAAATTGTAGATCTTCTCCATAGCCTAAACCCATCGTTCAGCTTCTTCCGATCCTCCCATACCGTTGAACTTAGGTGGTTTCAACTTCAGAAATTTCTCAACTAACCCTTGAGCTTGACATTATCCACCATTCTGAGCTTGTTGTTGCTGTTCTTGTTGTTGTTGGGCCTGTCGCCCCATCATTACCCTAACTTGAGCAAGTGCTTCTAGTATCCCATCAATCCTCGGGTCAGACTGCGTAGCATTGGAAGATTTACCCTGTGTCGTGCCCGATCACGCTGAAGCTTCTGTTCTTCTCATCTTTCACCTGTTTTCTTGTCTGCAGAAACTAAACGTTTGTATTAGGACCAAGAACACATCCAGGTGAACACATCAAAATCATAGTTAAAACCCCTATTTTCGTGTACCCTAAGCTCTAGACATCTAAAAGAGTTCTCCTTATCACTCCAAAATCAAACTAAGCTCTGATACCAAGAGAGGTTGTAACACCCCCAAATCGACCCTTACATTTATTCAAAATAACGTTAACATAAACTGACGTGCCTTTAGGCCGGACTTAACATGCACACGGGTTGTTACAACCTAATAAGGCGATCAACCCCCACATTCACTAAAATCAACTTTACATCATCAAAGATCTCGCTCAATCAGAGTAGCGGAAGTAAATAACACTTCATCACATCATCAACCCAACCCGTACTTTACCCTTGGAGCTGTACATGAAAACATTAAATGAAAACACAAGGAGGGTTCTTATTATTCTCTGTAGAAGGATTTGAAAGACATACATGTCAGGCTTACAAAACTTCCCTTCTACAAACATACAACAACCCAACCACTACAACATCAAAGACAACATCAGTCATTACTCATCTCAGACCCACTGTCAACCTCCATGTCACTTGATGAATTACTATACGCATCGCTTGCTAAATCATCAACGTAACATGAATGCAACGAACCAGACCATCTATCTCCTTCAAGAATAAAGTAGGAGAAGTATTTAAGCAAGAGATGACCCATAAACAAGCCCGTATTAATTTTGATATGTGTCTCTACTCACTTAAAACATTTATCCGGGTAACGAAAGTGTGTGAACTCATCCTCGTGAGTGCTGATGTCTTGAAGCACACCATAGCGGGCCGGGGGTAGATAAGTAGGTGCCATAGCTAATCTAGAAAAATTGTTAATCAAGAGAGTAAGCCACTGTTTAGCGAAGTAACACTCCAGCACATAAATTGAGATTATCACACGACCCATGCAATGCAAACAACAGACATGTATCATGATCAGCACATGGATGCAAGTTTAATACCGAAACCTGCAAAAATCATGTCACGTGTCAAAATCACATTTTTCCAAAAGCCATGCTCATCATCATACTCCTTCACTCCGAAGGCTTCCAGATCAAAATCCAAGCTACCCGTCCGGAGGCATTGCGCATACTCTATCATAAAGGTCCGACCCTCATTCATCCAAGGCATCCCATACTCTAAGGAGGAACAATTTCCACATCATCTGACGTCTTGCTATCAGATAAATCTAACCCGTTCCTTTCATGTTTAGGCAACGGCAATTAGTCCTACCTATCACGAGGGAGCTACTGCAACCCTGTCCAGGCATCTTCACTCCGAAGGCGTCGCAACTTACTTTGCACGGCAGTCCGTCCGGCTAGCATTGGCGACACCTCAGGTCCCAACCTACTATCATCCGAAGCATCCCAACTCCCAGCGGTATCATCATCATCACAACCACATGCATCACACACAATCTCAAGAACACTAGCGAGATCAAATGTCCGGCCTTGCTGCACACGTCCCATACCATGCCAACGCGGCTAAACATAAGATCAATGCAACCTAGATATTTTGAAATCTAGTGCATATTCATGTCTAAATCATACACGTCCCATACCATGTACGATCAAGGCATGCATATGGACATATGCAACACTTGGGCTTTTCAAAGATTCTACATGGCCTAGATATGCATGATATCACACCACATAGAATGCATGCAAGTCTAGATAAAACACGGTCTGTTAATCATGTTTTCAAAACAAAGAAAAATCCTAGGAGACGAGGACTTTCCCAACTTATAGTTCACTTGCCTAAACTGGTACCAACACGAGATGACAACGGCTCAGCTTGACGGTGAGGTCTCGGTCCAAGAATTCCTAACAAACCACAAACTAAGAGTTAGTCAAACACTTAAGGAAGTTGATGAAAGGAGAGATAGGTGACGATGACTCGGCTCACGAACGACGATGAGCGACGGAAGAGGATGACTGCGACGGCGGCGGCGGCACGGCATGGACGACGGCGACGGCGACGGCATTGCGTACGGCGACCTCTCGGCCAAACTCTCTCAAATTCTCTCAATCTCAGTGATTTAGTGGACAAGAACAAAGGAAGAAGAGAAATGAAGAGAATGGTGATCTTATAGACTCCATGACCGCCCGATTGGTGATGACAAGTGGCAGTGCAAGAGTTCCTTGCATGTGTTTTGATTGGAGGAGGAAGGAGGCAAGAGAGATTGGTGTGGGTATATGTGTTTCAGCCATTTGAGGTTGTTCAAGCTTCAAGGAGTGATGATGGCCCTAGATGATCTTCCATTGGTGAGTTTGTGAGGCAAGATGAAGAACAACAAGATGAAGACAAGGAGACTTGCGGCAAAGAGACTTGGGGAAGATGAACTTGAGCTCCCAAGGTGCAATCATGGCTTCTCTTGTGTGCATGGATGACAAGTGTCATGGTTCTTCTAAATAAGATGAAGAGAAGTTGAAGAATGAAGATGAGGGATGGGGTTTCGGCGTGACGAAGGAAGAAGAGAGTGGATGGCATGCTTCAAGCTTCATTTTTCAAGACTTTGTAATCATGAGATGCCAAGACAAAGAGAACAAGAGGTAGAGACAAAGAGAAAGGACGAGGGGGATTCGGCCAAGGCTTAGGGAAGAAGAGAAATGCCTTCCCAAGGCAAGCAATCATGAGATTCCAAGGCTAAGATGACAAGAGGAAAAGACAAGAGGAAGAGATGAAGAGAAGAGAAGGAAGAGAGAGAGGGATAGTTCGGCCACTTGGGGGGAAAATTGGCATGCAAGACTACTACAAGTCCCAAGGCATGCAATCGTGCTCTTGAGGATAATGCTTCAACCAAGAATTAAAGAAAAGAGAGAAGATAATATGAGAGGAGGGAAGGAGGAGAAGAGGCATTCGGTCTTGAGGGGGAGAGGCGCACGAAACAAGCTAGTTCAACTTGGAAAGAAATGTAATCATGGTCATGTGTAATGATGAGTTGGAATGAAATTTAAATGCAAGACAACAAGAGGAAGCGGACGAAGGGGGAGGAGAAGTCTCGGCCAAGGTTCATCAATCTCTAAGAATGTAATCATGGCTTGTGGATAATCAAGCAAGTAAGGAAATTCAAAATGGAAGAGATAAGGAAGCAAATGGATGGGGGAATGGGCGTGTAGTTCGGCCAAGGGGAGAAGTAGTCTCCAAGTTTCAAGTTTCCAAGAGTTAATCATTTCACTTGAAATGATGATCAAAATGGAATCAAAATAAAACAAGGGAATGAAGACGAAAGACAATGATGAGTGGGACATATGTATTTCGGCCAAATAGAATAGAATAGGTTGAGATGTGAGCTTGCATGTGTGACAAGTATCTAAATCTAATAAAATAAGAGGAATGAAAATAATAGTCTTAAGGATAAGGTCAAATGATGACCAAGATTCTTTGAATAAAATAAGTTTGTATAAGACAAGACTATAGGACAAAACATAATGATTACTAAGATTAAACAATAGTTCTTTTCAAATAATAGATTTTCTATCCTTTGCAAGTAGTATAAAATTCCCAAGAACTTCTAAATCCATTGAGGTGACCGAAAATCACAAAGAGGAGGAGAGGAAATGGGCGTTCGGCCATGGGGAGAGGAATAGGGAGGAAACAAAAGCCAAAAAGGAATTAACATTACAAAAGAAGGAATCTAATGATGATGTTTAGGATAAGATGAAATAATGTGATTCTTATCACATAAAACAATCACAAAAGGACAAAGGGAAAAAGACGGAATAGCATGATAACTATGATTTAAAATCAAACTAATGATTTCCTAAGCAATGATTACTTCTAAGACTTATCTATACCTCATTGGCTAATATACAAAACAAGAATCAAGAAATTAGAAAGGAATAGGCGCACTACTAGGGTTGCGGGGTCGGTCAATCGGTCTCTGTGTCGTCTCAACTCGTCTCATTCTATCAGTTAAAATTCAATCGAGTGGTCTCGGGGTCAACACGTGCAAAATCGGACTTCTAAAGTACTAACGAGAAATCAATTTTAAGTAATTCGGACTAAACACGTAGCTATTAAAATATTAGACTTACCCATAAAATATATACTTTTCAAGAAAATAGTTTAGAAAGACTTCACCGCGATTTAGGAATTTAATTCCTTAGGAGATGGATGGATAGAGCTCAGGGTAAAGGTGGATCACGACGGGTTCTTCCATAATCACAATTCTTCCCAATGCATTCTCTCGGTTTGTTCCAACTGTCTATTCCATGGCTTGCTCAACTGATCAATTCCTCTAGCCTTGCGAGTTACGTGTATCACGTGAGTCTTGCGAAAATTTCGGGATGTCACAATTAGATTGGACCAAGAGGAGATGAACTCTCTTAGATTGGACCATGATGGGACGAAATCGGTTAGATTGGACCAAGATGAGACGAATTCCTTAGATTGGACCAAGAAGAGACAAACTCCTTAGATTGGACTAAGAAGAGACGAACTCGATTAGATTGGACCAAGAGGAGACGAACTCGATTAGATTGGACTAAGAGGAGACGAAATCAATTAGATTGGACTAAGAGGAAAAGAACTCTCTTAGATTGGACCACGATGAGATGAACTCAGTTAGATTAGACCAAGAGGGGACGAACTCCTGAGATTGGACCAAGAGACGACGAACTCTTTAGATTAGATCAAGAGGAGACGAACTCCGTTAGATTGGACCAAGAGGAGAAGAACACGCTAAGATTGGACCATAATGAGACGAGCTTGGTTACATTGGACCAAGAGAAGACGAACACCCTAAGATAGGGCCAAGAGGAGACAAACACATTAGATTGGACCAAGAGGAGACGAACTCCTTTAGATTGGACCAAGAGGAGACGGACTTGGTTAGATTGGACCATGAGGAGAAGAACTCCTTTAATTGAACCAAGAGGAGAGGAACTCCTTAGATTGGATCAAAAGGAGATCAACACCATTAGTTTGGACCAAGAGGTGACGACCTCCTTACAATGGACCAATAGGAGGTGCACTCCTTAGATTGGATCAAGAGGAGGCGAACTCCATAGATTGGACCATGAAGAGACGAACTCCTTAGATTGGACCAAGAGGAGACCAACTCCATTAGATTGGACCAAGAGGAGACTAACACCTTTATATTGGAGGAGACTAACTCGGTTAGATTGGACCAAGAGGAGTTGAACAACCTTTTAGATACGGCCAAAAGGAGACGGATTCCTAAGATTAGACCAAGAAGAGATGAACTCGGCTAGATTGGACCAAGTGGATACGAACTCGTTTAGATTGGGCCAAGAGGAGACGAACTCGTTTAGATTGGACTAAGAGGAGAAGAACTCCTTAGATTGGAACAAGAGGAGATGAAATCCTTAGATTGGACCAAGAGGAGACGAACTCCTTAGATTGGACTAAGAGGAGACGAACTCCCTTATATTGGACCAAGAGGAGATTAACTATTTAGATTGGATTAAGAGGAGACGAAGAGGAGAATAACTCCTTAGATTGGACCAAGAGGAGATGAACTCCCCAGATTGGAGCAAGAGGAGATGAACTCCGTAGATTGGATCAATAGGAGACGAATTTCCTTAAATTGGACCAAGAGGATACAAACTCTTTAGATTGGACCAAGAAGAGGCGAACTTTGTCAGATTGGACCAAGAGAAGAAGAACTCCTTAGATAGGACCAAGAGGAGATGAACTCCCTTGGATTGTACCAAGAGGTGACGAACTCCTTGAATTGGACCAAGAGGAGACGAACTCCCAAGATTGGACCAAGAAGAGATGAACTCCCTTAGATTGGACCAAGAGGAGATGAACTCTTTAGATTGGAGTAAGAGGAGGCGAACTTGGTTAGATTGGACCAAGAGAAGAAGAACTCCTTAGATTGGACCAAGAGGAGGCGAACTCCCTAGATTGGACCAAGAGGAGACGAACTCCGTAGATTGGACCAACAGGAGACAAACTTCCTTAGATTGGACCAAGAGGATACGAACTCTTTAGATTGGACCTAGAGAAGGCGAATTTGGTCAGATTGGACCAAGAGGAGAAGAACTCCTTAGATTGGACCAAGAGGGGACAAACTCCCTTAGATTGGACCAAGAGGTGACGAACACCTTGGATTGGACCAATAGGAGACGAACTCCGTAGATTGGACCAAGAGGAGAAGAACTTCCTTAGATTGGACCAAGAGGAGAAGAACTCTGTAGATTGGACCAAGAAGAGACGAACTCCCTATATTGGACCAGGAGAAGACGAACTCCTTTAGATTTGGGGCAGAAGAGACGAACTGCTTAGATTGGTCCAAGAAGAGACGAACTCCCTTAGATTGGACCAAGAATAGACAAACTCCCTTAGATTCGACCAAGATGAGACAAACTGGGTTAGATTGGACCAAGAGGAGAAGAACTACTTTAATTGAACCAAGAGGAGACGAACTCCCTAGATTGGATGAAAAGGAGATCAACACCATTAGATTGGACCAATAGGTGACGAACTCCTTAAAAAGGACCAACAGAAGGTAAACACCTTAGATTGGATCAATAGGAGGCGAACTCCATAGATTGGACCAAGAACAGACGAACTCCCTAGATTGGACCAATGGGAGACCAACTCCATTAGATTGGACCAAGAGGTGACAAACTACTTACAACGAACAAACAGAACGTGAACTTCTTAGATTGGATTAAAAGGAGACGAACTCGTTAGAATGGACGAAGAGGAGACGAACTCCCTAGATTGGACTAAGAGGAGACGAACTCTCTCATATTGGATCAAGAGGAGACGAACTCTTTAGATTCCACAAGGAGGAGGCGAACTAGGTTAGATTGGACCAAGAGAAGAAAAACTCCATAGATTGGACCAAGAGGAGACGAACTCCTTGGATTGGACCAAGAGGAGACGAACTCCCAAGATTGGACCCAGAGGAGACGAACTCCCTTAGATTGGACCAAGAGGAGAAAAACTCCTTAGATTGGAACAAGAGGAGCTGAACTCCTTAGATTGGTCCAAGAGGAGACGAACTCCTTAGATTGGACCAACAGGAGAGGAACTCCATTATATTGGACCAACAAGAGATGAACTCTTTAGATAGAACCAAGAGGAGGCAAACTTGGTTAGATTGGACCAAGAGGAGAACAACTTCTTAGATTAGACCAAGAGTAGACGAACTCCCGAGATTGGACCAAGAGGAGATGAACTCCGTAGAATGGACCAACAGGAGATGAACTCCCTTAAATTGGACCAAGAGGAGACGAACTCCCTTAGATTGGACCAAGAGGTGATGAACTCCCTAGATTGGACCTGGAGGAGACGAACTATCTAGATTGGGCAAGGAGGAGTCGAATTCCTTAGATTGGACCAAGAGGAGATGAACTCCCTAGATTGGACCAAGAGGAGACAAAGTCCCTTAGATTGGACCAAGAGGTGACGAACTTCTTGGATTGGACCAAGATGAGACGAATTAGGTTAGATTGGACCATGAGGAGAAGAACTCCTTTAATTGAACCAAGAGGAGAGGAACTCTCTAGATTGGATCAAAAGGAGATCAACACCATTAGTTTGGACCAAGAGGTGACGACCTCCTTACAATGGACCAATAGGAGGTGCACTCCTTAGATTGGATCAAGAGGAGGTGAACTCCATAGATTGGACCAAGAAGAGACGAACTCCTTAGATTGGACCAAGAGGAGACCAACTCAATTAGATTGGACCAAAAGGTGACAAAATACTTACAACGGACAAACAGAAGGTGAACTTCTTAGATTGGATCAAAAGGAGACGAACTCGTTAGAATGGACGAAGAGGAGACGAACTCCCTAGATTGGACTAAGAAGACACGAACTCCCTTATATTGGATCAAGAGGAGACGAACTCTTTAGAATACACAAGGAGGAGGCGAACTTGGTTAGATTGGACCAAGAGAAGAAAAACTCTATAGATTGGATCAAGAGGTGACGAACTCCTTGGATTGGACCAAGAGGAGACGAACTCCCGAGATTGGACCCAGAGGAGACGAACTCCCTTAGATTGGACCAAGAGGAGAAAAACTCCTTAGATTGGAACAAGAGAAGCTGAACTCCTTAGATTGGTCCAAGAGGAGACGAACTCCTTAGATTGGACCAAGAGGAGAGGAACTCCATTATATTGGACCAACAAGAGACGAACTCTTTAGATGGAACCAAGAGGAGGCAAACTTGGTTAGATTGGACCAAGAGTAGAACAACTTCTTAGATTAGACCAAGAGGAGACGAACTCCCGAGATTGGACCAAGAGGAGACGAACTCCGTAGAATGGACCAACAGGAGATGAACTCCCTTAGATTGGACCAAGAGGAGACGAACTCCCTTAGATTGGACCAAGAGGTGACGAACTCCCTAGATTGGACCTGGAGGAGATGGACTATCTAGATTGGACTAGGAGGAGACGAACTCCCTTAGATTGGGCAAGGAGGAGTCGAATTCCTTAGATTGGACCAAGGGGAGATGAACTCCCTAGATTGGACCAAGAAGAGAAGAACTCCATAGATTGGACCAAGAGGTAACGAACTCCCAAGATTGACATAGAGGAAACGAATTTCCTCATATTGGACCAAGAGGAGAAGAACTCCGTAGATTGGACCTAGAGGAGACGAACTCCCTAGATTGGACCAGGAGGAGACGAACTCCCTTAGATTAGGCAAAGAGGAGACGAAGTCCTTAGATTGGGCCAAGGGGAGATGAACTCCCTTAGATTGGACCAAGAGGAGACGAACTCCCTTAGATTCGACCAAGAGGAGACGAACTAGGTTAGATTGGACCATGAGAAGTAGAACTCCTATAATTGAACCAAGAGGAGACGAACTCCCTAGATTAGACGAAAAGGAGATCAACTCCATTAGATTGGACGAAGTGGTGACGACCTCCTTATAATGGACCAACAGGAGGTGAACTCCTTAAATTGGATCAAGAGGAGGCGAACTCCATACAGGGGACCAAGACGAGACGAACTCCCTAGGTTGGACCAATAAGAGACCAACTCAATTAGATTGGACCTAGAGGTGACGAACTCTTTACAATGGACCAACAGGAGGGGAACTCCTTAGATTGGACCTCGAGGAAACGAACCCCTTAGATTGGACCAAGAAGAGACGAACTCTTTAGATTGGACCAAGAGGAGATGAACTTCCTTAGATTGAAACAAGAGGTGACGAACTCCTTGGATTGGACCAAGAGGAGACGAACTCCCTAGATTGGACGAAGAGGAGAAGAACTTTGTAGATTGGACCAAGAGGAGACGAACTCCCTAGATTGGACCTGGAGGAGACGAACTCCTTTATATTGGGCAAGGAGGAGTCGAATTCCTTAGATTGGACCAAGAGGAGATGAACTCCCTTAGATTGGACCAAAAGGAGACGAACTCCCTTAGATTCGACCAAGTGGAGATGATCTAGGATAGATTGGACCACAAGGAGAAGAACGACTTTGATTGAACCAAGAGGAGACAAACTCCCTAGATTGGACCAAAAGGAGATCAACTCCATTGGATTGGACCAAGAGCTGACAAGCTCCTTACAATGGACCAATAGGAGGTGAACTCCTTATATTGGATCAAGAGGAGGCGAACTTCATAGATTGAACCAAGAAGAGACGAACTCCCTAGCTTGGACCAAGAGGAGACCAACTCCATTAGATTGGACCAAGAGGAGACGAACTCCCTTAGATTGGGCAAAGAGGAGACGAACTCCATCAGATTGGATCAAGAGGAGAAGAACTCCGTCGATTGGACCAGAATGGAGACGAATTCCCTAGATTGGACCAGGAGGAGACGAACTCCCTTAGATTGGGCAAAGAGCAGACGAACTCCTTAGATTGGACCAAGAAGAGATGAACTACCTTAGATTGGACAAAGAGGAGATGAATTTCCTTAGATTCGACCAAGAAGAGACGAAGTAGGTTAGATTGGACCATGAGGAGAGAAACTCCTTTGATTGAACTAGAAGGAGACGTACTCCCTAGATGGGACCAAAAGGAGATCAACTTTATTAGATTGGACCAAGAGGAGGAGAACAACTTAGATTGCATCAAGAGTAGGCGAACTCCATAGATTGGACCAAGACGAGATGAACTCCCTAGATTGGACCAAGAGGAGACGAACTCCCTTAGATTGGGCAAAGAGCAGACAAACTCCTTAGATTGGACCAAGAGGAGACGAACTCTCTTAGATTGGGCAAAGAAGAGACGAACTCCCTCAGATAGGATCAAGAGGAGAAGAACTCCGTCGATTGGACCAGAATGGAGACGAATTCCCTAGATTGGACCAGGAGGAGACGAACTCCCTTAGATTGGGCAAAGAGCAGACGAACTCCTTAGATTGGACCAAGAAGAGATGAACTACCTTAGATTGGACAAAGAGGAGATGAACTTCCTTAGATTCGACCAAGAAGAGACGAAGTAGGTTAGATTGGACCATGAGGAGAGGAACTCCTTTGATTGAACTAGAAGGAGACGTACTCCCTAGATGGGACCAAAAGGAGATCAACTTTATAGATTGGACCAAGAGGAGGAGAACAACTTAGATTGCATCAAGAGTAGGCGAACTCCATAGATTGGACCAAGACGAGACGAACTCCCTAGATTGGACCAAGAGGAGACGAACTCCCTTAGATTGGACCACGACGAGACGAACTACATTAGATTGAACCAAGAGGTGACGAACACCTTGGAGTGGACCAAGAGGAGACGAACTCCCTAGATTGGACGAAGAGGTGACAATCACCTTACAATGGACCAATAGGAGGTGAACTCCTTAGATTGGATCAAGAGGAGGCGAACTCCATAGATGGGACCAAGACGAGACGAACTCCCTAGAATGGACCAATATGAGACCAACTCGATTAGATTGGACCAAGAGGTGACGAACTATTTACAATGGATCAACAGGAGGGGAACTCCTTAGATTGGACCAAAAGGAGACGTACTCCTGAGATTGGACCAAGAGGAGACGAACTCTTTAGATTGGATCAAGAGGAGACGAACTCCCTTTGATTGAACGAAGAGGTGACAAACTCCCTAGATTGGACCCAGAGGAGACGAATTTCCTCATATTCGACCAAGAGGAGAAGAATTCCGTAGATTGGACCTGGAGGAGACAAACTCCCTAGATTGGACTAGGAGGAGACGAACTCCTTTACATTGGGCAAGGAGGAGACGAACTCCTTAGATTGGACTAAGAGGAGATGAACTCCCTTAGATTGGACCAAGAGGAAACGAACTCCCTTAGATTCGACCAAGAGGAGACGATCTAGGATAGATTGGACCATGAGGAGAAGAACCCCTTTGATTGAACCAAGAGGATACAAACTCCCTAGATTGGACCAAAAGGAGATCAACTCCATTGGATTGGACCAAGAGGTGACGACCTCCTTACAATGGACCAATAGGAGGTAAACTCCTTAGATTGGATCAAGAGGAGGCGAACTCCATAGATTGGACCAAGAAGAGACGAACTCCCCAGCTTGGGCCAAGAGGAGACCAACTCCATTAGATTGGACCAAAAGGTGACAAACTACTTACAAAGGACAAACAGAAGGTGAACTCCTTAGATTGGATCAAAAGGAGATGAACTCGTTAGAATGGACGTAGCGGAGACGAACTCCTTATATTGGTCCAAGAGGAGACGAACTCTTTAGATTACACCAGGAGGAGGCGAACTTGGTTAGTTTGGACCAAGAGAAGAAAAACTCAATAGATTGGACCAAGAGGAGAAAAACTCCATAGATTGGACCAAGAGGTGACGAACTCCTTGGGTTGGACGAAGAGGAGACGAACTCCCTAGATTGGAAGAACTCTGTAGGTTGGACCAAGAGGTGACAAACTCTCTAGATTGACACAGAGGAGACGAATTTCCTCAGATTGGACCAAGAGGAGAAGAACTCCCTAGATTGGACCTGGAGGAGATGAACTCCCTAGATTGGACCACGAGGAGACGAACTCCCTTAGATTGGGCAAAAAGGAGACGAAGTCCTTAGATTGGACCAAGAGGAGATGAACTCCCTTAGATTGGACCAAGAGGAGACGAACTCCCTTAGATTCGACCAAGAGTAGACAAACTAGGTTAGATTGAACTATAAGGAGAAGAACTCCTTTAATTGAACCAAGAGGAGACGAACTCCCTAGATTGGACCAAAAGGATATCAACTCCATTAGATTGGACGAAGTGGTGACCACCTCCTTACAATGGACCAACATGAGGTGAACTCCTTAAATTGGATCAAGATGAGGCGAACTCCATACATGGGACCAAGACGAGACGAACTCCCTATGTTGGACCAATTGGAGACCAACTCAATTTGATTGGACATAGAGGTGATGAACTCTTTACAATGGACCAACGGGAGGGGAACTCCTTCGATTGGACCAAGAGGAGACGAACCCCTTGGATTGGACCAAGAGGAGACGAACTCTTTAGATTGGGCCAAGGGGAGATGAACTCCCCTAGATTGAACCAAGAATTGACGAACTGCTTGGATAGGACCAAGAGGAGACGAACTCCCTAGATTGGACTAAGAGGAGAAGAACTTCGTAGATTGGACCAGGAGGAGATGAACTCCCTAGATTGGACCTGGAGGAGACGAACTCCCTTAGATTGGGCAAAGAGGAGACGAACTCCCTTAGATTGGACCAAGGGGAGAAGAACTCCATAGATTGGACAAGGACGAGATGAACTCACTAGATTGGACCAAGAGGAGACCAACTCCATTAGATTGGACCAAGAGGTGATAAACTCTTTACAATGGACCAACAAGAGGGGAACTCCTTAGATTGGACCAAGAGGAGACGAACCCTTTAGATTGGACCAAGAGGAGACGAATTCCCTTAGATTAAACCAAGGGGTGATGAACTCCTTGGATTGGACCAAAAGGAGACGAACTCCCTAGATTGGACAAAGAGTTGCTAGTAACATTGCAGCAACTTTGATAACGGCCTAAAGGGGATAAAATTTCTTGGTGTCTTTCCTCTTACTTCATAGCTCTGGTTTGTTCTCCCTCTGGATACCGAAGGGTATCACGAGTTTGAAGGTAATCTTAGTTCAACTAAGGCTTGAACAAAGGCCACTTCCACTTCTTTATCTTTCCTGATGGGGAATCTACGACTCGACCCTTCACTAATTCGCCATTCGTGGATGGCTCCTTCAATCCTTTCTCCAATGGTTACCAGCCAAGAGAAAGTATCACAGCATGACCCAACCATTTTACTGTAAAAATCCCGGGGAAGGGCTCTAAGGAATAATTCGATCATTTCCTTGTCATCCAACAACAATTTAACTTGTGCAGCAATAGTACGCCACCTCTAGGCGAAAGCTTGAAAAGAGTCGCTCCTCTTTTTCTCCATGCGAGCTAGAACATCGCATGTAGGAGCGATCTCAATGTTATACTTGTACTGCAGTATGAAAGCTTCAGCCATTTCTTCCCACCGTTCCATTTTTTCGGGCTCCAGCAGGATATACCATTGTAGGGCCAGGCCAGACAGACTTTCATGGAAATTTTGGATCAAAAGCGGGGCGTTCTACACATATCTCCCCATCCGATTGAGATAGTACTTCAAATGGATCATGGGGTCTCCTATTCCATCATATTTGACAAACTCCAGGATCTTAAATTTCTCTGGAAATTGCATCTTGGAGTATCGGGATAAATCCTCCATTACATTCGCTTCATAGCCTTGCAGGCTTGAAGCTTCTCCTCCAATTTAGCGAATCTTCTGTTGTTCTCTTCCTCCATTCGTGTTGTAATAGCCTCATAAATTAGGTCAAGTTCGACCGCCACGGGTGTTGGAGTTGGCATCTGCACATTTCTGTCTCCTACCTCGACAATCACTGGCTCTGGATTCACTTCAGGTGCTGGTTGATCTGGGTTGGATGGCACCAAAGTGGCTCGAATATGGTTTGCGAATTGCGCAAACTAGGCAGCTAAATCATTAATCTTATCATCAATTGCGGCGAAACGGGCGTTTTGCTCCTCCATATTCAATTTTAGAGATCTTGACCTCGTGTGAATCGGCGATCGTTCAGAAGCCGTGATTTAGTGCCTGTGAATGGAGTACAAAAAGAAAGGAAATAAAAGAAAAGAGAAACGAGTGAGTATAGTGGAATGAAATGAGACGACTAAACCCCCCTTTCATGTTATCGATTCTCATAATGCAACACGGATAAGAATCTTTCATGCAAGTCCAATTTCACGAAAAGAGATTCTTATCAGAGTTTCATATCAAGAATTTATATAATAAAAGGGGCGATACACTGGTTTGATTTAAATGCCCGTTTGCTAATTGCTAAGAACTCAAAATAAAAATGATAAGATCCTTAATTACATCAAAGCTCCTCAAAAAGGAAAGGTTTTTGTACTCGACTAAAGAAAATACAAATGAAAAGCCCTATACATCAGACTAATTAGGGAAAGGGACTACATCAGTTAATCATTTTTTATGCGAAATAAAAGAGTTCATACAAAGAAATCAAATTTTAACGAGACGTGCTTGAAGCTTCAATTCAAGTTGATCTCTTCGATTGTCATGAGCGGAGCCGTCTGTTTTCTTGGGTGAGGCATTCCACCTTGGCTAGAGCTTCGTCTCTTTCTCTAATGGCATATTGAATCTATACTTCTCTTGGAGTTAGGTTAGGAGAAACGTAAGGGAGAAGCACTTTGAGCTCGGGCTCTGGTTGACGAAGCATGTATTCCCTAGAAGCATGATGTTCTCTCATTTCACCCTCCAATTCTAAAACCCAATCCACATCTCTTGGTGGATAGTGGTATAGCACATCCTCCATTTTGTTGATCTGCTCCTCTATCTGTTGGACTTGATCTCCTTGGACGAACTGAGGGCGGAAGTCGAAACGATATAAACCCGGCTTTAGTGGAGGAGGGATTTCTTGAAGCATGCGATACTAACGGGCTACCCTTAATGGATAATACGACGTAGATCCTATGAGTCCCAAGAGTGGGATTGGGTCGTTGCACCCGCTAGTAAGGCGTGCTTTGGGAAATCTTATCCATGAGGCTTGCCATAAGATCTGACTCGGAACAAGATTTATAAAGAAATCCATCCGTGAGTGGAATGACAAAAAATGGATAAATTTCTCTATTTCTTTATATTTGGAGAGAGGGTGCATGTTTTTATCAACTTCTAGAATGAACATACTGCCACCAAATTCTTTTAAATGTGAGAGGAACTAGACTTAAAGAAGACCTATTGGACCCCTAAAAACACTAGAAGAGCCATCCTTGAAACGAGAAAGGGAAATAAATGTTTCGGCTAAAATCATGTTAGTAAACCCCTTTGAGTGACAAACCTGGGGAACAACAAAAGCGACCTGAGGATCCATGGTTTTTCTTGTATAAGGAAAAATGACAAAACCAAAGAACGCAAGGAGGAAAACTTTGGCATCTTGAAGGTCTGATTCGGTGGGTAAACTGGGTAGGTGTCTTCCAAATAAGAAAAAGGAAGTGCATTTGAATTTCCTCGTAAGATATTCCTAATTTCAGTGGTGTTTACTTTTAAAAATTCACTCAAACTTGAAATAGGATATAAGCCTATTAATGGTTTGACCCACCCAAAAGATGGTGACCTACCTATGATGACATCCAACTCTTCTAAAGTCGAGGTTAACTCGTTTCGACCAAATACGAAAGTGGAGGTCATCGGATGCTATTGCTTTGATCATGGCTGCTTGAGGCTCCACATGTAGAAGTGAAATAAGGTATCCAATCTTTCTTTCCACATAATCCTGCTTATTGCTGGTGAGACCAACCCACATGCTTAGAAGGTCCTTCCTTGGGGAAGCGATGATTCGAATTTCAGGTGTACCTATCGAACCTAAACCTACACAGGCATTTGAATCAAATCGCAACGCATAGTAAAGAAGAGTATTTACAAACCAAGGCAAGAATGGGACAATGATGTTGCATTCACAAGCACAAACACATGAAATTGTGAGGATAATATCTAATAGGAGGATATCTATAGGCTTAAGGCTCCCATTCTTATTAGATCCGAAGGGTTTCTCCGTCCGCACTTTCGTCGGATAGTTCCCTTCATCACTAATTAGAACGAGCGAGGGTTGAAAGGGGATTACCACGGGTCGTTCCCCACACAGGTTCCTCCTTTCGACACCTCCTAAGGGTTTCCTAATTGCGGTTTGAGTTTTGGCGGTAGGTTGTGTGTGCGAGGTGTAGTGATGCAATAATAAGCAAACATGCATATCAATTTATATTCAAACAACACTTCAATTGCATCCACATATTCATACATTCTTACACCTCTCTGCAAACAAATTGGTTAACAAAACACTCCACCCCTTATGAAACCTAACCTATAACAACATTTAACACATTATTAGTGGACTTACCTTTTTCTTCATGTAAGCGCTGCATAAAAACATGTTAGTTAACAATCAATCAATTTACTATGCCTAAGTCCACAAGTTCCCAGCAGAGTCGCCAAGTTGTCGCGACCTAAACCTCCGCCCGTTAGAGGAAGAAAGATAGGTTAAGAGGGATTTACTCTTGATTCCACGATCTCGAGCTCGGATTCTCCCAAATATATACCTTGCGTGACATTTAAACATGTTTATTTAAAAAAAATTAATAATCTAAAATGTTTTTTAGGAGCCGCCACTAGCCTATTGAGGTCGGCTAAAAACCAAGTGAAAGCATGGGAGAAATGCTTCACTTTCTATGCAACTAGAGATTCCTAAGTACGGGGACTTGATTACATTAACTATTTAGTTAATTCCCTTTGGTACCTAAAATTGATTGTTTGAATAACCTAAATATTTTCATATAGACTTACATCACCTAAAGGACAAGTCCATTAATGTCTTAATGCCAAGCCTTAAGAGCTTATTCAATTGATTCATTATAGAAATTTTATTATTTTTTTTATTGATTCTTTTATCATTTTCTGATTTTTTTATGATTTTATGATTTCTTATGATTTTCTAACATTTTTTATATTTTATTATTTTCTATTAATTTTTTATTATTTAGGAATTTTCTAGATTTTTTAACATTTTTAGATGTTTAAATTTTTTATTATCTTTTTAATTTTTTAATTTTTTTTATCATTTTTCGAATTTTTGTTATTTATTTTATATTTCTGATTTTCTATTATTATCTAATTTTCTATTATTTATTTTCTATTTTCTGATTTTCTATTATTTTCTAATTTTTAATTACATATTATCTATTTTCTGATTTTATATTATTTTCTAATTTTCTATTTTCTATTTTCTATTTTTTATTTTCATTATTTTCGGATTTTTTATTTTATAATTTTATTATATTTCGAAAAAGGGAAATACTTTGGACCAAGTTAAAAACCCGGACCTTAGTTGTCCGGGTTTGTTCTGAGATGGGCCGGGCTCCCATTCTTATTTAAAAAAAAACAAATTTTAAACTTAAATTTCAGCCTAAAGCCCCAAAGAGCCCAAAAGAAATAAGAAAAACCCTAGCCCAAAATAGCCTGAATTGAGCCCACCGAATTTGACCTTTTCTTCAACTTCTCTAACCCAAAATCTCCTCCCTCCTCCTTTATTCAACACCCATTTTCTTATTTCTTTGATTTGTTTTTTATTTTCTTAGCCCAAAACTCACTAAATAGACAAATTAACAACCTACCCTCTGCACTTCATTTTCCTCACTTCACCTATGCTCATATTTAAAGCCGACCGAGACTAAAATCTATCACTGAACAAACCAGTGATTCTATGATTTCAAATCAACATCACTTGACTAGAAAGACTTCTCAAGCAATTAAAACTAAACAACTAAGCAAAAAAAAAATCAAAGAGAACAATTCAAATCTTCGTCTCAACATTTCATCGAACATGTTAGGTTCAACAATAGTTATCAAGCATCAATACGAGATTGATTTTAAACTAAACCACGAATCAATGGTAAACACGCAAAACATATCATACGAAACCAATACCATAGAAACTCGGGTAATCAAGTTAAACGTCATCTAGCATGGAATCAACCAAATCACAGCAAAACTAAGTTGAATCTAATCTTGAAACCGTGCATGGAAAACATGTCAAAATGAAAAGCAACAACCTCATGGATAACGGCGAACTGAAATGAAAATGACCGAGATATGCTTACTTGTGGAGATGAAATGGATTGAACGAAGAAATGGAGGATTGCTGAGAAGTGTCAAACAGCGATGTCGACGGTACGGTCTTCAAAAAAATACATGCCGAGGCGGAGGAATTAGGTGAGCAGAGGTGAAGACGAGCTGAGGGAGACCCGCGAGCTGAGAGCGAGAGTTAGTTAGAGGTAAAGAGGGCGTGTGAGCTGGAAAGTCTGAGGGGGACGCGAGCTGGGGGGCAGCAAGCGAGCTCGGGGAGAGGCAAGGTGAGAGGGATCAACAACAGGAGAGAGTAAGCTATAGGTTGGAGAGAGGGCAAGCTGAGGCAAGGGGGAGTGTGGGCAGCGGAGAGAGGACGAGCTGAGAGGAGGAGGTTGTGTAACAGCTGCGTTTTGGACTAGGTTCGCGTTTACGGCCTCGAGGAATTTCTGGAGAAATTTTATAATTTCCTTTTAATTTCGCGAAAATCGTGAAAGGCTCTTGGATTATTGAATTTGGTTGTTAAGAATTTTATTTGGGCCCAAAATGTCAAAATTTTAGTGTTGGGAAAGTTTGGTGAATTTTAGAAATTTTTCCCTTATTTTTACGAATTAATAAAGCAATTTTCCAATTTTCGAAAATTAAAATATTATTATTTTATTAAATTTCCGAACCGGCCAGCGAACCAACCGGTCCAACCGCGCGAACCGGGTGGTCCGACCGGGTCGGACCGGACGGCACGCGCCATGCACGTGCGCGGCTCTCTCCCTCTCTCCTTCTTTCTCCTTCTCTACAGCATTTCGGCGAACAGTTGATGTGCGCCCATCAACTGTTGCAACCGTCGCCTCAACGTTCACCTCGCCGCTGCCACCACCCACCCCTCGTCCTTGAGGGATGGCCGGAGTGATGTGGAGCCAATGGGGGACCTCTACGTGGCGCCGGCAAGCTGATTTTCAGCTCGCCCTCAACCACTCCCCTACAGTATACACCGAGCTCCACCCCTACTTTCGACTCACGCCATTCTCGACTCAGATCTCCTCTCACCTCGCCGTTGGTGTCGTTGGGAAGCTTGCAACACCGTTTTCACAACGCCACCCACTGCCGCCCTCAGTTCCGTCGGAGTCACCGTCGGCAGCCCCCGAAAGGAGGCTCCACGGTTCAAGTTTTCTGGAAAATTTTCCAGAAAACTGTAGCCCAACCCGGTGAGTCCTCTCGGTTCCAAGCTCCTTAGCTCGATTGGTTGCCACCAATCGATTCCTTGACGTCCCTACACTCTGTTTACGGCTTTTGTTTCGTTCGATCAAACCGGAGCCTTAGCCGTCACTGCCGCCGTTCCAGCCACTCCCACGTGACGTCGTTGGCACCATTGGACTCGCGCTGGTCCGGTGAGTAAAACCCCTAACCTCCCTTCGTTCGGTTTGGCCTAAAATCAACGGATCAAAGCTCGGAACCCTAACCCCTTCTCTGGAACCCTAGATTCTGAGCCGTCGACTTCATGGTCGGATTTCTCACTATTCTGACCACCTCAGCCCTCGCCACCGCCACCATTAGACTCGCCGTTAGATCAGCTTTCATTTTCGACCAGTCTCGTGCTTCGGTTTGATCGGAGGACGGAGAACGGCGACCAAACCCGAGACATCCCGACAACTCGACACACGACCCGGATAGCTTGAACCGGGTTTGTGCAAGCTTCGCCAGAGCCGTCGCCATTGCCGGAGCCGTCGTCGTCACCGTCGCCAGAGGCCAGTCAATGGGCCAAGCAGCTCGACCCAGCAAGCCGGCCCAACGACCCGACCCGAGACCAGCCCAGGCCAAGTAGCTCGGCCCAGCGAGCCAGGCCCAGCCGCGAGGCCCAACATCCGGCCTAACCCAGCCTAGGCAGCCTGAGAGAGAAAGAAGGAAAGAAAGAAAAGGAGAAAAGAAAAGCAAGAAAAGGAAAAAAAGAAAAAAAAGAAGAAAGAAAGAAGAAAAAGAAAAGAAAAGAAAGGGCGGGCGAAAAAAAATAAAAAATAAATAAAAAAGAGTTATTTTTCTCTTGGCCGTCAGCTGGTGTCTGGTTTAGCAGGGTGAAAGCCAAGAGAGTCACAAGTGAGTGGGCTCTAAACCTTTATTAGGCGCATTTACTGCTTTAGTAGAAAATAGTTAGAATGACTAGAATTGCCTGAATTCCTAGGATTTAGGATTCGATTGATTGCTTGATTAGTAAGATAGAACGGTTAGTTTGGCTGACGATCGTGAGGGAACTCGCTTGACGCGAGAAGTATTTCAAGGCCATTGATTGGCATGTTGAATTGCCAAAGGCACGGATTTTGTGAAAGTTGAGAAAATTCAACTTTGGTGTGACTTTGGTTGTGGTACGAATGAGGGGGCTCGTCAGGGACGGCCACGTACCTCATGAAAGGTTAGTTCGATTAATTGTTCCCGTAGATTAGTTTAATTCGCAATTTAATTATTAGTCTTGCAATCTATTTATTAGTCCTATGCTTTAATTATTAGCACTTTACATTAATTACCGTTCTATTTACTTATCGTCAATAATGATATTGAGTTAATTAGCTGATGTGGGCAAATTAGATTGATGAGTAGAGTGTGTCCAACTAGTACTCAATTAAACCCCTTAGTAGTATCGTTTGTGATGGCTGACTAGACTTAGTAACCACGAGCTGGGGAGCCGTTTGAATAGTCTAGCCTCGAGTTGGTTGCACAGTATTGTCGAGACTTGGAGGGAAGCGAGGTGCTAAGTTGTGTTCCCTAGTTAAGGATAGTTGGCCTTTCTATCTAGAGACCGAGAGTTGAGAGGGACACCGTAGGGACCCTAGGGCAGGTGTGTTCCTAATCTAGGGTTAGGGTTTATTCACTGAGATACCAAGTATCTCACTCCACCACCCCCACCATCCTAGGATCCAGCTATGGACCCGGAGGAGGAACTCTCGGACTTGGAGGACCCTTTCGAGGAGGAGGACCCCTAGGAGGAGGAGCTGTTGGAGCAGGAACCTCCCGAGGAGGAGGAGGACTGAGATCAGTTGCCGCTGGAACCTCTAGAGGAGGAGGATCTCGAGGAGGACTCGGAGCCAGAGGCTCCTTTTAGCTCGGACGAGGAAGCAGAAGACCTGGAGGAGGAGATAAGGATGGTCCCTGACCATCCTGTTGATAGAGGGTGTGTGGTTAATAGAGAGGTAAGGGATAGCGGACTTATCGTGGAGACTCAAGAGCAGACAGAGTGGATTTGGAGTATCCCGAAGCAGATTTGGTTTCCGCACCAGCACACGGTGGAGTACACCGGTTTCCCAGAAACCAAGATGGAATATCTCACGGAGCGGTGCGGAGTACCCTGACGGGGCCGACGACACGGAGGACGGGACTGTCCTTAATCCAAAACCCCACTTTAGTATAAGAAAGTATTTAGAGTCACTCCCGAAGCCGTAGGGCAGTACCCCTCCCTCTTTACCCGCGATTTTTGGTTGTATAGCTGTGCAGAGGTGCGCACCCTAGACTTTTGATATTTCCCCCAGGTTGGTTTTCTTTTGTAATCAAGGTTTTGTGAACAAGGTTGAAGCTGTTGTTTATTGGAAGGTACTTGTGAATTCTATCTTGGTTCCTCATGCTGTATTAACTATGATGTGGTTTGTGACGACGGAGATTAGTTGGGAGGTAATCTAATTTGGATCCTGGAAGTATCGCTATAATCCCGAGAAACTGAGACGTGACTGCTGTGGGTGGCGAAGCTGGGGGAGGCCGAGGGAGAGAGATCGTGAGCTGAGGTGAGCTGAGAGGAGGGGGGCCGAGAGGGAACGAACTGAAGGGGGTCCATCCGCGAGCTGAGGGCCGACAGCGCGGGCGAGCTGAGGGAGGCGATAGGCCGAAGGAAAATGTGAGCTGGGAGCTGAGGGGACAGCTGAGCTCAGGGAAGAGAAGGAGCGAAGCTATGGGCGAAATGGGCGAGCTGTGGGAGGAGTTGATCGGAGAAAGAGGGTCAGCTGGACGAAGGCCATTCGCGAGCTGAAGGAGATGGTGAGCTCTGCGATCCTCTGTCCAAGCCAGCCAAAAAGCGAGAGGGGGAGAGAGTGAGAGAGAAAAGAGAGAGAGAACCCGCGAAGAGAGAGATAGGGCGAGAGAGAGAGAGAGAGAGAGAGAGAGAGAGAGAGATAGGGGGACTACCAGCTTTTAGAACCCCCCATTTTCCCCCTCCTAACCGAATTTTTCCCTAAAATTTATGTTATTCCCCTAATTTCTTTCAAATGCAGTCGCCACCCCCTCTTCTTTACACGTTTCTTTCTTCTTCTGGATAGGGGGCTCCACTAGGGTTTCTTTAATTTTTAAAGGAGATGGGCTCATGGGTCGAAGAGGGAAATGGGCTGAGGAGGATGGGCCACCAAAGGAAAAAGAAAGGGGAGTTTGCGCAGGGTAAAGGCCCACGGTTTTATTATTATTTTTTGTCTTTTTCTTTTCTCTATTTATTTATTCTTTAATAAAACTCTAATTAATAAAGATTATCAAGTGACGGGCAAAATTAGGTATCAACAGTTGCATGTATAAAGTTTAATACGTATCAATAAATTAAGCAATGTAATTGGCATGACATATGATTTTAGCGACTACTGCCCCGTCTTCAAGTCTAAAATCTACGCATAAGGTAAATTTGAGGCATAAAGTTTATATCCCTAGTATGAGAGAGTTTCAAGAGTTTAATTAGGGACCACCAAAATGGTACAATTGATTAAATCTAAGAAATATCATTCTTGTTTTGTCGAGATGTCTCATGTTCTAATGTGTCATCATACTCATGAAGGAGGTGATTATATTTTTAGTTTATGGAGGGTTGTATGTGCAGCATATGGTTGAGTTTTGACTGGTCCTAGTGATTCAGACACCCAAAGGTGATGAATTTACAAAGATTGGAATATATTCTCATGGCCGCTGTCATATGGAAAGTGTACAACTGCATGTCATGTATTCTGCCCAAAGGTGTTTACATGATGATTCGTCTCCTCTTGGTGCTATCTGAGGGAGTTCGTCCTCTCTTGGTCCAATCTAAGGAGTTCGTCTCTTCTTGGTTCAATCCAAGGGAGTTTGTCTTCTCTTGGTCTAATCTAAGGAGTTCGTCTCCTCTTGGTCCAATCTAAGGAGTTCGTCGCCTCTTGGTCCAATCTAATGGAGTTCGTCCTTTCTTGGTCCAATCTAAGGAGTTCGTCTCCTCTTGGTCCAATCTAAGAGTTCGTCTCCTCTTGTTCCATTATTAGGTAGTTCGTCGCATCTTGGTCCAATCTAAAGGAGTTCGTCCTCTCTTGGTCCAACCTAAAGAGTTCGTCTCCTCTTGGTCCAATCTAAGGGATTTAGTCCTCTCTTGGTCCAAACTAAGGAGTTCGTCACCTCTTGGTCCAATCTAAGGGAGTTTGTCCTCTCTTGGTCCAATTTAAGGTAGTTCGTCTCCTCTTGGTCCAATCTAAGGGATTTCGTCCTCTCTTGGTCCAATTTAAAGGAGTTCGTCTCCTCTTGGTCCAATCAAAGGGAGTTCCTCTCCTCTTGGTCCAATCTAAGGAAGTTCGTCCTCCCTTGGTCCAATCTAAATGAGTTCATCTCCTCTTGGTCCAATCTAAGGAGTTCATCGCCTCTTGGTCCAATCTAATGGAGTTCGTCCTCTCTTGGTCCAATTTAAGGGAGTTCGTCTCCTCTTGGTCCTATCTAAGGGAGTTCATCCCCACTTGGTGCAAACTAAGGAGTTTGTCTCTTCTTGGTTCAATCTAAGGGAGTTTGTCCTCTCTTGGTCCAATCTAAGGAGTTTGTCTCCTCTTGGTCCAATGTAAGGGAGTTCGTCCTCTCTTGTTCCAATCTAAGGGAGTTCGCCCTCTCTTGGTCTAATCTAAGGGAGTACGTCTCCTCTTGGTCCAATCTAAGGATTACGTCCCCTCTTGCTCCATTCTTAGGTAGTTCGTCGCATCTTGGTCCAATCTAAGGGAGTTCGCCCTCTCTTGGTCCAATCTAAGGAGTTCGTCTGCTCTTGGTCCAATGTAAGGGAGTTCGTCCTCTCTTGGTTCAATCTAAGGAGTTCGTCGTCTCTTGGTCCAATGTAAGGGAGTTCGTCCTCTCTTGGTACAATTTAAGGGAGTTCGTCTCCTCTTTGTCCAATCAAAGGGAGTTCCTCTCCTCTTGGTCCAATCTAAGGGAGTTCCTCCTCTCTTGGTCCAATCTAAGGGAGTTCCTCCTCCCTTGGTCCAATCTAAGGGAGTTCGTCCTCCCTTGGTCCAATCTAAGGGAGTTCATCTCCTCTTGGTCCAATCTAAGGAGTTCGTCGCATGTTGGTCCAATCTAATGGAGTTCGTCCTCTCTTGGTCCAATTTAAGGGAGTTCGTCTCCTCTTGGTCCTATCTAAGGGAGTTCGTCCCCACTTGGTCTAAACTAAGGGAGTTCGTCCTCTCTTGGTCCAATCTAAGGAGTTTGTCTCTTCTTGATTCAAGCTACGGGAGTTTGTCCTCTCTTGGTCCAATCTAAGGAGTTCGTCTCCTCTTGGTCCAATGTAAGGGAGTTCGTCCTCTCATGGTCCAATCTATGGGAGTTCGTCGTCCCTTGGTCCAATCTAAGTGAGTTCGTCTCCTCTTGGTCCAATCTAAGGAGTTCGTCGCCTCTTGGTCCAATCTAATGGAGTTCGTCCTCTCTTGGTCCAATTTAAGGGAGTTCGCCTCCTCTTGGTCCTATCTAAGGGAGTTCGTCCTCTCTTAGTCCAATCTAAAGAGTTCGTCGTCTCTTGGCCCAATCTAAGGTTCTTCATCCTCTCTTGGTCCAATTTAAGGTAGTTCATCTCCTCTTGGTCCAATCTAAGGGAGTTCGTCTCCTCTTGGTCCAATCTAAGGGAATTCGTCCTCTCTTGGTCTAATCTAAGGAGTTCGTCTCCTCTTGGACCTATCTACAGGAGTTCGTCCCTACTTCGTCCAATCTAAGGGAGTTCGTCTATTCTTGGTTCAATCTAAGGGAGTTTGTCCTCTCTTGGTCCAATCTAAGGGAGTTCGCCCTCTCTTGGTCCAATTTAAGGGAGCATGTCTCCTCTTGGTCTGATCTAAGGAGTTCGTCGCCTCATGGTCCAATCTAATGGAGTTCGTCCTCTCTTGGTCCAATCTTAGGAGTTCATCTCTTTTTGGTCCAATCTAAGGAAGTTCGTCTCTTCTTGGTCCAATCTAAGGAGTTCGTCGCCTCTTGGTCCAATCTATTGAAGTTCGTCCTTTCTTGCTCCAATCAAAGGAGTTCGTCTTTTCTTGGTCCAATCTAAGGGAGTTCGTCTCCTCTTAGTCCAATCTAAGGAGTTCTTCTCAACTTGGTACAATCTAAGGAATTCGTCGCCTCTTGGTCCAATCTAATGGAGTTCGTCCTTTCTTGGTCCAATCTAAGGAGTCCGTCGTCTCTTGGTCCAATCTAAGGGACTTTGCCCTCTCTTGGTCCAATTTATGGGAGTACGTCTCCTCTTGGGTCAATCTAAGGAGTTCGTCGCCTCTTGGTCCAATCTAGTGGAGTTTGTCCTCTCTTTTTCCAATCTTAGGAGTTCGTTTTTTTTGTCCAACCTAAGGAAGTTCGTCTCTTCTTGGTCCAATCTATGGAGTTTGTCGCCTCTTGGTCCAATCTATTGGAGTTCGTCCTTTCTTGGTCCAATCAAAGGAGTTCGTCTCCTCTTGGTCCAATCTAAGGAAATCGTTTCTTCTTGGTCCTTTCTAAGAGAGTTCGTCCCCTCTTGGTCCATTCTAGGGAGTTCCTCTCTTCTTGGTCCAATCTAAGGAGTTCTTCTCCTCCTGGTACAATCTAAGGAAATCGTCGCCTCTTGGTCCAATCTAATGGAGTTCATCCTTTCTTGGTCCAATCTAAGGAGTTCGTCGTCTCTTTGCCCAATCTAAGGGAGTTCGTCGTCTCTTGGTCCAATCTAAGGAGTTCGTTTCCTCTTGGTCCAATCTGAGCAGTTCGTTCCCTCTTGCTCCATTCTTAGGTAGTTCGTCGCATCTTGGTCCAATCTAAGGGACTTCGTCCTCTCTTGGTCCAATCTAACGAGTTTGTCTGCTCTTGGCCCAATCTAAGGGAGTTCGTCCTCTCTTGGTCCAATTTGAGGGAGTTCATCTCCTCTTGGTCCAATGAAACGGAGTTCGTCTCCTCTTGGTCCAATCAAAGGGTGTTCGTCCCCTCTTGGTCCAATCTAAGGGAGTTCGTCCTCCCTTGGTCCAATCTAAGGGAGTTCATCTCCTCTTGGTCCAATCGAAGGAGTTTGTCTCTTCTTGGTTCAATCTAAGGGAGTTTGTCCTCTCTTGATCCAATTTAAGGGAATTCGTCTCCTTTTGGTCCTATCTAAGGGAGTTTGTCCCCACTTGGTCCAATCTAAGGGAGTTCATCCTCTCTTGGTCGGATCTAAGGAGTTTGTCTCTGCTTGGTTCAATCTAAGGGAGTTTGTCCTCTCTTGGTTGAATCTAAGGAGTTCGACTCACCTTGGTCCAAGTAAGGGACTTCGTCCTCTCATGGTCCAATCTAAGGGAGTTTGTCCTCCCTTAGTCCAATCTAAAGGAGTTCGTCTTCTCTTGGTCCAATCTAAGGAGTTTGTCGCCTCTCATCCAATCTAATGGAGTTCATCCTCTCTTGGTCCAATTTAAGGGAATTCGTCTCCTCTTGGTCCTATCTAAGGGAGTTCATCCCCACTTGGTCTAATCTAAGGGAGTTCGTCCTCTCTTGGTCCAATCTAACGAGTTTGTCTCTTCTTGGTTCAATCTAAGGGAGTTTGTCCTCTCTTGGTTGAATCTAAGGAGTTCCACTCATCTTGGTCAAATGTAAGGGACTTCGTCCTCTCTTGGTCCAATCTAAGGGAGTTCGCCCGCTCTTGGTCTAATCTAAGGGAGTACATCTCCTCTTGGTCCAATGTAAGGAGTTCATCTCTTTTTGGTCCATTCTAAGGGAGTTCGCCTCCTCTTGGTCCAATCTAACGAGTTCGTCGCCTCTTGGTCCAACCTGATGTAGTTCGTCCTTTCTTGATCCAATCTAAGGAGTTCGTCTCCTCTTGGTCTAATCTAAGGAGTTCGTCTCCTCTTGGTCCTATTTACGAGAGTTCGTCCCCTCTTGGTCCAATCTAAGGGAGTTCGTCCTCTCTTGGTCCAATCTAAGGAGTTCGTCCTTTCTAGGTGCAATCTAAGGGAGTTGATCCTCTCTTGGTCCAATCGAATGAGTTCGTCTCCTCTTGGTCCAATCTAAGGGAGTTCGTCTCCTCTTGGTCAATTTTTAGGTAGTTCGTCACAACTTGGTCCAATCCAAGAGAGTTCGTCCTCTCTTGGTCCAATCTAAGGAGTTCGTCTCTTCTTGGTCCAATTTAAGGGATTTCGTCTCCTCTTAGTCCAATCTAAGGAGTTCTTCTCCTCTTGGTACAATCTAAGGAATTCGTCGCCACTTGGTCCAATCTAATGGAGTTCATCCTTTCTTGGTCCAATCTAAGGGAGTTCGTCTCCTCTTGGTCCAATCAAAGGATTTCGTCCTCTCTTGGTCCAATCTAAGGGAGTTCATGCTCCCTTGGTCCAATCTAAGGGACTTTATCTTCTCTTGGTCCAATCTAAGGAGTTTGTCACCTCTCGGTCCAATCTAATGTAGTTCATCCTCTCTTGGTCCAATCTATGGAGTTCGTCTGCTCTTGGCCCAATCTAAGGGAGTTTGTCCCCACTTGGTCCAATCTAAGGGAGTTCATCCTCTCTTGGTCGGATCTAAGGAGTTTGTCTCTGTTTGGTTCAATCTAAGGGAGTTTGTCCTCTCTTGGTCGAATCTAAGGAGTTCGACTCACCTTGGTCCAATGTAAGGGACTTCGTCCTCTCATGGTCCAATCTAAGGGAGTTCGTCCTCCCTTGGTCCAATCTAAGGGAGTTCGTCTTCTCTTGGTCCAATCTAAGGAGTTCATCGCCTCTCGGTCCAATCTAATGGAGTTCATCCTCTCTTGGTCCAATTTAAGGGAATTCGTCTCCTCTTGGTCCTATCTAAGGGAGTTCGTCCCCACTTGGTCCAATCTAAGGGAGTTCATCCTCTCTTGGTCCAATCTAGGGAGTTTGTCTCTTCTTGGTTCAATCTAAGGGAGTTTGTCCTCTCTTGGTCGAATCTAAGGAGTTCGACTCATCTTGGTCCAATGTAAGGGACTTCGTCCTCTCTTGGTCCAATCTAAGGGAGTTCGCCCGCTCTTGGGCTAATCTAAGGGAGTATGTCTCCTCTTGGTCCAATGTAAGGAGTTCGTCGCCTCTTGGTCCAACCTAATGTAGTTCGTCCTTTCTTGATCCAATCTAAGGAGTTTGCCTCCTCTTGGTCCAATCAAAGGGAGTTTGTCTCCTCTTGGTCCAATCAAAGGGTGTTCGTCCTCTCTTGGTCCAATCCAAGAGAGTTCATCCTCTCTCGGTCGAATCTAAGGAGTTCATCTCTTCTTGGTCCAATCTAAGGGAGTTTTTCTCCTCTTAGTCCAATCTAATGGAGTTCATCCTCTCTTGGTCCAATTTAAGGGAATTCGTCTCCTCTTGGTCTTATCTAAGGGAGTTCGTCCCCACTTGGTCTAATCTAAGGGAGTTCGTCCTCTCTTGGTCCAATCTAACGAGTTTGTCTCTTCTTGGTTCAATCTAAGGGAGTTTGTCCTCTCTTGGTCGAATCTAAGGAGTTCGACTCATCTTGGTCCAATGTAAGGGACTTCGTCGTCTCTTGGTCCAATCTAAGAGAGTTCCCCCGCTCTTGGTCTAATCTAAGGGAGTACGTCTCCTCTTGGTCCAATATAAGGAGTTCATCTCTTTTTGGTCCATTCTAAGGGAGTTCGCCTCCTCTTGGTCCAATCTAAGGAGTACGTCGCCTCTTGGTCCAACCTAATGTAGTTCGTCCTTTCTTGAACCAATCTAAGGAGTTCGTCTCCTCTTGGTCCAATCTAAGGAGTTCGTCCCCTCTTGGTCCAATCTAAGGGAGTTCATCCTCTCTTGGTCCAATCTAAGGAGTTCGTCCTTTCTAGGTGCAATCTAAGGGAGTTGATCCTCTCTAGGTCCAATCGAAGGAGTTCGTCTCCTCTTGGTCCAATCTAAGGGAGTTCGTTTCCTCTTGGTTCATTTTTAGGTAGTTCGTCACAACTTGGTCCAATCCAAGAGAGTTCGTCCTCTCTTGGTCCAATCTAAGGAGTTCGTCTCTTCTTGGTCCAATTTAAGGGATTTCGTCTCCTCTTAGTCCAATCTAAGGAGTTCTTCTCCTCTTGGTACAATCTAAGGAATTCGTCGCCACTTGGTCCAATCTAATGGAGTTCGTCCTTTATTGGTCCAATCTAAGGGAGTTCATCTCCTCTTGGTCCAATCAAAGGATTTCGTCCTCAATTGGTCCAATCTAAGGGAGTTCATCCTCCCTTGGTCCAATCTAAGGGACTTCATCTTCTCTTGGTCCAATCTAAGGAGTTTGTCGCCTCTCGGTCCAATCTAATGTAGTTCGCCTCTCGGTCTAATCTAAGGACTTCATCTCCTTAATTTAAAGAGTTCGTCTTTTCTTGGTGCAGTCTAAGGGAGTTGGTCCTCTCTTGGTCCAATCTAAGGGAGTTCGTATCCTCTTGGTCCTTTCTTAGGTAGTTCGTCGCAACTTGGTCCAATCCAAGAGAGTTCGTCCTCTCTCGGTCGAATCTAAGGAGTTCGTCTCTTCTTGGTCCAATCTAAGGGAGTTTTTCTCCTCTTAGTCCAATCTAAGGAGTTCTTCTCCTCGTGGTACAATCTAAGGAATTCGTCGCCTCTTGGTCCAATCTAATGGAGTTCTTCCTTTCTTGGTCCAATCTAAGGAGTTCATCGTCTCTTAACCCAATCTAAGGGAGTTCGTCCTATCTTGGTCCAATTTAAGGTAGTTCGTCTCCTCTTGGTCCAATCTAAGGAGTTCTTCTCTTCTTGGTTCAATCCAAGGGAGTTTGTCCTCTCTCGGTCTAATCTAAGGAGTTCGTCTCCTCTTGGTCCAATCTAAGGAGTTCGTGGCCTCTTAGTCCAATCTAAGGATTTCGTTCCCTCTTGCTCCATTCTTAGGTAGTTCGTCGCATCTTGGTCCTATCTATGGGAGTTCGTCCTCTCTTGGTCCAATCTAAGGAGTTTGTTTGCTCTTGGTCCTATCTAAGGGAATTCGTCCTTTCTTGGTCCAATTTAAGGAGTTCGTCTTTTCTTGGTGCAATCGAAGGGAGTTGGTCCTCTCTTGGTCCAATCTAAGGAGTTCGTCTCCTCTTGGTCCAATCTAAGGGAGTTCATCTCCTCTTGGTCCATTCTTAGGTAGTTCGTCGCAACTTGGTCCAATCCAAGAGAGTTCGTCCTCTCTCGGTCCAATCTAAGGAGTTCGTCTCTTCTTGGTCCAATCTAAGGGAGTTCGTCTCCTCTTAGTCCAATCTAAGGAGTTCTTCTCCTCGTGGTACAATGTAAGGAATTCGTTGCCACTTGGTCCAATCTAATGGAGTTCGTCCTTTCTTGGTCCAATCTAAGGAGTTCGTCGTCTCTTTGCCCAATCTAAGGTAGTTCGTCCTCTCTAGGTCCAATTTAAGGTAGTTCGTCTCCTCTTGGTCCAATCTAAGGAGTTCGTCTCTTCTTGATTCAATCCAAGGGAGTTTGTCCTCTCTTGGTCTAATCTAAGGAGTTCATCTCCTCTTGGTCCAATCTAAGGAGTTCGTCGCTTTTTTGTCCATTCTAAGGGAGTTCGCCTCCTCTTGGTCCATCTAAGGAGTTCGTCACCTCTTGGTCCAATGTAATATAGTTCGTCCTTCCTTGATCCAATCTAAGGAGTTCGTCTCCTCTTGGTCAAATCTAAGGAGTTCGTCCTCTCATGGTCCAATCGAAGGGAGATCGTCGTACCTTGGTCCAATCTAAGTGAGTTCGTCTCCTCTTGGTCCAATCTAAGGAGTTCATCGCCTCTTGGCCCAATCTAATAGAGTTCGTCCTCTCTTGATCCAATTTAAGGGAGTTCGCCTCCTCTTGGTCCTATCTAAGGGACTTCGTCCCCACTTGGTCCAATCTAAGGGAGTTCGTCCTGTCTTGGTCCATTCTAAGGAGCTTGTCTCTTCTTGGTTCAATCTAAGGGAGTTTGTCCTCTCTTGGTCAAATCTAAGGAGTTCGTTTCCTCCTGGTCCAATTTGAGGGAGTTCGTCCTCTCTTGGTCCAATCTAAGGGAGTTCGCCCTCTCTTGGTCTAATCTAAGGGAGTACGTCTCCTCTTGGTCCAATCTAAGGAGTTCATCTCTTTTTGGTCCAATCTAAGGGAGTTCGCCTCCTCTTGGTCCAATCTAAGGAGTTCGTCGCCTCTCGGTCCAACCTAATGTAGTTCATCCTTTCCTGATACAATCTAAGGAGTTCGCCTCCTCGTGGTCCAATCTAAGGAGTTCGTCGCCTCTCGGTCCAATCTAATGGAGTTCATCCTCTCTTGGTCCAATTTAAGGGTATTCGTCTCCTCTCGGTCCTATCTAAAGGAGTTCGTCCCCACTTGGTCCAATCTAAGGGAGTTCGTCCTCTCTTGGTCCAATCTAAGGAGTTCGTCTCTTCTTGATTCAATCTAAGGGAGTTTGTCCTCACTTGGTCGAATCTAAGGAGTTCGACTCATCTTGGTCCAATGTAAGGGACTTCGTCCTCTCTTGGTCCAATCTAAGGGAGTTCGCCCGTTCTTGGTCTAATTTAAGGTAGTACTTCTCCTCTTGGTCCAATCTAAGGAGTTCATCTCTTTTTGGTCCAATCTAAGGGAGTTCGCCTCCTCTTGGTCCAATCTAAGGAGTTCGTCCCTCTTGGTCCAATTTTAGGTAGTTCGTTCCATATTGGTCCAATCTAAGGGAGTTCGTCCTCTCTTTGTCCAATCTAAGGAGTTCGTCTCTTCTTGGTCCAATCTAAGGGAGTTCGACTCCTCTTAGTCCAATCTAAGGAGTTCTTCTCCTCTTGGTAAAATCTAAGGAATTCGTCGCCTCTTGGTCCATCCTAATGGAGTTCGTCCTCTCTTGGTACAATCTAAGGAGTTCGTCGTCTCTTGGTCCAATCTAGGGAGTTCGTCCTCTCTTGGTCCAATCTAAGGAGTCGGTCTTTTCTTGATGCAACCTAAGGGAGTTTGTCCTCTCTTGGTCCAATCTAAGGAGTTCGTCTCCTCTTGGTCCAATCTAAGGGAGAGTCCAATCGTTCGCCTCTCTTGGTCCAATCTAAGGAGTTCGTCCCCTCTTGGTCCAATTTAAGGTAGTTCGTCTCCTTTTGGTCCAATCTCAGGAGTTCGTCTTCTCTGGTCCAATCTAAGGAGTTCGTCTCCTCTTGGTCCAATCTAAGGACTTCGTCCCTCTTGGTTCAATCTAAGGGAGTTCGTCCTCTCTTGGTCCAATCTAAGAGTTCGTCCTCTCTTGGTCCAAGGAGTTCGTCCTCTCTTGGCCCAATCTAAGGAGTTCGTCCTCTTTGGTCCAATTTAAAGAGTTCGTCGTCTCTTGGCCCAATCTAAGGGAGTTCGTCCTCTCTTGGTCCAATTTAAGGTAGTTCGTCTCCTCTTGGTCCAATCTAAGGAGTTCGTCTCTTCTTGGTTCAATCCAAGGGACTTTGTCCTCTCTTGGTCTAATCTAAGGAGTTCGTAGCCTCTTGGTCCAATCTAAGGAGCTCGTCGCCTCTTGGTCCAATCTAAGGATTTCGTCCCCTCTTGCTCCATTCTTAGGTAGTTCGTCGCATCTTGGTCCAATCCAAGGGAGTTTGTCCTTTCTTGATCCAATCTATGTAGTTCGTCTCCTCTTGGTCCTATCTAAGGGAGTTCGTCCCCTTTTGGTTCAATCTAAGGGAGTTGGTCTTCTCATGGTCCAATCTAAGGAGTTCGTCTTTTCTTCATGCAATCTAAGGGAGTTGGTCCTCTCTTGGTCCAATCTAAGGAGTTCGTCTCCTCTTGGTCCAATCTAAGGGATTTCGTCCTCTCTTGGTCCAATTTAAGGTAGTTCGTCTTCTCATGGTCCAATCTAAAGAGTTCGTCTCTTCTTGGTTCAATCCAAGGGAGTTTGTCCTCTCTTGGACTAATATAAGGAGTTCGTCTCCTCTTAGTCCAATCTAAGGAGTTCGTCGCCTCTTGGTCCTATCTAAGGGAGTTCATCCTCTCTTTGTCCAATTTAAGGGAGTTCGTCTCCTCTTGGTCCTATCTAACGGAGTTCGTCCCCTCTTGGTCCCATCTAAGGGAGTTCGTCCTCTCTTGGTCCAATCTAAGGAGTTGGTCTTTTCTTGATGCAATCTAAGGGAGTTTGTCCTCTCTTGGTCCAATCTAAGGAGTTCGTCTCCTCTTGGTCCAATCTAAGGGAGTTCGTCCTCCAATCTAAGGGAGTTCGTCCTCTCTTGGTCCAATCTAAGGAGTTCGTCGTCGCCTGGCCCAATCTAAGGGAGTTCATCCTCTCTTGGTCCAATTTAAGGTAGTTCGTCACCTCTCGGTCCAATCTAATGGAGTTCATCCTCTCATGGTCCAATTTAAGGTAGTTCGTCTCCTCTTGGTCCAATCTAAGGAGTTCGTCTCCTCTTGGTCCTATCTAAGGGACTTCGTCCCCTCTTGGTTCAATCTAAGGGAGTTGGTCCTCTCTTGGTCCAATCTAAAGATTTCGTCGTCTCTTAGCCCAATCTAAGGGAGTTCGTCCTCTCTTGGCCCAATCTAAGGGACTTCGTCTTCTCTTGGTCCAATTTAAAGAGTTCGTCGTCTCTTGGCCCAATCTAAAGGAGTTCATCCTCTCTTGGTCCAATTTAAGGTAGCTCGTCTCCTTTTGGTCCAATCTAAGGAGTTCGTCTCTTCTTGGTTCAATCCAAGGGACTTTGTCCTCTCTAGGTCTAATCTAAGGAGTTCATCTCCTCTTGATCCAATCTAAGGAGTTCGTCGCCTCTTGGTCCAATCTAAGGATTTCGTCCCCTCTTGCTCCATTCTTAGGTAGTTCGTCGCATCTTGGTCCAATCCAAGGGAGTTTCTCCTTTCTTGTTCGAATCTAAGTAGTTCGTTTCCTCTTGGTCCAATCTAAGGAGTTCGTCTCCTCTTGGTCCTATCTAAGGGAGTTCGTCCTCTCTTGGTTCAATCTAAGGGAGTTGGTCCTCTCTTGATCCAATCTAAGGAGTTCGTCTTTTCTTGGCGCAATCTAAGGGAGTTGGTCCTCTCTTGGTCCAATCTAAGGAGTTCATCTTTTCTTGGTGCAATCTAAGGGAGTTGTACCTCTCTTGGTCCAATCTAAGGAGTTCGTCTCCTCCTGGTCCAATCTAAGGGAGTTCGTCCTCTCATGGTCTAATCTAAGGAGTTCGTCGTCTCTTGGCCCAATCTAAGGGAGTTCGTCCTCTCTTGGTCCTATGTAAGGGAGTTCGTCCCCACTTTGTCTAAACTAAGGGAGTTCGTCCTCTCTTGGTCCAATCTAAGAAGATTGTCTCTTTTTGGTTCAATCTACGGGAGTTTGTCCTCTCTTGGTCCAATCTAAGGAGTTCGTCTCCTCTTGGTCCAATGTAAGGGAGTTCGTCCTCTCCTGGTCCAATCTAAAGGAGTTCGTCGACCCTTGGTCTAATCTAAGTGAGTTCGTCTCCTCTTGGTCCAATCTAAGGATTTCGTCCCCTCTTGCTCCATTCTTAGTTAGTTCGTCGCATCTTGGTCCAATCTAAGGGAGTTGGTCCTTTCTTGGTCCAACCTAAGGAGTTCGTCTTTTCTTGGTGCAATCTAAGGGAGTTGGTTCTCTCTTGGTCCAATCTAAAGAGTTCGTCTCCTCTTGGTCCAATCTAAGGGAGTTTGTCCTCTCTTGGTCCAATTTAAGGTAGTTCGTCTTTTCTTGGTGCTATCTAAGGGAGTTGGTCCTCTCTTGGTCCAATCTAAGGAGTTCGTCTCCTCTTGGTCCAATCTAAGGGAGTTCGGCCTCTCTTGGTCCAATCTAAGGAGTTCGTCGTCTCTTGGCCCAAGCTAAGGGAGTTCGTCCTCTCTTGGTCCAATTTAAGGTAGTTCGTTTCCTCTTGGTCCAATCTAAGGAGTTCGTCGCCGCTTGGTCCAATCTAAGGATTTCGATCCCTCTTGCTCCATTCTTAGGTAGTCCGTCGCATCTTGGTCAAATCTAAGGGAGTTTGTCCTCTCTTTGTCCAATCTAAGGAGTTCATCTCTTCTTGCTCCAATCTAAGGAGTTCTTCTCCTCATGGTACAATATAAGGAATTCGTCGCCTCTTGGTCCATCTAATTGAGTTCGTCCTCTCTTGGTCCAGTCTAAGGAGTTCGTCGTCTCTTGGTCCAATCTAAGGAAGTTCGTCCTCTTTTGGTCCAATTTAAGGGAGTTCGTCTCCTCTTGGTCCAATCAAAGGGAGTTCCTCTCCTCTTGGTTCAATCTAAGCGATTTCGTCCTCTCTTGGTCCAATCTAAGGGAGTTCGCCCTCCCTTGGTCCAATCTAAGGGAGTTCGTCCCCTCTTGGTCCAATCTAAGGAGTTCGTCGCCTCTTGGTCCAATCTAATGGAGTTCGTCCTCTCTTGGTCCAATTTAAGGGAGTTCGTCTCCTCTTGGTCCTATCTAAGGGAGTTCATCCCCACTTCGTGCTATCGAAGGGAGTTCGTCCCCTCTTGGTCCAATCTAAGGGAGTTCGTCCTCTCTTGGCCCGATCTAAGGAGTTCGTCTCTTCTTTGCGCAATCTAAGGGAGTTGGTCCTTTCTTGGTCCAATCTAAGGAGTTCGTCTTCTCTTGGTCCAATTTAAGGGAATTCGTCCTTTCTTAGTCAAATCTAAGGGTGTTCGTCCTCTCTTAGTCCAATCTAAAGAGTTCGTCGTCTCTTGGCCCAAACTAAGGTAGTTCATCCTCTCTTGGTCCAATTTAAGGTAGTTCGTTTCCTCTTGGTCCAATCTAAGGAGTTCGTAGCCGCTTGGTCCAATCTAAGGGTTTCATCCCCTCTTGCACCATTCTTAGGTAGTTTGTCGCATCTTGGTCAAATCTAAGGGAGTTTGTCTTCTCTTTGTCCAATCTAAGGAGTTCGTCTCTTCTTGGTCCAATCTAAGGAGTTCTTCCCCTCATGGTACAATCTAAGGAATTCGTCGCCTCTTGGTCCAATCTAATGGAGTTCGTCGTCTCTTGGTCCAATCTAAGGAGTTCGTCTTTTCTTGGTGTAATCTATGGGAGTTGGTCCTCTCTTGGTCCAATCTAAGGAGTTCATCTCCTCTTGGTCCAATCTAAGGAGTTCGTCTCCTCTTGGTCCAATCTAAGGGAGTTCGTCCTCTCTTGGTCCAATCTAAGGAGTTCGTCTCTCTTGGTCCAATCTAAGGAGTTCGTCTCTCTTGGTCCAATCTAAGGGAGTTCGTCCTCTTGGTCCAATCTAAGGAGTTCGTCTCCTTTGGTCCCATTCTAAGGGAGTTCGCCTCCTCCTGGTCCAATCTAAGGAGTTCGCCGCCTCTTGGTCCAATCTCATGTAGTTTGTCCTTTCTTGATCCAATCTAAGGAGTTCGTCTCCTCTTGGTCCATTCTAAGGAGTTCATCTTTTCTTGGTCCAATCAAAGGGAGTTGGTCCTCTCTTGGTCCAATCTAAGGAGTTCGTCTCCTCCTGTTCCAATCTAAGAGAGTTCGTCCTCTCTTGGTCCAATCTAAAGAGTTCGTCGTCTCTTGGCCCAATCTAAGGGAGTTCGTCTTCTCTTGGTCCAATTTAAGGTAGTTCGTCTCCTCTTGGTCCAATCTAAGGAGTTCGTCACTTTTTTTCCATTCTAAGGGAGTTCACCTCCTCCTGGTCCAACCTAAGGAGTTCGTCGCCTCTTGGTCCAATCTCATGTAGTTTTTCCTTTCTTGATCCAATCTAAGGAGTTCGTCTCCTCTTGGTCCAATCTAAGGAGTTCATCTTTTCTTGGTGCAATCAAAGGGAGTTCGGACCAATCTAAGGAGTTCGTCTCCTCCTGTTCCAATCTAAGGGAGTTCGTCCTCTCTTGGTCCAATCTAAGGGAGTTCGTCCTCTCTTGGTCCAATCTAAGGAGTTCGTCGTCTCTTGGCCCAATATAAGGGAGTTCGTCTTCTCATGGTCCAATTTCAGGTAGTTCGTCTCCTCTTGGTCCAATCTAAGGAGTTCGTCACTTTTTTTTCCATTCTAAGGGAGTTCGCCTCCTCCTGGTCCAATCTAAGGAGTTCGTCGCCTCTTGGTCCAATCTCATGTAGTTCGTCCTTTCTTGGTCTAATCTAAGGACTTCGTCCCCTCTTCCTCCATTCTTAGGTAGTTCGTCACATCTTGGTCCAATCTAAGGGAGTTTGGCCTTTCTTGATCCAATCGAAGGAGTCCATCTCCTCTGGGTCCAATCTAAGGAGTTCGTCTCTTCTTGGTTCAATCTAAGGGAGTTCGTCGTCTCTTGGTCCAATCTAAGGAGTTCGTCTTTTCTTGGTGCAATCTATGGGAGTTGGTCCTCTCTTGGTCCAATCTAAGGAGTTCATCTCCTCTTGGTCCAATCTAAAGGAGTTCCTCCTCTCTTGGTCCAATGTAAGGAGTTCGTCGTCTCTTGGCCCAATCTAAGGGAGTTCGTCCTCTCTTGGTCCAATTTAAGGTAGTTCGTCTTCTCTTGGTCCAATGTAAGGAGTTCGTCGCTTTTTTTTCCATTCTAAGGGAGTTCGCCTCCTCCTGGTCCAATCTAAGGAGTTCGTCGCCTCTTGGTCCAATCTCATGTAGTTCGTCCTTTCTTGGTCTAATCTAAGGATTTCGTCCCTTCTTGCTCCATTCTTAGGTAGTTCGTCGCATCTTGCTCCAATCTAATTTAGTTTGTCCTTTCTTGATCCAATCTAAGGAGTTCGTCTCCTCTTGGTCCAATCTAAGGAGTTCGTCTCGTCTTGGTTCAGTCTAAGGGAGTTCGTCGTCTCTTGGTCCAATCTAAGGAGTTCGTCTTTTCTTGGTTCAATCTATGGGAGTTGGTCCTTTCTTGGTCCAATATAAGGAGTTCGTCTCCTCTTGGTCCAATCTAAGGGAGTTCGTCCTCTCTTGGTACAATCTAAGGAGTTCGTCGTCTCTTGGCACAATCTAAGGGAGTTCGTCCTCTCTTGCTCCAATTTAAGGTAGTTCGTCTTCTCTTGGTCCAATCTAAGGAGTTCGTCTCTTCTTGGTTCAATCCAAGGGAGTTTGTCCTCTCATGGTCTAATTTAAGGAGTTCGTCTCGTCTTGGTCCAATCTAAGGAGTTCGTCGCCTCTTTGTCAAATCTAAGGATTTCGTCCCCTCTTGCTCCATTCTTAGGTAGTTCGTCGCATCTTGGTCCAATCTAAGGGAGTTTGTCCTTTCTTAATCCAATCTAAGGAGTTCGTTTCCTCTTGGTCCAATCTAAGGAGTTCGTCTCCTCTTGGTCCTATCTAAGGGAGTTCGTACCCTGTTGGTTTAATCTAAGCGAGTTGGTCCTCTCTTGGTCCAATCTAAGGACTTCGTCTTTTCTTGGTGCAATCTAAGGGAGTTGGTACTCTCTTGGTCCAATCTAAGGAGTTCGTCTCCTCTTGGTCCAATCTAAGGGAGTTCGTCCTCTCTTGGTCCAATCTAAGCAGTTCGTCGTCCCTTCGCCCAATCTAAGGGAGTTCGTCCTCTCTTGGTCCAATTTAAGGTAGTTTGTCTCCTCTTGGTCCAATCTAAGGAGTTCGTCTCTTCTTGGTTCAATCTAAGGGAGTTCGTTGTCTCTTGGTCCAATCTAAGTAGTTCGTCTTTTCTTGGTGCAATCTATGGGACTTGGTCCTCTCTTGGTCCAATCTAAGGAGTTCGTCTCCTCTTGGTCCAATCTAAGGGAGTTTGTCCTCTCTTGCTCCAATCTAAGGAGTTCGTCGTCTCTTCGCCCAATCTAAGGGAGTTCGTCCTCTCTTGGTCCAATTTAAGGTAGTTCATCTCCTCTTGGTCCAATTTAAGGAGTTCGTCGCTTTTTTGTCCATTCTAAGGGAGTTCGCCTCCTCCTGGTCCAATCTAAGGAGTTCATCGCCTCTTGGTCCAATCTCATGTAGTTTTTCCTTTCTTGATCCAATCTAAGGAGTTCGTCTCCTCTTGGTCCAATCTAAGGAGTTCATCTTTTCTTGGTGCAATCAAAGGGAGTTGGGACCAATCTAAGGAGTTCGTCTCCTCCTGTTCCAATCTAAGGGAGTTCGTCCTCTCTTGGTCCAATCTAAGGGAGTTCGTCCTCTCTTGGTCCAATCTAAGGAGTTCGTCGTCTCTTGGCCCAATATAAGGGAGTTCGTCTTCTCTTGGTCCAATTTAAGGTAGTTCGTCTCCTCTTGGTCCAATCTAAGGAGTTCGTAACTTTTTTTTCCATTCTAAGGGAGTTCGCATCCTCCTGGTCCAATCTAAGGAGTTCACCGCCTCTTGGTCCAACCTCATGTAGTTCGTCCTTACTTGGTCTAATCTAAGGATTTCGTCCCCTCTTCCTCCATTCTTAGGTAGTTCGTCGCATCTTGGTCCAATCTAAGAGAGTTTGGCCTTTCTTGATCCAATCTAAGGAGTCCGTCTCCTCTTGGTCCAATCTAAGGAGTCGTCTCATCTTGGTCCTATCTAAGGGAGTTCGTTCCCTCTTGGTTCAGTCTAAGGCAGTTCGTTCTCTTTTGGTCCAATCTAAGGTAGTTCGTCGCATCTTTGTCCAATCTAAGGGAGTTTGTCCTTTCTTGATCCAATCTAAGGAGTTCGTCTCCTCTTGGTCCAATCTAAGGAGTTCGTCTCCTCTTGGTCCAATCTAAGGAGTTCGTCTCCTCTTGGTCCTATCTAAGGGAGTTCGTACCCTGTTGGTTTAATCTAAGTGAGTTGGTCCTCTCTTGGTCCAATTTAAGGTAGTTCATCTCCTCTTGGTCCAATCTAAGGAGTTCGTCGCTTTTTTGTCCATTCTAAGGGAGTTCGCCTCCTCCTGGTCCAATATAAGGAGTTCGTCGCCTCTTGGTCCAATCTCATGTAGTTTGTCCTTTCTTGATCCAATCTATGGAGTTCGTCTCCTCTTGGTCCAATCTAAGGAGTTCATCTTTTCTTGGTGCAATCAAAGGGAGTTGGTCCTCTCTTGGTCCAATCTAAGGAGTTCGTCGTCTCTTGGCCCAATCTAAGGGAGTTATTCTTCTCTTGGTCCAATTTCAGGTAGTTCGTCTCCTCTTGGTCCAATCTCAGGAGTTCGTCACTTTTCAATTTTTCCTTCTTGGTCTAATCTAAGGAGTTCGTCCTCTTGGTCCAATCTAAGGAGCTCGTCGCCTCTTGGTCCAATCCGTCCCCTCTTCTCCATTCTTAGGTAGTTCGTCACATCTTGGTCCAATCTAAGGGAGTTTGTCCTTTCTTGATCCAATCTAAGGAGTTCGTCTCCTCTGGGTCCAATCTAAGGGTTCGTCTATTCTTGGTTCAATCTAAGGGAGTTCGTCGTCTCTTGGTCCAATCTAAGGAGTTCGTCTTTTCTTGGTGCAATCTATGGGAGTTGGTCCTCTCTTGGTCCAATCTAAGGAGTTCATCTCCTCTTGGTCCAATCTAAGGAGTTCGTCTCCTCTTGGTCCAATCTAAGGGAGTTCGCCCTCTCTTGGTCCAATCTAAGGAGTTCGTCGTCTCTTGGCCCAATCTAAGGGAGTTCGCCCTCTCTTGGTCTAATCTAAGGAGTTCGTCTCCTCTTCTTGGTTCAATCCAAGGGAGTTTTTCCTCTCTTGGTCTAATCTAAGGATTTCGTCTCCTATAGGTCCAATCTAAGGAGTTCGTCGCCTCTTGGTCCATTCTTAGGCAGTTCGTCGCATCTTGGTCCAATCTAAGGGAGTTTGTCCTTTCTTGATCCAATCTAAGGAGTTCTTCTCCTCTTGGTCCAATGTAAGGTGTCCGTCTCCTCTTGGTCCAATTTATGGGCATTCCTCCTTTCTTAGTCAAATCTAAGGGAGTTCCTCCTCTCTTAGTCTAATCTAAAGAGTTCGTCGTCTTTTGGCCCAATCTGAGGGAGTTCGTCCTCTCTTGGTCCAATTTCAGGTAGTTCGTCAACTCTTGGTCCAATCTAAGGAGTTCGTCTCTTCTTGGTTCAATCCAAGGGAGTTTGTCCTCTCTCAATCTAATCTAAGGAGTTCGTCTCCTCTGGGTCCAATCTAAGGAGTTCGTCGCCTCTTGGTCCAATCTAAGGATTTCGTCCCCTCTTGCTCCATTCTTAGGTAGCTCGTCGCATCTTGGTCCAATCTAAGGGAGTTTGTCCTTTCTTGATCCAATCTAAGGAGTTCGTTTCCTCTTGGTCCAATCTAAGGAGTTCCTCTCCTCTTGGTCCTATCTAAGGGAGTTCGTACCCTCTTGGTTAAATCTAAGGGAGTTGCTCCTCTCTTGGTCCAATCTAAGGAGTTCGTCTTTTCTTGGTGCAATCTAAGGGAGTAGGTACTCTCATGGTTCAATCTAAGGAGTTCGTCTCCTCTTGGTCCAATCTAAGGGAGTTCGTCCTCTCTTGGTCCAATCTAAGCAGTTCGTCGTCTCTTCGCCCAATCTAAGGGAGTTCGTCCTCTCTTGGTCCAATTTAAGGTAGTTCATCTCCTCTTGGTCCAATTTAAGGAGTTCGTCGCTTTTTTGTCCATTCTAAGGGAGTTCGCCTCCTCCTGGTCCAATCTAAGGAGTTCGCCGCCTCTTGGTCCAATCTCATGTAGTTTGTCCTTTCTTGATCCAATATAAGGCGTTCGTCTCCTCTTGGTCCAATCTAAGGAGTTCATCTTTTCTTGGTGCAATCAAAGGGAGTTGGTCCTGTCTTGGTCCAATCTAAGGAGTTCGTCTCCCCCTGTTCCAATCTAAGGGAGTTCGTCCTCTCTTGGTCCAATCTAAAGAGTTCGTCGTCTCTTGGCCCAATCTAAGGGAGTTCGTCTTCTCTTGGTCCAATTTAAGGTAGTTCGTCTCCTCTTGGTCCAATCTAAGGAGTTCGTCACTTTTTTTTTCCATTCTAAGGGAGTTCGCCTCCTCCTGGTCCAATCTAAGGAGTTCGTCGCCTCTTGGTCCAATCTCATGTAGTTTTTCCTTTCTTGATCCAATCTAAGGAGTTCGCCTCCTCCTGGTCCAATCTAAGGAGTTCGTCGCCTCTTGGTCCAATCTCATGTAGTTTTTCCTTTCTTGATCCAATCTAAGGAGTTCGTCTCCTCTTGGTCCTATCTAAGGGAGTTCGTCCTCTCTTGGTTCAATCTAAGGGAGTTGGTCCTCTCTTGATCCAATCTAAGGAGTTCGTCTTTTCTTGGCGCAATCTAAGGGAGTTGGTCCTCTCTTGGTCCAATCTAAGGAGTTCATCTTTTCTTGGTGCAATCTAAGGGAGTTGTACCTCTCTTGGTCCAATCTAAGGAGTTCGTCTCCTCCTGGTCCAATCTAAGGGAGTTCGTCCTCTCATGGTCTAATCTAAGGAGTTCGTCGTCTCTTGGCCCAATCTAAGGGAGTTCGTCCTCTCTTGGTCCTATGTAAGGGAGTTCGTCCCCACTTTGTCTAAACTAAGGGAGTTCGTCCTCTCTTGGTCCAATCTAAGAAGATTGTCTCTTTTTGGTTCAATCTACGGGAGTTTGTCCTCTCTTGGTCCAATCTAAGGAGTTCGTCTCCTCTTGGTCCAATGTAAGGGAGTTCGTCCTCTCCTGGTCCAATCTAAAGGAGTTCGTCGACCCTTGGTCTAATCTAAGTGAGTTCGTCTCCTCTTGGTCCAATCTAAGGATTTCGTCCCCTCTTGCTCCATTCTTAGTTAGTTCGTCGCATCTTGGTCCAATCTAAGGGAGTTGGTCCTTTCTTGGTCCAACCTAAGGAGTTCGTCTTTTCTTGGTGCAATCTAAGGGAGTTGGTTCTCTCTTGGTCCAATCTAAAGAGTTCGTCTCCTCTTGGTCCAATCTAAGGGAGTTTGTCCTCTCTTGGTCCAATTTAAGGTAGTTCGTCTTTTCTTGGTGCTATCTAAGGGAGTTGGTCCTCTCTTGGTCCAATCTAAGGAGTTCGTCTCCTCTTGGTCCAATCTAAGGGAGTTCGGCCTCTCTTGGTCCAATCTAAGGAGTTCGTCGTCTCTTGGCCCAAGCTAAGGGAGTTCGTCCTCTCTTGGTCCAATTTAAGGTAGTTCGTTTCCTCTTGGTCCAATCTAAGGAGTTCGTCGCCGCTTGGTCCAATCTAAGGATTTCGATCCCTCTTGCTCCATTCTTAGGTAGTCCGTCGCATCTTGGTCAAATCTAAGGGAGTTTGTCCTCTCTTTGTCCAATCTAGGAGTCATCTCTTCTTGCTCCATTAGAGTCTTTCATATGGTATACATATAAGGAAGTCGTCGCCTCTGTGGTCAATTAATTGAGTTCGTCCTTCTTGGTCAGTCTAAGGAGTTCGTGTCTCTTGGTCCAATCTAGAAGTTGTTCGCTTTGGTCAATGTACAGGGAGTTCGTCTCATTCCGGGTCCAATCAAGGGCGTTCCTATCTCTGGGTTCAATCTAAGCGACTTCGTCTCTCTGGCCAATCTAAGGGGTCGCCCTCCCTGGTCCAATATAGGGAGTTCGTCCCCTCTTGGTCCAATCTAAGGAGTTCGTCGCCTCTTGGTCCAATCTAATGGATTCGTCCTCTCTTGGTCCAATTTAAGGGAGTTCGTCTCCTCTTGGTCCTATCTAAGGGAGTTCATCCCCACTTCGTGCTATCGAAGGGAGTTCGTCCCCTCTTGGTCCAATCTAAGGGAGTTCGTCCTCTCTTGGCCCGATCTAAGGAGTTCGTCTCTTCTTTGCGCAATCTAAGGGAGTTGGTCCTTTCTTGGTCCAATCTAAGGAGTTCGTCTTCTCTTGGTCCAATTTAAGGGAATTCGTCCTTTCTTAGTCAAATCTAAGGGTGTTCGTCCTCTCTTAGTCCAATCTAAAGAGTTCGTCGTCTCTTGGCCCAAACTAAGGTAGTTCATCCTCTCTTGGTCCAATTTAAGGTAGTTCGTTTCCTCTTGGTCCAATCTAAGGAGTTCGTAGCCGCTTGGTCCAATCTAAGGGTTTCATCCCCTCTTGCACCATTCTTAGGTAGTTTGTCGCATCTTGGTCAAATCTAAGGGAGTTTGTCTTCTCTTTGTCCAATCTAAGGAGTTCGTCTCTTCTTGGTCCAATCTAAGGAGTTCTTCCCCTCATGGTACAATCTAAGGAATTCGTCGCCTCTTGGTCCAATCTAATGGAGTTCGTCGTCTCTTGGTCCAATCTAAGGAGTTCGTCTTTTCTTGGTGTAATCTATGGGAGTTGGTCCTCTCTTGGTCCAATCTAAGGAGTTCATCTCCTCTTGGTCCAATCTAAGGGAGTTGGTACTCTCATGGTTCAATCTAAGTAGTTCGTCTCCTCTTGGTCCAATCTAAGGGAGTTCGTCCTCTCTTGGTCCAATCTAAGCAGTTCGTCGTCTCTTCGCCCAATCTAAGGGAGTTCGTCCTCTCTTGGTCCAATTTAAGGTAGTTCATCTCCTCTTGGTCCAATTTAAGGAGTTCGTCGCTTTTTTGTCCATTCTAAGGGAGTTCGCCTCCTCCTGGTCCAATCTAAGGAGTTCGCCGCCTCTTGGTCCAATCTCATGTAGTTTGTCCTTTCTTGATCCAATCTAAGGAGTTCGTCTCCTCTTGGTCCATTCTAAGGAGTTCATCTTTTCTTGGTCCAATCAAAGGGAGTTGGTCCTCTCTTGGTCCAATCTAAGGAGTTCGTCTCCTCCTGTTCCAATCTAAGAGAGTTCGTCCTCTCTTGGTCCAATCTAAAGAGTTCGTCGTCTCTTGGCCCAATCTAAGGGAGTTCGTCTTCTCTTGGTCCAATTTAAGGTAGTTCGTCTCCTCTTGGTCCAATCTAAGGAGTTCGTCACTTTTTTTCCATTCTAAGGGAGTTCACCTCCTCCTGGTCCAACCTAAGGAGTTCGTCGCCTCTTGGTCCAATCTCATGTAGTTTTTCCTTTCTTGATCCAATCTAAGGAGTTCGTCTCCTCTTGGTCCAATCTAAGGAGTTCATCTTTCCTTGGTGCAATCAAAGGGAGTTGGGACCAATCTAAGGAGTTCGTCTCCTCCTGTTCCAATCTAAGGGAGTTCGTCCTCTCTTGGTCCAATCTAAGGGAGTTCGTCCTCTCTTGGTCCAATCTAAGGAGTTCGTCGTCTCTTGGCCCAATATAAGGGAGTTCGTCTTCTCATGGTCCAATTTCAGGTAGTTCGTCTCCTCTTGGTCCAATCTAAGGAGTTCGTCACTTTTTTTTCCATTCTAAGGGAGTTCGCACTCCTCCTGGTCCAATCTAAGGAGTTTCGTCGCCTCTGTGGCCAATCTCACTGTAGTTCGTCCTTTCTTGGTCTATCTAAGGATTTTCGTCCCCTCTTCCTCCATTCTTATGAGTTCGTCGGCATCTTGGTCCATCTAAGGGAGTTGGGCCTTTCTTGATCCAACTAAGGAGTCCTTCTGCTCTTGGTTGCCACTCTAAGGAGTTCGTCTCTTCTTGGTTCAATCTAAGGAGTTCGTCCTCTCTTGGTCCAATCTAAGGAGTTTGTCTTTTCTTTGTGCAATCTATGGGAGTTGGTCCTCTCTTGGTCCAATCTAAGGAGTTCATCTCCTCTTGGTCCAATCTAAAGGAGTTCCTCCTCTCTTGGTCCAATGTAAGGAGTTCGTCGTCTCTTGGCCCAATCTAAGGGAGTTCGTCCTCTCTTGGTCCAATTTAAGGTTGTTCGTCTTCTCTTGGTCCAATGTAAGGAGTTCGTCGCTTTTTTTTCCATTCTAAGGGAGTTCGCCTCCTCCTGGTCCAATCTAAGGAGTTCGTCGCCTCTTGGTCCAATCTCATGTAGTTCGTCCTTTCTTGGTCTAATCTAAGGATTTCGTCCCTTCTTGCTCCATTCTTAGGTAGTTCGTCGCATCTTGCTCCAATCTAATTTAGTTTGTCCTTTCTTGATCCAATCTAAGGAGTTCGTCTCCTCTTGGTCCAATCTAAGGAGTTCGTCTCGTCTTGGTTCAGTCTAAGGGAGTTCGTCGTCTCTTGGTCCAATCTAAGGAGTTCGTCTTTTCTTGGTTCAATCTATGGGAGTTGGTCCTTTCTTGGTCCATAGAAGGATTTCGGTCCTTCTTGTCCAATCTAGGAGTTCGTCCTCTCTGGTCCAATAAGCAGTTCGGTCTCTTGGCCCAATCTAAGGAGTTTCGTCCCCTCTTCTTGGTCTACTTTAAGTAGTTCGGCTCCTCTTGGTCCAATCTAGGATTCGTCTCTTCTTGGTTCACTCCAGGAGTTTGGTGCGCTCTCAAGTGTCTAATTTAAGGAGTTCGTCCTCCGGTCTTGTCATCTAATGAGTTCCGGTCCGCCTCTTTGTCACTCTAAGGATTTCGTCCCCTCTTGCTCCATTCTTAGGTAGTTCGTCGCATCTTGGTCCAATCTAAGGGAGTTTGTCCTTTCTTAATCCAATCTAAGGAGTTCGTTTCCTCTTGGTCCAATCTAAGGAGTTCGTCTCCTCTTGGTCCTATCTAAGGGAGTTCGTACCCTGTTGGTTTAATCTAAGCGAGTTGGTCCTCTCTTGGTCCAATCTAAGGACTTCGTCTTTTCTTGGTGCAATCTAAGGGAGTTGGTACTCTCTTGGTCCAATCTAAGGAGTTCGTCTCCTCTTGGTCCAATCTAAGGGAGTTCGTCCTCTCTTGGTCCAATCTAAGCAGTTCGTCGTCCCTTCGCCCAATCTAAGGGAGTTCGTCCTCTCTTGGTCCAATTTAAGGTAGTTTGTCTCCTCTTGGTCCAATCTAAGGAGTTCGTCTCTTCTTGGTTCAATCTAAGGGAGTTCGTTGTCTCTTGGTCCAATCTAAGTAGTTCGTCTTTTCTTGGTGCAATCTATGGGACTTGGTCCTCTCTTGGTCCAATCTAAGGAGTTCGTCTCCTCTTGGTCCAATCTAAGGGAGTTTGTCCTCTCTTGCTCCAATCTAAGGAGTTCGTCGTCTCTTCGCCCAATCTAAGGGAGTTCGTCCTCTCTTGGTCCAATTTAAGGTAGTTCATCTCCTCTTGGTCCAATCTAAGGAGTTCGTCGCTTTTTTGTCCATTCTAAGAGAGTTCGCCTCCTCCTTCCAAGCGCAAGGTTCATCCCTCTTGGGCCCATCTCAGTATTTTTTCCTTTCTTGATCCCTCTACGGAGTTTCGTCTCCTCTTGTCCCAATCTAAGGAGTTTTTCATCTTTCTTGTCAATCAAGGGAGTTGTGACCAATCCTAAGGAGTTCGTCATCCTCCCTGTTTCCAATCTACGGAGTTCGCCTCCTATTCGTCCAATCTAAGGGAGTTCGTCCTCTCGTGGTCCAATCTAAGGAGTTCGTCTCCTATGGGTCCATTCTGAGGGAGTTCGTCCTCTCTTGTCCCCAATTTCAGGTAGTTTCGTCTCCTCTTGGTCCAACTCTAAGGGAGTTTTCGAACTTTTTTTTTTTCCATTCTAAGGGATTCGCATCCTCCTGGTCCAATCTAAGGAGTTCAACCGCCTCTGTCCACCTCCTTAGTTCGTCCTTACTTGGTCTAAGCTAAGGATTTTCGTTCCCCTCTTCCTCCATGTCTTGGTAGTTCGTGCGCATCTTTGGCCATCTAATGAGAGTTTGGCCTTTCTTGATCCAATCTAAGGAGTTCCCCGGCTCCTCTTGGTCCAATATAAGAGTCGTCCTCATCTTGGTCCTATCTAGAGTTCGTTCCCTCTTGGTCAGTCTAAGGCATTCGTTCTCTTTTGGTCCAATCCTCTAAGGTATTCGTCGCATCTTTGTCCAATCTAAGGGAGTTGTCCCTTTCTTGATCCCATCTAGTAGTCTGTCCCTCTTGGTCCAATCTAAGGAGTTCGTCTCCTCTTGGTCCAATCTAAGGGAGTTCGTCCTCTGTGGTCCAATCTAAGGAGTTCGTCGTCTCTTGTCCCAATCTATGGGAGTTCGTCCTCTCTTGGTCCAATTTATGGTAGTTCATCTCCTCTTGGTCTAATGTAAGGAGTTCGTCGCTTTTTTGTCCATTCTAAGGGAGTTCGCCTCCTCCTGGTCCAATCTAAGGAGTTCGTCGCCTATTGGTCCAATCTCATCTAGTTCGTCCTTTCTTGATCCAATCTATGGAGTTCGTCTCCTCTTGGTCCAATCTAAGGAGTTCGTCTCCTCTTGGTCCTATCTAAGGGAGTTGGTCCTCTCTTGGTCCAATCTAAGGAGTTCGTCTCTTGGCTCAATCTAAGGGAGTTCGTCCTCTCTTGGTTCCCACTTTTCAGTGTTCGTCTCCTCTTGTTCCAATCTCAGAGTTCGTCCAACTTTTTTTTTTGTTTTTTTCTTCCATTCTAAGGGGGATTTCGCCTCTCCGGTCCAACTAAAGGAGTTCGTCGCCTCTTGGTCCAATCTCATGTAGTTCGTCCTTTCTTGGTCTAATCTAAGGACTTCGTCCCCTCTTCCTCCATTCTTAGGTAGTTCGTCACATCTTGGTCCAATCTAAGGGAGTTTCTCCTTTCTTGATCCAATCTAAGGAGTTCGTCTCCTCTTGGTCCTATCTAAGGGAGTTCGTCCCCTCTTGGTTCAACTAAGGGATTTCGTCCTCTCTTGGTCCAATCTAAGGAGTTCGTCTTTTCTTAGTGCAATCTATGGGAGTTGGTCCTCTCTTGGTCCAATCTAAGGAGTTCATCTCCTCTTGGTCCAATCTAAGGAGTTCGTCTCCTCTTGGTCCAATCTAAGGGAGTTCGCCCTCTCTTGGTCCAATCTAAGGAGTTCGTCGTCTCTTGGCCCAATCTAAGGGAGTTCGCCCTCTCTTGGTCTAATCTAAGGAGTTCGTCTCCTCTTCTTGGTTCAATCCAAGGGAGTTTGTCCTCTCTTGGTCTAATCTAAGGATTTCGTCTCCTATAGGTCCAATCTAAGGAGTTCGTCGCCTCTTGGTCCATTCTTAGGCAGTTCGTCGCATCTTGGTCCAATCTAAGGGAGTTTGTCCTTTCTTGATCCAATCTAAGGAGTTCTTCTCCTCTTGGTCCAATGTAAGGTGTCCGTCTCCTCTTGGTCCAATTTATGGGCATTCCTCCTTTCTTAGTCAAATCTAAGGGAGTTCCTCCTCTCTTAGTCTAATCTAAAGAGTTCGTCGTCTTTTGGCCCAATCTGAGGGAGTTCGTCCTCTCTTGGTCCAATTTCAGGTAGTTCGTCAACTCTTGGTCCAATCTAAGGAGTTCGTCTCTTCTTGGTTCAATCCAAGGGAGTTTGTCCTCTCTCAATCTAATCTAAGGAGTTCGTCTCCTCTGGGTCCAATCTAAGGAGTTCGTCGCCTCTTGGTCCAATCTAAGGATTTCGTCCCCTCTTGCTCCATTCTTAGGTAGCTCGTCGCATCTTGGTCCAATCTAAGGGAGTTTGTCCTTTCTTGATCCAATCTAAGGAGTTCGTTTCCTCTTGGTCCAATCTAAGGAGTTCCTCTCCTCTTGGTCCTATCTAAGGGAGTTCGTACCCTCTTGGTTTAATCTAAGCGAGTTGCTCCTCTCTTGGTCCAATCTAAGGAGTTCGTCTTTTCTTGTGCAATCTAAGAGTAGGTACTCTCATGGTTTCACATCTAAGGGAGTTCGTCTCCTCTTGGTCCAATCTAAGGAATTCGTCCTCTCTTGGTCCAATCTAGGGAGTTCGTCCTCTCTTCGCCCAATCTAAGGGAGGTCGTCCTCTCTTGGTCCAATTTAAGGTAGTTCGTCTCCTCTTGGTCCAATCTAAGGAGTTCGTCGCTTTTTTGTCCATTCTAAGGGAGTTCGCCTCCTCCTGGTCCACTCTAAGGAGTTCGTCGTCTCTTGGTCCAATCTAATGTAGTTCGTCCTTTATTGATCCAATCTAAGGATTTCGTCCCCCCTTGCTCCAATCTAAGGAGTTCATCTTTTCTGGGTGCAATCAAAGGAGTTGGTCCCTGTCTTGGTCCAATCTAAGGAGTTCGTCTCCTCTTGGTCCAATCTAAGGGAGTTCGTCCTCTCTTGGTCCAATCTAAAGAGTTCGTCGTCTCTTGGCCATCTAATGCAGTTCGTCCTCTCTTGGGCCAATTTAAGGTAGTTCGTCTCCTCTTGGTCCAATCTAAGGAGTTCGTCACTTTTTTTTTCCATGCTAAGGGAGTTCGCCTCCTCCTGGTCCAATCTAAGGAGTTCGTCGCCTCTTGGTCCAGCTCATGTATTTTTTTCCTTTCTTGATCCATCTAAGGAGGTTCGACTCCTCCTGGTCCCATCTAAGGATTTCGTCGCCGTCTTGGTTCGCAATCTCAATTAGTTTTTTCCTTTCTTGGTCCAATCTAAGGGAGTTCGTCCCCTCTTGCTCCAATCAAAAGGAGTTCGTGTCCTCTTGGTCCCTTCTAAGGGAGTTCGTCGCCTGTTGGTCCAATCTAAAGAGTTCGTCTCCTCTTTGTCCAATCTAAGGGAGTTCGTCTCTTCTTGGTCCAATGTCAGGAGTTCGTCTCCTCTTGGACCAATCTAAGGAGTTTTTTTTTTGATGACCCTGGACCAATCTTAGGAGTTCGTCTCCTCTTTGTCCAATCTAAGTAAGTTCGTCCCCTCATGTTCTAATCTAATGAGTTTCGTGTCTCTTGGCCCAATCCTAAGGAGTTCGTCATCTCATTGGTCCTATGTAAGGGGTTTCGTCCCCACTTTTGTCAAAAACTAAGGGAGTTCGTCTCCTCTTGGTCCAATCTAAGGAGTTCGTCTCCTCTTGGTCCAATCTAAGGGAGTTCGTCCTCTCTTGGTCCAATCTAAGGAGTTCGTCATCTCTTGGCCCAATCTAAGGGAGTTCGTCCCCTCTTGGTCCAATTTAAAGGGAGTTCGTCGCCCTGGGTCTGAATCTATAGTGAGTTCGTCTCCTCTTGGTCCAATCTAAGGAGTTCGTCGCCTCTTGGTCCAATCTAAGGATTTCGTCCCCTCTTGCTCCATTCTTAGTTAGTTCGTCGCATCTTGGTCCAATCTAAGGGAGTTGGTCCTTTCTTGGTCCAACCTAAGGAGTTCGTCTTTTCTTGGTGCAATCTAAGGGAGTTGGTTCTCTCTTGGTCCAATCTAAAGAGTTCGTCTCCTCTTGGTCCAATCTAAGGGAGTTTGTCCTCTCTTGGTCCAATTTAAGGTAGTTCGTCTTTTCTTGGTGCTATCTAAGGGAGTTGGTCCTCTCTTGGTCCAATCTAAGGAGTTCGTCTCCTCTTGGTCCAATCTAAGGGAGTTCGGCCTCTCTTGGTCCAATCTAAGGAGTTCGTCGTCTCTTGGCCCAAGCTAAGGGAGTTCGTCCTCTCTTGGTCCAATTTAAGGTAGTTCGTTTCCTCTTGGTCCAATCTAAGGAGTTCGTCGCCGCTTGGTCCAATCTAAGGATTTCGATCCCTCTTGCTCCATTCTTAGGTAGTCCGTCGCATCTTGGTCAAATCTAAGGGAGTTTGTCCTCTCTTTGTCCAATCTAAGGAGTTCATCTCTTCTTGCTCCAATCTAAGGAGTTCTTCTCCTCATGGTACAATATAAGGAATTCGTCGCCTCTTGGTCCATCTAATTGAGTTCGTCCTCTCTTGGTCCAGTCTAAGGAGTTCGTCGTCTCTTGGTCCAATCTAAGGAAGTTCGTCCTCTTTTGGTCCAATTTAAGGGAGTTCGTCTCCTCTTGGTCCAATCAAAGGGAGTTCCTCTCCTCTTGGTTCAATCTAAGCGATTTCGTCCTCTCTTGGTCCAATCTAAGGGAGTTCGCCCTCCCTTGGTCCAATCTAAGGGAGTTCGTCCCCTCTTGGTCCAATCTAAGGAGTTCGTCGCCTCTTGGTCCAATCTAATGGATTCGTCCTCTCTTGGTCCAATTTAAGGGAGTTCGTCTCCTCTTGGTCCTATCTAAGGGAGTTCATCCCCACTTCGTGCTATCGAAGGGAGTTCGTCCCCTCTTGGTCCAATCTAAGGGAGTTCGTCCTCTCTTGGCCCGATCTAAGGAGTTCGTCTCTTCTTTGCGCAATCTAAGGGAGTTGGTCCTTTCTTGGTCCAATCTAAGGAGTTCGTCTTCTCTTGGTCCAATTTAAGGGAATTCGTCCTTTCTTAGTCAAATCTAAGGGTGTTCGTCCTCTCTTAGTCCAATCTAAAGAGTTCGTCGTCTCTTGGCCCAAACTAAGGTAGTTCATCCTCTCTTGGTCCAATTTAAGGTAGTTCGTTTCCTCTTGGTCCAATCTAAGGAGTTCGTAGCCGCTTGGTCCAATCTAAGGGTTTCATCCCCTCTTGCACCATTCTTAGGTAGTTTGTCGCATCTTGGTCAAATCTAAGGGAGTTTGTCTTCTCTTTGTCCAATCTAAGGAGTTCGTCTCTTCTTGGTCCAATCTAAGGAGTTCTTCCCCTCATGGTACAATCTAAGGAATTCGTCGCCTCTTGGTCCAATCTAATGGAGTTCGTCGTCTCTTGGTCCAATCTAAGGAGTTCGTCTTTTCTTGGTGTAATCTATGGGAGTTGGTCCTCTCTTGGTCCAATCTAAGGAGTTCATCTCCTCTTGGTCCAATCTAAGGGAGTTGGTACTCTCATGGTTCAATCTAAGTAGTTCGTCTCCTCTTGGTCCAATCTAAGGGAGTTCGTCCTCTCTTGGTCCAATCTAAGCAGTTCGTCGTCTCTTGGCCCAATCTAAGGGAGTTCGTCCTCTCTTGGTCTAATTTAAGGTAGTTCGTCTCCTCTTGGTCCAATCTAAGGAGTTCGTCGCTTTTTTGTCCATTCTAAGGGAGTTCGCCTCGTCCTGGTCCAATCTAAGGAGTTCGTCGCCTATTGGTCCAATCTTGTAGTTTTGTGTCCTTTCTTGATCAATCGAAGGAGTTCGTCTCCTCTTGGGCCCAATCTAAGGAGTTCATCTCATGTTGGTCCAATCTAGGGGAGTTTGTCATCTCTTGGTCCAATCTAAGGAGTTTGTCTCTTGTTGGTCCAATCTAAGGGAGTTCGTCCTCTCTTGGTCCAATCTAAAGAGTTCGTCGTCTCTTGGCCCAATCTAAGGGAGTTCGTCTTCTCTTGGTCCAATTTAAGGTAGTTCGTCTCCTCTTGGTCCAATCTAAGGAGTTCGTCACTTTTTTTCCATTCTAAGGGAGTTCACCTCCTCCTGGTCCAACCTAAGGAGTTCGTCGCCTCTTGGTCCAATCTCATGTAGTTTTTCCTTTCTTGATCCAATCTAAGGAGTTCGTCTCCTCTTGGTCCAATCTAAGGAGTTCATCTTTCCTTGGTGCAATCAAAGGGAGTTGGGACCAATCTAAGGAGTTCGTCTCCTCCTGTTCCAATCTAAGGGAGTTCGTCCTCTCTTGGTCCAATCTAAGGGAGTTCGTCCTCTCTTGGTCCAATCTAAGGAGTTCGTCGTCTCTTGGCCCAATATAAGGGAGTTCGTCTTCTCATGGTCCAATTTCAGGTAGTTCGTCTCCTCTTGGTCCAATCTAAGGAGTTCGTCACTTTTTTTTCCATTCTAAGGGAGTTCGCATCCTCCTGGTCCAATCTAAGGAGTTCGCCGCCTCTTGGTCCAATCTCATGTAGTTTGTCCTTACTTGGTCTAATCTAAGGATTTCGTCCCCTCTTCCTCCATTCTTACGTAGTTCGTCGCATCTTGGTCCAATCTAAGGCAGTTTGGCCTTTCTTGATCCAATCTAAGGATTTCGTCTCCTATTGGTCCAATCTAAGGAGTTCGTCTCTTCTTGGTTCCTCTAAGGGATTCGTCGTCTCTTGTTCCCATCGAAGGATTCGTCTTTGGTCTTGTTGCAAGTCTATGTAGTTCGTCCTCTCTTGGTCCAATCTAAGAAGTTCGTCGTCTCTTGGCCCAATCTAAGGGAGTTCGTCCTCTCTTGGTCCAATCTAAGGAGTTCTTCGTCTCTTGGCCCAATTTAAGGGAGTTCCTCCTCTCCTTGTCCAATTTAAGGTAGTTCGTTTCCTCTTGGTCCAATCTAAGGAGTTCGTCGCTTTTTTGTCCATTCTAAGGGAGTTGGCGTCCTCCTGGTCCAATCTAAGGAGTTCGTCGCCTCTTGGTCCAATCTCATGTAGTTCATCCTTTCTTGGTCCTAACTAAGGAGTTCGTC
>JAGKPW010003125.1:0-76167 GCA_019926035.1 Melaleuca alternifolia
AATGGACCAAAAGGAGACGAACTCTTCAAAATGGACCAAAAGGAGACGAACTCCTTAGATTGGACCCAAAAGAGACGAACTCTTTTAGATTGGACCGAAAGGAGACGAACTCCTTAGATTGGACCCACCGGAAACGAACTCCCTTAGATTGGATTGGCAAGAGACGAACATACTTAGATTGGATACTTTACCAAAAAAAAAAAAACAAACTTAGATTGGACCGAGAGGCGACGAACTCCTTAGAATGGACCAAAAGGAGACGAACTACCTTCGATTGGACCAAAAGGAGATGAACTCCTTAGAATGGACCAAAAGGAGACGAATTCCCTTAGATTGGACCAAAAGGAGTCGAACTCCTTAGAATGGACCAAAAGGAGACGAACACCTTAGAAGAGACCAAAAGGAGACTAACTCCCTTAGATTGAACCAAAAGAAGACGAACTCCTTAGAATGGACCAAAAGGAGACGAATTCCCTTAGATTGGACCAAAAGGAGTCGAACTCCTTAGAATGGACCAAAAGGAGACGAACTCCTTCGAATAGACCAACAGGAGACGAAAAATCTTAGATTGGACCAAAAGGAGACGAACTCCTTTAGATTGGACCAAGAGGAGACGAACTCCTTAGATTGTACCAACAGGAGCCGAACTCCCTTAGATTGGACCAACAAGAGAGGAACATACTTAGAATGGACCAAAATGAGACGAACTCCCTTAGAATGGAACAAAAGGAGACGAACTCCCTTAGAATGGACCAAAAGGAGACGAACTCCCTTAGATTGGACCAACAGGAGACGAACTCCATGAGATTGGACCAACAAGAGAGGAACTTACTTAGAATGGACCAAAAGGATACGAACTCCCTTAGATTGGACCAACAAGAGAGGAACTTAGTTAGAACGGACCAAAAGGAGACGAACTCCTTACAATAGACTAAAAGGAGACGAACTCCCATAGATTAGACCAAAAGGAGCGAACTCCTTCGAATGGACGAAAAGGAGACGAACTCCTTAGATTGGACCAACAGGAGACGAACTTACTTAGAATGGACCAAAAAGAGACGAAATCTTCAAAATAGCCTAAAAGGAGACGAACTCCTTAGATTGGACCCAAAGGAGACGAACTCCTTTAGATTGGACAGAAAGGAGATGAACTCCTTAGATTGGACCCACCGGAAATGAACTCCCTTAGACTGGATTGACAAGAGACGAACATACTTAGATAGGACCGAAAGTAGACGAACTCCTTAGAATGGACCAAAAGGAGACGAACTCTCTTCGATTGGACCAAAATGAGAGGAACTTCTTAGATTGGACCAACAGGGGACGAACTCCCTTAGATGGGACCAACAAGAGAGGAAGTTACTTAGAGTGGACCAAAAGGAGACAAACTCTTTAGAAGGGACCAAAAGGAAACCAACTCCCTTAGATTGGACCAAAAGGAGACGAACTTCTTAGAATGGACCAAAAGGAAACGAACTCCCTTAGATTGGACCAACAAGAGAGGAACTTACTTAGAATGGACCAAAAGGAGACGAACTCCTTATATGGGACCAAAAGGAGACGAACACCCTTAGATTGGACCAAAAGGAGTCGAACTCCTAAGAATGGACCAAAAGGAGACGAACTCCAGAGAGAACCACCAGGAGACGAACTCCGTAGATTGGACAAAAGAAAGACCAATCCATTAGGATGGCCACAAGGAGACGAAACTCTTTAGAAGGACAAAAGGAGACGAACTCCCTGAGGTTGGAGCAAAGGACTCGCAAGCATAGATTGGACCAAAAGGAGACGAACTCCTTAGATTGGACCAAGAGGAGACGATCTTGGTTAGATTGCACTCAAAGGAGACGAACTCCTTAGATGGGACCAAGAGGAGACGAACTTCCCAAGATTGGACTAAAAGGAGACGAACTCACTAGATTGGACCCAGAGGAGACAAACTTGGTTATATTGCACCAAAAGGAGACGAAATCCTTAGACGATATCCCCTAGATTGACCAAACATGGAGGAACTTAGTTAGTTGAATGGACCAAAAAGGAGAGCACTCATAGATTGGACCAAAAGGAGACAAACTCATTTAGATTGGACCGAAAGGAGACGAACTCCTTAGATTGGACCAACAGGAGACGAACTTACTTAGAATGGACCAAAAAGAGACGAACTCTTCAAAATGGACCAAAAGGAGACGAACTCCTTAGATTGGACCCAAAAGAGACGAACTCTTTTAGATTGGACCGAAAGGAGACGAACTCCTTAGATTGGACCCACCGGAAACGAACTCCCTTAGATTGGATTGGCAAGAGACGAACATACTTAGATTGGATACTTTACCGAAAAAAAAAACATACTTAGATTGGACCGATAGGCGACGAACTCCTTAGAATGGACCAAAAGGAGACGAACTCCCTTCGATTGGACCAAAAGGAGAGGAACTCCTTAGATTGGACCGAAAGGAGCCGAACTCCTTAGATTGGACTCACCGGAAACGAACTCCCTTAGATTGGATTGACAAGAGACGAACATACTTAGATTGGATACTTTACCAAAAAAAAAACATACTTAGAATGGACCGAGAGGAGACGAACTCCTTAGAATGGACCAAAAGGAGACGAACTCCCTTCGATTGGACCAACCAAGAGGAGACGAACTACGTAAATTGGACCAAGAGGAGACGAACTTCCAAAGATTCGACCAAAAGGAGACGAACTCCTTAGATTGGACTGACAGGAGACGAACTCCCTTAGATTGCACCAAAAGGAGACGAACTCCTTAGAATGGACGAAAAGGTGACGAATTCCTTAGATTGGACCAACAGGAGGCGAACTTACTTAGAATGGACCGAAAGGAAACGAACTCCTCAGAATGGACCAAAAGGAGACGAACTCCTTAGAATGGACCAAAAGGGGACTAACTCCTTTGATTAGACCAACCGGAGACGAACTCCCTTCGATTGGACGAAAAGGAGAGGAACTCCTTAGATTGGACCAATAGGTGACGAACTCCCTTAGATTTGACCAACAAGAGACGAACTTACTTACAATGGACCAAAACGAGACGAACTCCCTTAGATTGGACCAACAGGAGGCGAACTCCCCTAGATTGGACCAAAAGGAGACGAACACCTTAGAATGGACCAAAAGGAGACGAACTCCTGTGATTAGACCAACAGGAGACGAACTCCCTTCGATTGGACCAAAAGGAGAGGAACACCTTAGATTGGACCAGCAGGGCACGAACTCCCTTAGATTTGACCAAGAAGAGACGAACTTACTTAGAATGGACCAAAAGGAGACGAACTCCTTAGAAGAGACCAAAAGGACATGAACTCTTTAGAGTGGACCAAAAGGAGACGAAGTCCCTTAGATTAGACCAACAGGAGACGAACACACTTAAATTGGACAAAAAGGGGACGAACTCCTTAGAAGGGACCAAAAAGAGATGAACTCCCTTAGATTGGACAAAAAGGAGACGAACTCCTTGGATTGGACCAACAGGAGACGAACTCCCTTAGATTGGACCAACAGGAGACGAACTTCTTTAGATTGGACCGAAAGGAGATGAACTCCTTAGATTGGACCCACAGGAAACGAACTCCCTTAGATTGGATCGACAAGAGACGAACTTACTTAGAATGGACCAAGAGGAGACGAACTCCCTTAGGTTGGACCAAAAGGATTCGAACTCCTTAGATTTGACCAAAAGGGAATGAACTCCCTTAGAATTGACCAACAAGAGACGAACTTACTTAGAATGGACCAAAAGGAGACGAACTCCTTAGAAGACACCAAAAGGAGACGAACTCCCTTAGATTGGACCAAAAGGACACGAACTCCCTTAGGTTGGACCAACAGGAAACGAACTCCTTAGAATGCACCAAAAGGAGATGAACTCCCTTAGATTGGACCAACAAGAGAGGAACTTACTTAGAATAGACCAAAAGGAGACGAACTCCTTAGATTGGACCAACAGGAGACGAACCCTCTTAGATAGGACCAAAAGGAGATGAACTCCTTAGAAGGGACCAAAAGGAAACGAACTCCATTCGATTGGACTACAGGGGCCGAACTCCCTTAGATTGGACAAAAGGAGAGAACTGATTAGAATGGACCAAAAAGCGAGACTAACTCCCGGTGATTGGACCAACAAGAGAGGAACTTACTTAGAATGGGACCAAAGGAGGACGAACTCCCTATGATTGGACCAAAAGGAGACGAAATCCCTTAGATTAGACCAAAATGAGACGAACTCCTTTGAATGCACCAAAAGGAGACGAACTCCCTTAAGTTGGACCAAAAGGAGACGAACTCCTTAGATTGGACCAACAGGAGACGAACTTACTTAAAATGGACCAAAAGGAGACGAACTCCTCAGAATGGATCAAAAGGAGACGAACTCCTCAGAATGGACCAAAAGGAGACGAACTCCTTAGATTGGACCAAAAGGAGACGAACTCCTTTAGATTGGACAGAAAGGAGATGAACTCCTTAGATTGGGCCCACAGGAAAGGAACTCCCTTAGATTGGATCGAAAATAGACGAACTTACTTAGAACGGACCAAGAGGAGACAAACTCCCTTAGGTTGGACCAAAAGGATTCAAACTCCTTAGATTGGACCAACAAAGGACGAACTCCCTTAGATTTGATCAACAAGAGACGAACTTACTTAGACTGGACCAAAAGAAGACAAACTCCTTAGTAGAGACCAAAAGGAGACGAAATCCTTGAAATGGACCAAAAAGAGACGAACTCCCCTAGGTCGGACCAAAAGGAGTCAAACTCCTTGGATTGAACGAAAAGTAGACGAACTCCGTAGCAGGGACCAAAAGGAGATGAACTCCCTTAGGTTGGACCAAAAGGAGACGAACTCCCTTAGATTGCACCAAAAGGAGACGAACTCTTTAGAATGAACCAAAAGGAGACGAACTCCCATAGATTGGACCAACAGGAGACGAACTCCCCTAGATTGGACCAAAAGGAGACGAAATCCTTGAAATGGACCAAAAAGAGACGAACTCCCCTAGGTCGGACCAAAAGGAGTCAAACTCCTTGGATTGAACCAAAAGGAGACGAACTCCTTAGAAGGGACCAAATGGAGATGAACTCCCTTAGGTTGGACCAAAAGGAAACGAACTCCCTTAGATTGCACCAAAAGGAGACGAACTCCTTAGAATGGACCAAAAGGAGACGAACTCCCTTAGGTTGGTCCAAAAGAAGACGAATTCCTTAGATTGGACCAACAGGAGATGAACTTACTTAGAATGGACCAAAAGGAGACGAACTCCTCAGAATGGACCGAAAGGAGATGAACTCCTTAGATTGGACCCACAGGTAACGAACTTCCTTAGATTGGATGGACAAGAGACGAACTTACTTAAATTGGACCAAAAAGAGACGAACTCCTTAGAATGGACCAAAAGGAGACGAACTCCTTTGATTTGACCAACAGGAGACGAACTCCCTTTGATTGGACCAAAAGGATAGGAACTCCTTAGATTGGACGAACTCCCTTAGATTTGACCAACAAGAGACGAACTTACTTAGAATGGACCAAAAGGAGACGAAGTCCCTTGGATTTGACCAAAAGGAGACAAACTCCTCAGAGTGGACCAAAACGAGACAAACACCCTTAGGTTGGACCAAAAGGAAACGAACTCCTTAGAAGGGACCAAAAAGAGATGAACTCCTTAGAATGGACCAAAAGGAGACGAAGTCCCTTAGTTTAGACCAACAGGAGACGAACTCCCTTAATTGGACAAAAAGGAGACGAACTCCTCAGAATGGACCAAAAGGAGACGAACTCCTTAGATCCGACCCAAAGGAGACGAACTCCTTAAATTGGACAAAAAGGAGACGAACTCCCTTAGATTGGACCAAAAGGTGACGAACTACCTTAGATTGGACCAAAAGGAGACGAACTCCTTAGAATGGACCAAAAGGATACGAACACCCTGAGATTGGACCAACAAGAGAGGAACTTACTTAGAATGGACCAAAAGGAGACGAACTCCTTAGATGGGAACAAAAGGAGAGGAACTCCCTTAGATTGGACAAAAAGGAGACGACCTCCTTAAAAGGGACCAAAAGGAGGCGAACTCCCTTAGATTGGACAAAAAGGAGACCAACTTCTTAGAAGGGACCAAAAGGAGACGAACTCCCTTAGATTGGACAAAAAGGAGACCAACTTCTTAGAAGGGACCAAAAGGAGACGAAGTCCCTTAGATTGGACAAAAAGGAGATGAACTCCTTGGATTGCACCAAAAGGAGACGAACTCCTTAGAATGGACGAAAAGGTGACGAATTCCTTAGATTGGACCAACAGGAGGCGAACTTACTTAGAATGGACCGAAAGGAAACGAACTCCTCAGAATGGACCAAAAGGAGACGAACTCCTTAGATTAGACCCAAAGGAGACGAACTCCTTTAGATCGGACCGAAAGGAGACGAACTCCTTAGATTGGACCCACAGTACACGAACTCCCTTAGATTGGATGGACAAGAAACGAACTTACTTAGATTGGACCAAAAGGAGACGAACTCCTTAGAATGGACCAAAAGGGGACTAACTCCTTTGATTAGACCAACCGGAGACGAACTCCCTTCGATTGGACGAAAAGGAGAGGAACTCCTTAGATTGGACCAATAGGTGACGAACTCCCTTAGATTTGACCAACAAGAGACGAACTTACTTACAATGGACCAAAACGAGACGAACTCCCTTAGATTGGACCAACAGGAGGCGAACTCCCCTAGATTGGACCAAAAGGAGACGAACACCTTAGAATGGACCAAAAGGAGACGAACTCCTGTGATTAGACCAACAGGAGACGAACTCCCTTCGATTGGACCAAAAGGAGAGGAACACCTTAGATTGGACCAGCAGGGCACGAACTCCCTTAGATTTGACCAAGAAGAGACGAACTTACTTAGAATGGACCAAAAGGAGACGAACTCCTTAGAAGAGACCAAAAGGACATGAACTCTTTAGAGTGGACCAAAAGGTGACGAAGTCCATTAGATTAGACCAACAGGAGACGAACACACTTAAATTGGACAAAAAGGGGACGAACTCCTTAGAAGGGACCAAAAAGAGATGAACTCCCTTAGATTGGACAAAAAGGAGACGAACTCCTTGGATTGGACCAACAGGAGACGAACTCCCTTAGATTGGACCAACAGGAGACGAACTTCTTTAGATTGGACCGAAAGGAGATGAACTCCTTAGATTGGACCCACAGGAAACGAACTCCCTTAGATTGGATCGACAAGAGACGAACTTACTTAGAATGGACCAAGAGGAGACGAACTCCCTTAGGTTGGACCAAAAGGATTCGAACTCCTTAGATTTGACCAAAAGGGAACGAACTCCCTTAGAATTGACCAACAAGAGACGAACTTACTTAGAATGGACCAAAAGGAGACGAACTCCTTAGAAGACACCAAAAGGAGACGAACTCCCTTAGATTGGACCAAAAGGACACGAACTCCCTTAGGTTGGACCAACAGGAAACGAACTCCTTAGAATGCACCAAAAGGAGATGAACTCCCTTAGATTGGACCAACAAGAGAGGAACTTACTTAGAATAGACCAAAAGGAGACGAACTCCTTAGAAGAGACCAACAGGAGACGAACTCCCTTAGGTTGGACCAAAAGGAAAAAAACTCCTTAGATTGGACCTACAGGGGCCGAACTCCCTTAGATTGGACCAACAAGAGAGGAACTTACTTAGAATGGACCAAAAGGAGACTAACTCCCTGTGATTGGACCAACAAGAGAGGAACTTACTTAGAATGGACCAAAGGAGACGAACTCCCTATGATTGGACCAAAAGGAGACGAAATCCCTTAGATTAGACCAAAATGAGACGAACTCCTTTGAATGCACCAAAAGGAGACGAACTCCCTTAAGTTGGACCAAAAGGAGACGAACTCCTTAGATTGGACCAACAGGAGACGAACTTACTTAAAATGGACCAAAAGGAGACGAACTCCTCAGAATGGATCAAAAGGAGACGAACTCCTCAGAATGGACCAAAAGGAGACGAACTCCTTAGATTGGACCAAAAGGAGACGAACTCCTTTAGATTGGACAGAAAGGAGATGAACTCCTTAGATTGGGCCCACAGGAAAGGAACTCCCTTAGATTGGATCGAAAATAGACGAACTTACTTAGAACGGACCAAGAGGAGACAACTTGCTATGATTGGACCAAAGGATTCAAAAACTCATGAGAGGACCACCAATGGACGAACTCCCTTGATTGATCAACAAGAGACGACTGTAATTAACTGGACAAAAGAAGACACACTCCCTTAGTTTAGGACCAAAAGGAGACGAACTCCTCTAAAATGGACAAAAAGGGGACGACAATTCTAGAATGGACCAAAAAGTGACGAACTCCTTAGATTGGCCCAAAAGGAGATGAACTCCTTAAGATTGGACCAAAAGGAGACGAACTCCTTAGATTGGACCAACAGGATACGAACTCCCTTATATTGGACCAGCAAGAGAGGAACTTACTTAGAATGGACCAAAAGGAGACGAACTCTCTTAGATTGGACCAAAAGGAGACGAACTCCTTAGAATGGACCAAAAGGAGACGAACTTTCTTAGATTGGACAAACAAGAGAGGACCTTACTTAGAATGGACAAAAAGGAGACGAACTCCTTAGAAGAGACCAAAAGGAGACGAACTCCTCATAATTGACCAAAAGGAGACGAACTCCCATAGATTGGACCAACAGGAGACGAACTCCCTTAAATTGGACAAAAAGGGGACGAACTTCTTAGAAGGGACCGAAAGGAGATGAACTCCCTTACATTGTACCAACAGGAGACGAACACCCTTAGATTGGACCAAAAGGAGATGAACTCCTCAGAATGGACCTAAAGGAGACGAACTCCCTTAGATTGGACCAGCAAGAGAGGAACTTACTTAGAATGGACCAAAAGGAGATGAACTCTCTTAGATTGGACCAAAAGGAGACGAACTCCTTAGAATGGACCAAAAGGAGACGAACTTTCTTAGATTGGACAAACAAGAGAGGACCTTACTTAGAATGGACAAAAAGGAGACGAACTCCTTAGAAGAGACCAAAAGGAGACGAACTCCTCATAATTGACCAAAAGGAGACGAACTCCTTTAGGTTGGACCAAAAGGAAACGAACTCCTTAGATTGGACCAACAGGAGACGAACTCCTTAGTAGAGACCAACAGGAGACGAACTCCTTAGATTGGACCAACGGAGACGAACTCCGTTAGATTGGACCAAAAGGAGACGAACTCGTTAGAATGGACCAAACGGAGACGAACTCCCGTAGGTTGGACCAAAAGGAGTCGAACTCCCTAGATTGGACTAAAAGGAGACGAACTCCCTTAGATTGGAGCAAAAGGAGACGAACTCCCTTAGATTGGACCAAAAGGAGACAAACTCCTTAGAATGGACCAAAAGGAGACGAACTTCTTACATTGGACCAACAGGAGATGAACTTCCTTAGATTGGATCGACAAGAGACGAACTTACTTAGAATGGACCAAAAGGAGACGAACTCCTTAGAAGAGACCAAAAAGGAGACGAACTCCTTAGAATGGACTAAAAAGGAAATCAACTCCCTTAGATGGGACAAAAGGAGCGAAACTCCTAGATGGGACCAGAAGGAGACGAGACTACTCAGAATGGACAAAGAGGAGCGAACTCCCTTAGGTTGGGACCAAAGGATTGAACTCCTTCGATGGACCAACAGGGACGAACTCCCTTCGAAGTGACCAACACGAGCGACACTTACTTAGAAGGCCCAAAGAAGAGATCTCACTTCGAAGAGACCAAAAGGAGACGAACTCCTTTATATTGGACCAAAAGGAGACGAACTCTTTAGAAGGGACCAAAAGGTGACGTACTCCTTCGAAGGGACCAAAAGGAGACGAACTCCCTTAGATTGGACCAAAAGGAGACGAACTCCTTAGATTGGACCAACAGGAGCCGAACTCCCTTAGATTGGACCAACAAGAGAGGAACTTACTTAGAATGGACCAAAAGGAGACGAACTCCCTTAGATTGGACCAACAAGAGAGGAACTTACTTAGAAAGGACCAAAAGGAGACGAACTCCTTAGAAGAGACCAAAAGGAGACGAACCCCCTTAGATTGCACCAAAAGGAGATGAACTCCCTTTGGAATTCACAACACGAGGACGACAACTACTTAGATTGGACCAACAAGAGAGGAACTTACTTAGAAAGGACCAAAAGGAGACGAACTCCTTAGAAGAGACCAAAAGGAGACGAACCCCCTTAGATTGCACCAAAAGGAGATGAACTCCCTTAGGTTGGACCAAAAGGAAACGAACTCCTTAGTTGGACCAACAGGAGTAGAACTCCCTTAGATTGGACCAACAAGAGAGGAACTTACATAGAATGGACCAAAAGGAGACGAACTCCTTTAGATTGGACCAAAAGGAGACGAACTCTCTTAGATTGGACGAAAAAGAGACGACCTCCTTAGAATGGACCAAAAGGAGACGAACACCATGAGATTGGACCAACATGAGAGGAACTTACTTAGAAGAGACCAAAAGGAGAAGAACTCCCTTAGATTGGACCAAAAGGAGACGAACTACCTTAGGTTGAGCGAAAAGGAAGCGAACTCCCTCTGAATGGACCAACAGGAGACGAACTCCTTTAGATTGGACCAACATGAGAGGAACTTACTTAGAAGTGACCCAAAGGAGACGAACTCCTTAGAAGAGACCAAAAGGAGATGAACTCCCTTAGATTGGACCAAAAGGAGACAAACTCCCTTAGGTCGGACCAAAAGGAAACGAACTCCTTAGATTGGACCAACAGAAGCTGAACTCCCTTAGATTGAACCAACAAGAGAGGAACTTACTTAGAATGGACCAAAAGGAGACGTACTCCCTTAGATTTGACCAAAAGGAGACGAACTCCCTTAGATTGGACCAAAAGGAGACGAACTCCTTAGAATGGACTAAAAGGAGACGAACTCCCTTACATAGGACCAACATGAGAGGAACTTACTTAGAATAAACAACAAGGAGATGAACTCGACGAACTCCCTTAGATTGGACCAAAAGGAGACGAACTCCTTAGAATGGACTAAAAGGAGACGAACTCCCTTACATAGGACCAACAAGAGAGGAACCTACTTAGAATAAACCAAAAGGAGACGAACTCCTTTGAATGCACCAAAAGGAGACGAACTCCCTTAGATTGGACCAACAAGAGAGGAACTTAATTAGAAAGGACCAAAAGGAGACGAACTCCTTAGAAAAAGACCACAAGGAGACGAACTCCCTTAGATTGGACCAAAAGGAGACGAACTCCCTTACGTTGGACCAAAAGGAAACGAACTCCTCAGGTTGGACCAACAGGAGTCAAACTCCCTTAGATTGGACCAACAAGAGAGGAACTTACTTAGAATGGACCAAAAGGAGACGAACTCCCTGAGATTGGTCCAACAAGAGAGGAACTTACTTACAATGGACCAAAAGGAGACGAACTCCCTATGATTTGACCAAAAGGAGACAAATCCCTTAGATTAGACCGAAATGAGACGAACCCCTTTGAATGCACCAAAAGGAGACGAACTCCTTTAGATTGGACCAACAAGAGAGGAACTTACTTAGAAAGGACCAAAAGTAGACGAACTCCTTAGAAGAGACCAAAAGGAGACGAACTCCCTTAGATTGGACCAAAATGAGACGAACTCCCTTAGGTTGGACCAAAAGGAAACGAAATCCTTAGATTGGACCAACAGGAGTCGAAATCCCTTAGATTGGACCAACAAGAGAGGAACTTACTTAGAATGGACCAAAATGAGATGAACTCCCTTAGATTGGACCAAAAGGAGACGAACTCCCTTAGGTTAGACCAAAAGGAGTCCAACTCCTTAGAATGGACCAAAAGGAGATGAACTCCCTTAGGTTGGACCAAAAGGAGACGAACTCCTTACATTGGACCAAGAGAAGACTAACTTCCTAAGATTGGACCAAAATGAGATGAACTCCTTAGATTGGACCAAAAGGAGATGAACTCCTTAGATTGGACCAAGAGGAGACGAACTCGGTTAGATTGGACCAAAAGGAGACGAACTCCTTAGATTGGACCAAGAGAAGACTAACTTCCTAAGATTGGACCAAAGGAGAGAAACTCCTTAGATTGGACAAACAAGAGAGGAACCTACTTAGAATGGACCAAAAGAGACGAACTCCTTAGAAGAGGACCAAAAGGGACGAACCGCCTTAGATTGGAACCAAAAGGAGACGAACTCCTTAGGTTGGACCAAAAAGGAGTCGAACTCCTTAGATTGGACCAATAAAAGAACGACGAACGCCTTGATGGACCAACAGGAAGACGACTCCCTTACATTAGACCCAAAAGGTGACAAAAACAGTTAGATTGGACCAACAGGAGATGAACTTACTTAGAATGGACCAAAAGGAGACGAACTCCTTAGATTGGACCAACAGGAGACGAACTCCCTTACATTGGACCAAAAGGTGACAAACTCCTTAGATTGGATCAACAGGAGATGAACTTACTTAGAATGGACCAAAAGGAGACGAACTCCTTAGATTGGACCAACGGGAGAAGAACTCCCTTAGATTGTATCAACAAGAGACGAACTTACTTAGATTGGACCAAAAGGAGACGAACTCCTTAGATAGGAGCAACGGGATAAGAACTCCCTTAGATTGTATCAACAAGAGACGAACTTACTTAGATTGGACCAAAAGGAGACGAACTCCATAGAAGGGACCAAAAGGAGACGAACTCCTTAGATTGAACCAACCGGGTAAGAACTCCCTTAGATTGGACATAAAGGAGACGAACTCCTTATAATGGACCAAAAGGAGACGAACTCCTTAGATTGGACCAACAGGAGATGAACTCCCTTTCATAGGACCAAAAGGTGACGAACTCCTTAGATTGGATCAACAGGAGATGAACTTACTTAGAATGGACCAAAAGGAGACGAACTCCTTAGATTGGACCAACGGGATAAGAACTCCCTTAGATTGTATCAACAAGAGACGAACTTACTTAGATTGGACCAAAAGGAGACGAACTCCTTAGATAGGACCAACGGGATAAGAACTCCCTTCGATTGTATCAACAAGAGACGAACTTACTTAGATTGGACCTAAAGGAGACGAACTCCTTAGAAGGGACCAAAAGGAGACGAACTCCTTAGATTGAACCAACAGGGTAAGAACTCCCTTAGATTGGACCAAAAAAAGGAGGACGACTCCACAGATAATGGACAGAAGGAGACGAACTCTTAGATTGGACAACAGGAGACGAACTCCGTAGATGGACAAAAGGAGACGAAACTCATTAAAAAATGGACAAAAGGAGACGACACTACTTAGATTGCCACAGGGTGAACCTCCCCTAGACTGGACCAACAAGACATGAACTTACTTAGAATGGACGAAAAGGAGACGAACTCCCTAGAAGGGACCCAAAGGAGACGAACTCCCTTAGATTGGACAAAAAGGAGACGAACTCTTTCGAAGGGACTAAAAAGAGACGAACTCCCTTAGATTGAACAAAAAGGAGACGAATTTCTTAGAAGGGACCAAAAGGGGACGAACTCCCTTAGATTGGACAAAAAGGAGACGAACACCGTGGACTGGACCAACAGGAGACGAACTCCCTTAGATTGGACCAAAAGGAGATGAACTCCTTAGAATGGACCAAAAGGAGACGAACTCCCTTAGGTTGGACAAAAAGGAGTCGAACTCCTTAGAAAGGACCAAAAGGAGACGAACTCCCTTAGATTGGACAAAAAGGAGACGAACTCTTTCGAAGGGACTAAAAAGAGACGAACTCCCTTAGATTGGACCTACAGGAGACGAACTCCATAGAAGGGACCAAAAGGAGACGAACTCCTTAGATTGAACCAACAGGGTAAGAACTCCCTTAGATTGGACCAAAAGGAGACGAACTCCATATAATGGACCAAAAGGAGACGAACTCCTTAGATTGGACCAACAGGAGACGACTCCATGATGGACAAAAGGAGACGAACTCTTAAAATGGACCCAAAGGAGAAGAATACGTAGATTGGACCAACAGGAGATGAACCTACACTAGATTGGCCAACAAGGACATGAACTTACTTAGAATGGACCAAACGGAGAGGAAACTAATTAGAAAAGGACGAAAGGAGACGAACTCCCTAGATTGGACAAAAAGGAGACGAATTGTATTAGAACGGACCAACAGGAGACGAACACCTTTAGATTGGATCAACAAGAGACGAACTTACTTAGATTGGACCAAAAGGAGACGAACTCCTTAGATTGGACCAAGAGGAGACGAACTTCCTAAGATTGGACCAAAACGAGACGAACTCCTTAGATGGACCAAAAGGAGACGAACTCCTTAGATTGGACCAAAAGGAGACGAACTTCCAAAGATTGGACCAAAAGGAGACGAACATCCAAAGATTGGACCAAAAGGAGACGAACTCCTTAGATTGCACCAAGGAGCGAATCCCGTAGAATGGCCCAACAGGAGACGAACTCCTGCAAATTGGACCATACCAAGAAAAGAACTTACCTTAGATGGACCAAAAGGAGACGAACTCCATAGAGGGGACCAAGGAGCCGGAACTCCTTAGATTGAACCAACAGGGTCGAAACGTCCCTTGGATTGGACCAAAAGGAGACAAACTTCTTATAATGGACAAAAGGGACGAACTCCCTTAGGATTGGACCAACAAGAGACGAACTCCCTTATATTGGACCAAAAGGAGACGAACTCCCTTAGATTGGACAAAAAGGAGACGAACTCCTTCGAAGGGACTAAAAAGAGACGAACTCGCTTAGATTGGACAAAAAGAAGACGAATTTCTTAGAAAGGACCAAAAGGAGACGAACTCCCTTAGATTGGACAAAAAGGAGACGAACTCCTTGGATTGGAGCAACAGGAGACGAAATCCCTTAGATTGGACCAAAAGGAGACGAACTCCTCAGAATGGACCAAAAGGAGACGAACTCCTTAGATTGGACCAACATGAGACAAACTCCTTTAGATTGGACCAACAAGAGAGGAACTTACTTAGAATGGACCAAAAGGAGACGAACTCCTTCAGATTGGACCAAAAGGAGACGAACTCCCTTAGATTGGACCAAAAGGAGCGAACTCCTTAGAATGGACCAAAAGGAGACGAACACCCTGAGATTGGACCAACACGAGAGGAACTTACTTAGAAGAGACCAAAAGGAGACGAACTCCCTTAGATTGGACCAAAAGGAGGCGAACACGCTTTGGTTGGACGAAAAGAAAGCGAACTCCTTAGATTGGACCAACAGGAGCCGAACTCCCTTAGATTGGACCAACAAGAGAGGAACTCCCTTAGATTGGACCAAAAGGAGACGAACTCCCTTAGATTGGACGAAAAGGAGACGAACACCTTAGAATGGACCAAAAGGAGACGAACTCCCTTACATAGGATCAACAAGAGAGGAACTTACTTAGAATGAACAAAAAGGAGACGAACTTGACGAACTCCCTTAGATTGGACCAAAAGGAGACGAACTCCTTAGAATGGACCAAACGGAGACGAACTCCCTTAGATTGGACCAACAAGAGAGGAACCTACTTACAATGGACCAAAAGGAAAGGAACTCCTTAGAAGAGACAAAAAGGAGATGAACTCCTTAGATTGGACCAAAAGGAGACGAACACCCTTAGGTTGGACCAAAAGGAGTCGAACTCCTTAGATTGGACAAAAAGAAGACGAACTCCTTAGATTAGACCAACAGGAGACGAACTCCCTTACATTGGACCAAAAGGTGACGAACTCCTTAGATTGGATCAACAGGAGATGAACTTACTTAGAATGGACCAAAAGTAGACGAACTCCTTAGATTGGACCAACAGGATATGAACTCCCTTAGAATGTATCAACAAGAGACGAACTTACTTAGATTGGACCAAAAGGAGACGAACTCCTTAGATTGGACCAACAAGAAAAGAACTTACTTCAAATGGACCTAAAGGAGATGAACTCCATAGAAAGGACCAAAAGGAGACGAACTCCTTAGATTGAACCAACAGGGTAAGAACTCCCTTAGATTGGACCAAAAGGAGACGAACTCCTTATAATGGACCAAAAGGAGACGAACTCCTTAGATTGGACCAACAGGAGACGAACTTTCTTAGATTGGACCAAAAGGAGACGAACTCCTTAAAATGGACCAAAAGGAGACGAACTCCTTACATTGGACCAACAGGAGATGAACTCCCGTAGATTGGACCAACAAGACATGAACTTACTTAGAATGGACCAAAAGGAGATGAACTCCTTAGAAAGGACCAAAAGGAGACGAACTCCCTTAGATTGGACAAAAAGGAGACGAACTCCTTCGAAGGGACTAAAAAGAGACGAACTCCCTTAGATTGGACAAAAAGGAGACGAATTTCTTAGAAGGGACCAACAGGAGACGAACTCCCTAAGATTGGACAAAGAGGAGACGAACTCCTCACAATGGACCAAAAGGAGGCGAACTCCCTTAGGTAGGACCAAAAGGAAACGAACACCTTAGATTGAACCAACAGGAGACGAACTCTCTTAGATTGGACCAACAAGAGAGGAACTTGCTTAGAATGGACCAAAAGGAGGCGAACTCCCGTAGGTTGGACCAAAAGGAGTCGAACTCCTTAGATTGGACCAAAAGGAGATGAACTCCGTTAGATTGGACAAAAAGGAGACGAACTCCTTAGATTGGACCAGCAGGAGACGAACTCCCTTAGATTGGACCAACAGGAGAGGAACTCCATTAGATTGGACCAAAAGGAGATGAACTCCTCAGATTGGACCAAAAGGACACGAACTCCCTTAGGTTGGACCAAGAGGAAACGAACTCCTCAAATTGGACCAACAAGAGAGGAATTTACTTAGAATGGAACAAAAGGAGACGAACTCCCTTGGATTGGACCAAAAGGAGACGAACTCCTTAGAATGGACCAAAAGGAGACGAACTCCCTGAGATTGGACCAAAAGGATTCGAACTCCTTAGATTGGACCAACAGGGTACGAACTCCCTTAGAATGGACCAAAAGGAGACAAACTCCTTAGTAGAGACCAAAAGGAGACGAACTCCTTAGAATGGACCAAAAGGAGATGAACTCCCTTAGATTGGATCAACAGGAGACGAACTTCTTAGAAGGGACCAAAAGGAGACGAACTCATTTAGATTGGACCGAAAGGAGACGAACTCCTTAGATTGGACCAAACGGAGACGAACTCCTTAGAATGGACCAACAGGAGACGAACTTACTTAGGTTGGACAAAAGGAAACGAACTCCTTAGATTCGATCAAATGGAGATGAACTATTAAGAATGAACCAAAATGAGACGAACTCCCTTAGGTTGGACCAAAAGGAAACGAACTCGTTAGATTGGACCAAAAGGAGATGAACTCCCTTAGATTGGACCAAGAGGAGACGAACTCCCTTAGATTGGACCAAAAGGAGACGAACTCCTCAGATTGGACCAAGAGGAGACGAACTCCCTTAGGTTGGACCAAAAGGATTCGAACTCCTTAGATTGGACCAACAGGGTACGAACTCCCTTAGAATGGACCAAAAGGAGACAAACTCCTTAGTAGAGACCAAAAGGAGACGAACTCCTTAGAATGGACCAAAAGGAGATGAACTCCCTTAGATTGGATCAACAGGAGACGAACTTCTTAGAAGGGACCAAAAGGAGACGTACTCCTTTAGGTTGGACCAAAAGTAGACGAACTCCTTACATTGGACCAACCAGAGATGAACTCCCTTAGATTGGACCCACAGGAAACGAACTCCCTTAGATTGGATCGACAAGAGGCAAGAGGGTGGCTGGAATACCACCCTTAATTGGGTTATTACTCATATATCCGTCAATCAATTTTCCCAAAAGATTGCGAGGTTCGCTCTTGGAGCGGTGTGTCACATCATTTGGACGTCTAGGAAGAACATCTTATTCAGGAACTGCGACAGTTTCCTCCCGGCAAAGAAGATGCGACTTTTGAAGCTTGTCAAGGACTTCGCTAGAACTCAGAAAAATGTCATTGACACTACTAGGAATAGCAGAATTCAGTATAATTGGGGCTTGGACGACTCCATTTTTTGTAATTGACTTGCTTTTTGCCCTTTTGGTTGGTACCTTCTAGTCTTTGAGATTCATGGTACTCCTCCACTTAGCTCATTTAGAGTGTAAGTGTAGGTCTGTAGTACCGGTCTCTCCCTTTCTTTCTTATCTCCTCCTTATGTACATCTTCTAGTTTCTAAGACTCGCGATACTCCTTTACTTAGCTCACATGAGTGTAAGTGTAGGTTTGTAGTAACGGTTTCTCCATCTCAAGTACTTTGGCTCTAAAGATCAATATACTTTTACCCTACCAAAAAAAAAAACTTACTTAGAATAGACCAAAAGGAGACCAACTCCTTAGAAATGACCAAAAGGAGATGAACTCCTTAGAATGGACCAAGAGGAGACGCACTCCTTTAGGTTGGACCAAAAGGAGACGAACTGATTAGAAGGGACCAAAAGGAGACGAACTCCTTTAGATTGGACCAAAAGGAGACGAACTCCTTAGAATGGACCAACAGGAGACGAACTTACTTAGCTTGGACCAAAAGGAGACGAACTCCTTAGATTGGATCAAAAGGAGATGAACTATTAAGAATGGACCAAAATGAGACGAACTCCCTTAGGTTGGACCAAAAGGAAACGAACTCCTTAGATTGGACCAAAAGGAGATGAACTCCTTAGAATGGACCAAAAGGAGACGAACTCCTTAGTAGGAGACCAACCAAAAGGAGACAAACTCCTTAGAATGGACCAAAAGGAGATGAACTCCCTTAGATTGGATCAACAGGAGACGAACTCCCTTAAATTGAACAAAAAGGAGACGGACTTCTTAGAAGGGACCAAAAGGAGACGAACTCCCTTAGATTGGACCAACAAGAGACGAACTCCCTTAGATTGGACCAAAAGGAGATGAACTATTAAGAATGGACCAAAATGAGACGAACTCCCTTAGGTTGGACCAAAAGGATTCGAACTCCTTAGATTGGACCAACAGGGTACGAACTCCCTTAGAATGGACCAAAAGGAGACGACCTCCTTAGTAGAGACCAAACGGAGAAAAACTCCTTAGAATGGACCAAAAGGAGATGAACTCCCTTAGATTGGATCAACAGGAGACGAACTCCCTTAAATTGAAGAAAAAGTTGACGAACTTCTTAGATAGGACCAACAGGAGACGAACTCCCTTAGATTGGACCAACAGGAGACGAACTCCCTTAGATTGGACCAAAAGGAGATGAACTCCTCAGAATGGACCAAAAGGAGACGAACTCCCTTAGGTTGGACCAAAAGGAAACGAATTCCTTAGATTGAACGAACAAGAGCCGAAGTCCCTTAGATTGGACCAACTAGAGAGGAACTTACTTAGAATGGACCAAAAGGAGACGAACTCCCTTAGATTGGACCAAAAGGAGACGAACTCCCTTACATTGGACCAAAAGGAGACGAACCCCTTAGAATAGACCAAAAGGAGACGAACTCCCTGAGATTGGACCAACAAAAGAGGAACTTACTTACAATGGACCAAAAGGAGACGAACACCCTATGATTGGACCAAAAGGAGACGAAATTCCTTAGATTGGACCAAAAAGAGACGAACTCCTCAGAATGCACCGAAAGGAGACGAACTCCCTTAGATTGGACCAACAAGAGAGGAACTTACTTAGACTGGACCAAAACGAGACGAACTCCTTATATTGGACCAACAGGAGACGAACTCCTTAGACTGGAACAACCAGAGACCAACTCCTTAGAATGGACCAACAGGAGACGAACTTACTTAGGTTGGACCAAAAGGAGACGAACTCCTTAGACTGGAACAACCAGAGACCAACTCCTTAGAATGGACCAACAGGAGACGAACTTACTTAGGTTGGACCAAAAGGAGACGAACTCCTTACATCGGACCAACAGGAGATGAACTCCCTTATATGACTTGATCAACCAGAGACAGAACTTCTTAGAAGGGACCAACAGGAACGAACTCCTTTAATTGACACAAGAAGACGAACTCCTTAATTGTACCAATGGAGACGAAGCTCCATAGAATGGACCAACAACATACGAACTTACTTAAGGGGGGTTGGACCAAAAGAGACGAACTCCTTAGATGGGGAATCAAATGTAGATGGACCTATTAAGAATGAAACCAAAATAGACGAACTCCCTTAGGTTTGGACCGCAAAACAAACGAACTCCTAGATTGGACCCAAAGGATATGACTCACTCCCTTAATGATGACCAACAGGAGACGAACTCCCTTAGATTGGACCAAAAGCAGGCGAACTCCTAAAATGACCGAATGAGGAGACACTGGTCTGCCCCCCTTAGGTGGGGGACCAAAAGGATTCGAACGGTGTCCTTGCTCTGCGGGTTGACGATCACGGTTAGGGAGGGGGGGGGGGACGAACTCCCTTAGATTAGACCAAAAGGATACGACCTCCTTAGATCGGACCAAGAGGAGACTAACTGCCTAAGATTGGACAAAAGGAGACGAACTCCTTAGATTGGACCAAGAGGAGACGAACTTCCTAACATTTGACCAAAAGGAAACGAATTCCTTAGAGGGGCCATAGGGTGAGAGAGCTAACACCCTTAGATTGGACCAACAAGAGCCGAACGTCCCTTAGATTGGACCAAAAGGAGATGACCATAGAATGACAAATGAGCGAACTCCCTAAGATTGGACCAAAAGGAAACGAACTCCTTAGATTGCACCAACAGGAGCCGAACTCCCTTAGATTGGACCAACAGGAGACGAACTCCTCAGAATGGACCAAGAGGAGACGAACTCCCTTAGGTTGGACCAAAAGGATTCGAACTCCTTAGATTGGACCAACAGGGTACGAACTCCCTTAGAATAGACCAACAAGAGACGACCTTACTTAGAATGACCCAAAAGGAGACAAACTCCTTAGAAGAGACCAAAAGGAGACGAACTCCTTAGAATGGACCAAAACGAGACGAACTCCTTAGATTGGACCAACAGGGTACGAACTCCCTCAGATTAGACCAACAGGAGACGAACTCCTCAGAATGGACCAAGAGGAGACGACTCCTTAGGTTGGACCAAAAGGCCTTCGAACGCGCTTAGATTGGACGCCACAGGTCCGAACTCCCGTAGAATGGACCCAAAAGGAGACGAAGTCCTTAGATTGGACCATAGGGTGACGAACTCCCTTAGATTGGACCAACAGGAGACGAACTCCCTTAGATTGGACCAGAAGGAGACGAACTCCTCAGAATGGACCAAGAGGAGACGAACTCCCTTAGGTTGGACCAAAAGGATTCGAACTCCTTAGATTGGACCAACAGGGTACGAACTCCCTTAGAATGGACCAAAAGGAGACGAACTCCTTAGTAGGGACCAAAAGGAGACGAACTCCTTAGTAGAGACCAAAAGGAGACGAACTCCTTAGAATTGACCAAAAGGAGATGAACTCCCTTAGATTGGATCAACAGGAGACGAACTTCTTAGAAGGGACCAAAAGGAGACGAACTCATTTAGATTGGACCGAAAGGAGACGAACTCCTTAGATTGGACCAAACGGAGACGAACTCCTTAGAATGGACCAAGAGGAAACGAACTCCCTTAGTTTGACCAACAGGATTCGACTCCTTAGATTTGACCAACCGGGTACGAACACCTTAGAATGGACCAAAAGGAGACGAACTACTTAGTAGAGACCAAAAGGAGACGAACTCCTTAGAATGGACCAAAAGGAGATGAACTCCCTTAGATTGGATCAACAGGAGACGAACTTCTTAGAAGGGACCAAAAGGAGACGTACTCCTTTAGGTTGGACCAAAAGGAGACGAACTCCTTAAATTGGACCAAAAGGAGACGAATTCCTCAGAATGGACCAACAGGAGACGAACTTACTTAGTTTGGACCAAAAGGAGACGATCTCCTTAGATTGGACCAAAAGGAGACGAACTCCTTGGAAAGAACCAAAGGGAGACGAACTCTCTTAGATAGGACCAAAAGGAGACGAACCCCTTAGAAGGGACCAAAAGGAGACGAACACCTTTCAATTGGACCAAAAGTAGACGAACTCCTTAGATTGGACCAACAGGAGACGAACTCACTTAGATTGGACCAACAAGACATGAAGTTACTTAGAATGGACCAAAAGGAGACGAACTACCTAGAACGGTCCAAAAGGTGACGAACTCCGTTAGATTGGACCAAAAGGAGACGAACTCCTTTAGATTGGACCAACAGGAGACGAACTCCTTAGAAGGGACCAAAAGGAGACGAACTTTCTTAGATTGGACCGAAAGAAGACGAACTCCTTAGAAAGGACCCAAAGTAGTCGAACTCCTTAGATTGGACCAAAAGGAGTCGAACTCCTTAGAGTTCGTCTCCTGTTGGTCCAATCTAAGGAGTTCGTTTCCTTTTGGTCCAATCTAACGTAGTTCGTCTCCTTTTGGTAAATTCTAAGTAAGTTCATGTCTTGTTGGTCCAATCTAAGTGCGTTCATCTCCTGTTGGTCCAATCTAAGGAGTTCGTCTCCTTTTGTCCAATCGAAAGGAGTTCGTCTCCTTTTGGTCCCTTCTGGGGAGTTCTTCTCCTTTTGGTCCCTTCTAAGGAGTTCGTCTCCTTTTGGTCCAATCTAACGGAGTTCGTCTCCTTTTGGTCTATTCTAAGTAAGTTCATGTCTTGTTGGTCCAATCTAAGTGAGTTCGTCTACTGTTGGTCCAATCTAGGGAGTTGGTCTCCTTTTGGTCCAATAGAAAGGAGTTCGTTTCCTTTTGGTCCCTTCTAAGGAGTTCATCGCCTTTTGGTCCAATCTAAGGAGTTCGTCTCCTTTTGGTCCAACCTAAGTAAGTTCGTCTCCTGTTGGTCCATTCTAAGGAGTTCGTCTCCTGTTGGTCCAATCTAAGGAGTTCCACTACTTTTGGTCCTTTTTAAGAAACTTCGTCTCCTTTTGCTCCCTTCTAAGGAGTTCGTCTCCTGTTGGTCCAATCTAAGGAGTTCGTTTCCTTTTGGTCCAATCTAACGGAGTTCGTCTCCTTTTGGTCCAATCTAATGGAGTTCGTCTCTTTTTGGTCCAATCTAAAGGAGTCCGTCTTGTTTTGGTCCCTTCTAAGGTGTTCGACTCCTTTTGGTCCAACCTAATGGAGTTCGTCTCCTTTTGGTCCAATCTAAGGAGTTCGTCTCGTTTTGGTCCAACCTAAGTAAGTTAGTCTCCTGTTGGACCATTCTAAGGAGTTCATCTCCTGTTGGTCCAATCTGAGGAGTTCGACTACTTTTGGTTCTTTCTAAGGAGTTCGTCTCCCTTTGGTCCAATCTAAGAAAGTTCGTCTCCTTTTGGTCCCTTCTAAGGAGTTCGTCTCTTGTTGGTCCAATCTAAGGAGTTCGTCTCCTTTTGGTCCAATCTAACGGAGTTCGTGTCCTTTTGGTCCAATCTAATGGAGTTCGTCTCCTTTTGGTCAATTCTAAGGTGTTAGTCTCCTTTTGGTCCAATCTATCGGAGTTCATCTCTTTTTGACCCCTTCTAAGGAGTTCGACTCCTTTTGGTCCAACCAAAGTAAGTTCGTCTCCAGTTGGTCCATTCCAAGGAGTTCGTCTCCCGTTGGTCCAATCTAAGGAGTTCGTCGCCGTTGGTCCAATCTAAGGAGTTCGTCTCCTTTTGGTCCAACCTAAGTAAGTTTGCCCCCTGTTGGTCCATTCTAAGGAGTTCGTCTCCTATTGGTCCAATCTAAGGATTTCGTCTCCTTTTGGTCCAATATAAGGAGTTCGTCTCCTTTTGGTCCAACCTAAGTAAGTTCGTCTCCTATTGGTCCATTCTAAGGAGTTCGTCTCCTGTTGGTCTAATCTAAGGAGTTTGTCTCCTTTTGGTCCCTTCTAGTGACTTCGTCTCCTTTTGGTCCATTCTAAGTAAGTTCATGTCATGTTGGTCCAATCTAAGTGAGTTCGTCTCCTGTTGGTCCAATCTAAGGAGTTCGTCTCCTTTTGGTCCAATCGAAAGGAGTTCGTCTCCTTTTGCTCCCTTCTAAGGAATTCCTCTCCTTTTGGTCCTATCTAAGAGAGTTCGTCTCCTTTTGGTCCATTCTAAGGAGTTCGTCTCCTGTTCGTCCAATCTAAGGAGTTCGTCTCCTTTTGGTCCCTTCTAGGGAGTTCGTCTCCTTTTGGTCCATTCTACGTAACTTCATGTCTTGTTGGTCCAATCTAAGTGAGTTCATCTCCTGTTGGTCCAATCTAAGGAGTTCGTCTTCTTTTGGTCCAATCGAAAGGAGTTCGTCTCCTTTTGGTCCTTTCTAAGGAGTTCGCCTCCTTTTGGTTCAATCTAAAGGAGTTCGTCTCCTTTTGGTTCATTCTAACGGAGTTTGTCTCCTTTTGGTCCATTCTAAGTAAGTTCATGTCTTGTTGGTCCAATCTAAGTGAGTTCATCTCCTGTTGGTCCAATCTAATGAGTTCGTCTCCTTTTGGTCCAATAGAAAGGACTTCGTCTCCTTTTGGTCCCTTCTAAGGAGTTCGTCTCCTTTTGCTCCAATCTAAGTAGTTCGTCTCCTTTTGGCCCAATCTAAAGGAGTTTGTCTTATTTTGGTCCCTTCTAATGAGTTCGTCTCCTTTTGGTCCAATCTAAAGGAGTTCGTCTCCTTTTGATCCTTTCTAAGGAGTTCGTCCCCTTTTGGTCCAATCTAAGAAAGTACGTCTCCTTTTGGTCCCTTCTAAGGAGTTCGTCTCCTTTGGTCCAATCTAAGTAGTTCGTCTCCTTTTGGACCAACCTAAGCAAGTTCGTCTCCTGTTGGTCCATTCTAAGGAGTTCGTCTCCCGTTGGTCCAATCTAAGGAGTTCGTCTCCTTTGGTCCATTCTAACAGAGTTTGTCTCCTTTTGGTCCATTCTAAGTAAGTTCATGTCTTGTTGGTCCAATCTAAGTGAGTTCATCTCCTGTTGGTCCAATCTAAGGAGTTCGTCTCCTTTTGGTCCAATCGAAAGGAGTTCATCTCCTTTTGGTCCATTCAAAAGAGTTCGTCTCCTTTTGGTCCGATCTAAGGAGATCAACCGCTTTTGGTCCAATCTAACGTAGTTCGTCTCTTTTTTGTCCCTACTAAGGAGTGCGTCTCCTTTTGGTCCAATCTAAGGGAGTTCGTCTCCTGTTGGTCCAACCTAAGGAGTTCGTCTCCTTTTGGTCCAATCTAAGGGAGTTCGTCTCCTTTTGGCCCCTTCTAAGGAGTTCGGCTCCTTTTGGTGCAATCTAACGGAGTTCGTCTCCTTTTGGCCCATTCTAAGGAGTTCGCCTCCTTTTTGTCCAATCTAAGGGAGTTCGTCTCCTTTTGGTCCCATCTAAGTAGTTCGTCTCCTGTTGGTCCAACCTAAGTTCGTCTCCTTTTGGTCCAATCTAAGAGAGTTCGTCTCCTTTTGGTCCTTCTAAGGAGTTCGTTTCCTTTTGGTCCAATCTAACGGAGTTCGTCTCCTTTTGGTAAATTCTAAGTAAGTTCATGTCTTGTTGGTCCAATCTAAGTGCGTTCATCTCCTGTTGGTCCAATCTAAGGAGTTCGTCTCCTTTTGGTCCAATCGAAAGGGGTTCGTCTCCTTTTGGTCCCTTCTAAGAAGTTCGTGTCCTTTTGGTCATATCTAAGAGAGTTCGTCTCCTTTTGGTCCCTTCTAAGGAGTTCGTCTCCTTTTGGTCCAATCTAAGGAGTTTGTCTCCTTTTGGTCCAACCTATGTAAGTTCCACTACTTTGGGTCCCTTTTAAGGAGTTCGTCTCCTTTTGGACCAATATATGGTAGTTCGTCTCCTGTTGGTCCAATCTAAGGAGTTCGTCTCCTTTTGGTCCAAACTAAGAGAGTTCGTCTCCTTTTGGTCCCTTCTAAGGAGTTCGTCTCCTGTTGTTCCAATCTAAGGAGTTCGTCTCCTTTTGATCCAATCTAACGGAGTTCGTCTCCTTTTGGACCGTTCTAGGGAGTTCGTCTCGTTTTGGTCTATTCTAAGTAAGTTCATGTCTTGGTGGTCGAATCTAAGGGAATTCGTCTCCTGTTGGTCCAATCCAAGGAGTTCGTCTCCTTTTTGTCCAATCTAAGGGAGTTCGTCTCCTTTTGGTCCCATCTAAGCAGTTCGTCTCCTTTTGGTCCAATCTAAGAGAGTTCCTCTGCTTTTGATCCCTTTTAAGGAGTTCATCTCCTTTTGTTCCCTTCTAAGGAGTTTGTCTCCTGTTGGTCCAATGTAAGGAGTTCGTCCCCTTTTGGTCCAATCTAAAGGAGTTCGTCTCCTTTTGGTCCCTTCTATGGAGTTAGTCTCCTGTTGGTCCAATCTGAGGAGTTCGTCTCCTTTTGGTCCCTTTTAAAGAGTTCGTCTCCTTTTGGTCCAATCTAATGGAGTTCGTCTCCTTTTGGTCAATTCTAAGGTGTTAGTCTCCTTTTGGTCCAATCTATCGGAGTTCATCGCCTTTTGACCCCTTCTAAGGAGTTCGACTCCTTTTGGTCCAACCAAAGGAAGTTCGTGTCCTTTTGGTCCATTCTAAGGAGTTCGTCTGCTTTTGGTTTAATCTAAAGGAGTTCGTCTCCTGTTGGTCCAATCCAAGCAGTTCGTCTCCTTTTTGTCCAATCTAAGGGAGTTCGTCTCCTTTTGGTCCCATCTAAGCAGTTCGTCTCCTTTTGGTCCAATCTAAGAGAGTTCGTCTCCTTTTGGTCCCTTCTAAGGAGTTCGTCTCCTTTTGGTCCAATCTAAGGAGTTCGTCTCCTTTTGGTCCAATCTAATGGAGTTCGCCTCCTTTTGGTCCATTCAAAGTAAGTTCATCTCTTGTTGGTCCAATCTAAGTGAGTTCATTTCCTGTTGGTCCAATCTAAGGATTTCGTCTCCTTTTCATCCAATCGAGTGGAGTTTGTCTCCTTTTGGTCCATTCTAAGGAGTTCGTCTCCTTTTGGTCCAATCTAAGAGAGTTCGTCTCCTTTTGGTCCCTTCTAAGGAGTTCGTCTCCTTTTGGTCCATCTAAGTAGTTGGTCCTCCTTTTGGTCCAATCTAAAGGAGTTCGTCGCCTTTTGGTCCATTCTAAGTAAGTTCATGTCTTGTTGGTCCAATCTAAGTGAGTTCATCTCCTGTTGTCCAATCTAAGGAGTTCGTCTGCTTTTGGTCCATCGAATGGAGTTCGTCTCTTTTTGGTCGAATCTAAGGGAGTTCGTCTCCTTTTGGTCCCTTCTAAGGAGTTCGTCTCCTTTTGGACCCTTCTAAGGAGTTCGTCTCCTTTTGGTCCAATCTAAGGAGTTCGTCTCCTTTTGGTCCAACCTAAGTAAGTTCCACTACTTGTGGTCCCTTTTAAGGAGTTCGTCTCATGTTGGTCCAATCTAAGGAGTTCCTCTCCTTTTGGTCCAATCTAAAGGAGTACGTCACCTTTTGGTCCCTTCTAAAGAGTTCGTCTCCTTTTGGTCCAATATAAAGGAGTTCGTCTCCTTTTGGTCCTTTCTAAGGAGTTCGTCTCCTTTTGGTCCAATCTAAGGGAGTTCGTCTCCTTTTGGTCCCTTCTAAGGAGTACGACTCCTTTTGGTCCAATCTAAGGGAGTACGTCTCCTTTTGGTCCCTTCTAAGGAGTTCGTCTCCTTTGGTCCAATCTAAGTAGTTCGTCTCCTTTTGGACCAACCTAAGCAAGTTCGTCTCCTGTTGGTCCATTCTAAGGAGTTCGTCTCCCGTTGGTCCAATCTAAGGAGTTCGTCTCCTTTGGTCCATTCAAACGGAGTTTGTCTCCTTTTGGTCCATTCTAAGTAAGTTCATGTCTTGTTGGTCCAATCTAAGTGAGTTCATCTCCTGTTGGTCCAATCTAAGGAGTTCGTCTCCTTTTGGTCCAATCGAAAGGAGTTCATCTCCTTTTGGTCCGATCTAAGGAGATCGTCTGCTTTTGGTCCAATCTAACGTAGCTCGTCTCTTTTTTGTCCCTTCTAAGGAGTGCGTCTCCTTTTGGTCCAATCTAAGGGAGTTCGTCTCCTGTTGGTCCAACCTAAGGAGTTCGTCTCCTTTTGGTCCAATCTAAGGGAGTTCGTCTCCTTTTGGCCCCTTCTAAGAAGTTCGGCTCCTTTTGGTCCAATCTAACGGAGTTCGTCTCCTTTTGGCCCATTCTAAGGAGTTCGCCTCCTTTTTGTCCAATCTAAGGGAGTTCGTCTCCTTTTGGTTCCATCTAAGTAGTTCGTCTCCTTTTGGTCCAATCTAAGAGAGTTCGTCTCCTTTTGGTCCAATCTAAGGAGTTCGTCTCCTTTTGGTCCAATCGAAAGGGGTTCGTCTCCTTTTGGTCCCTTCTAAGGAGTTCGTCTCCTTTTGGTCCTATCTAAGAGAGTTCGTCTCCTTTTGGTCCCTTCTAAGGAGTTCGTCTCCTTTTGGTCAAATCTAAGGAGTTTGTCTCTTCTAAGGAGTTCGTCTCCTTTTGGTCAAATCTAAGGAGTTTGTCTCTTCTAAGGAGTTCGTCTCCTTTTGGTCAAATCTAAGGAGTTTGTCTCCTTTTGGTCCAACCTATGTAAGTTCCACTACTTTGGGTCCCTTTTAAGGAGTTCGTCTCCTTTTGGACCAATATATGGTAGTTCGTCTCCTGTTGGTCCAATCTAAGGAGTTCGTCTCCTTTTGGTCCAAACTAAGAGAGTTCGTCTCCTTTTGGTCCCTTCTAAGGAGTTCGTCTCCTGTTGTTCCAATCTAAGGAGTTCGTCTCCTTTTGATCCAATCTAACGGAGTTCGTCTCCTTTTGGACCGTTCTAGGGAGTTCGTCTCGTTTTGGTCTATTCTAAGTAAGTTCATGTCTTGTTGGTCGAATCTAAGGGAGTTCGTCTCCTGTTGGTCCAATCCAAGGAGTTCGTCTCCTTTTTGTCCAATCTAAGGGAGTTCGTCTCCTTTTGGTCCCATCTAAGCAGTTCGTCTCCTTTTGGTCCAATCTAAGAGAGTTCCTCTGCTTTTGATCCCTTTTAAGGAGTTCATCTCCTTTTGTTCCCTTCTAAGGAGTTCGTCTCCTGTTGGTCCAATGTAAGGAGTTCGTCCCCTTTTGGTCCAATCTAAAGGAGTTCGTCTCCTGTTGGTCCCTTCTATGGAGTTCGTCTCCTGTTGGTCCAATCTGAGGAGTTCGACTCCTTTTGGTCCCTTTTAAAGAGTTCGTCTCCTTTTGGTCCAATCTAATGGAGTTCGTCTCCTTTTGGTCAATTCTAAGGTGTTAGTCTCCTTTTGGTCCAATCTATCGGAGTTCATCTCCTTTTGACCCCTTCTAAGGAGTTCGACTCCTTTTGGTCCAACCAAAGGAAGTTCGTGTCCTTTTGGTCCATTCTAAGGAGTTCGTCTCCTTTTGGTTTAATCTAAAGGAGTTCGTCTCCTGTTGGTCCAATCCAAGCAGTTCGTCTCCTTTTTGTCCAATCTAAGGGAGTTCGTCTCCTTTTGGTCCCATCTAAGCAGTTCGTCTCCTTTTGGTCCAATCTAAGAGAGTTCGTCTCCTTTTGGTGCCTTCTAAGGAGTTCGTCTCCTTTTGGTCCAATCTAAGGGAGTTCGTCTCCTTTTGGTCCCTTCTATGGAGTTCGTCTCCGTTTGGTCCATTCTAAGTAAGTTCATGTCTTGTTGGTCCAATCTAAGTGAGTTCATTTCCTGTTGGTCCAATCTAAGGAGTTCGTCTTCTTTTCATCCAATCGAGTGGAGTTTGTCTCCTTTTGGTCCATTCTAAGGAGTTCGTCTCCTTTTGGTCCAATCTAAGAGAGTTCGTCTCCTTTTGGTCCCTTCTAAGGAGTTCGTCTCCTTTTGGTCCAATCTAAGGAGTTCGTCTCCTTTTGGTCCAACCTAAGTAAGTTCCACTACTTGTGGTCCCTTTTAAGGAGTTCGTCTCATGTTGGTCCAATCTAAGGAGTTCCTCTCCTTTTGGTCCAATCTAAAGGAGTACGTCACCTTTTGGTCCCTTCTAAAGAGTTCGTCTCCTTTTGGTCCAATCTAAAGGAGTTCGTCTCCTTTTGGTCCTTTCTAAGGAGTTCGTCTCCTTTTGGTCCAATCTAAGGGAGTTCGTCTCCTTTTGGTCCCTTCTAAGGAGTACGACTCCTTTTGGTCCAATCTAAGGGAGTTCGTCTCCTTTTGGTCCCTTCTAAGGAGTTCGTCTCCTTTTGGTCGAATATAAAGGAGTTCGACTCTTTTTGGTCCAATCTAAGAAAGTTCGACTACTTTTGGTCCTTTCTAAGGAGTCCGCCTCCCTTTGGTGCAATCTAAGAAAGTTCGTTTTCTTTTGGTCCCTTCCAAGGAGTTCGTCTCCTGTTGGTCCAATCTAAGGAGTTCGTCTCCTTTTGGTCCAATCTAACGGAGTTCGTCTCCTTTTGGTCCAATCTAAAGGTGTTCGTCTCCTTTCGGCCCCTTCTAAGGAGTTCTACTCCTTTTGGTCCAACCTAAGGGAGTTCGTCTCCTTTCGTTCCATTTTAAGGAGTTCGTCTCCTTTTGGTCCAATCTAAGGGAGTTCGTCTCCTGTTGGTCCAATCCATGGTGTTCGTCTCCTTTTTGTTCAATCTAAAGGAGTTCGTCTTCTTTTGGTCCCATCTAAGCAGTTTGTCTCCTTTTGGTCCAATCTAAGAGAGCTCGTCTCCTTTTGGCCCCTTCAAAGGAGTTCGTCTCCTGTTGGTCCAATCTAAGGAGTTCGTCTCCTTTTGGTCCAATCTAACGGAGTTCGTCTCCTTTTGGTCCATTCTATGTAAGTTCATGTCTTATTGGTCCAATCTAAGTGAGTTCATCTCCTGTTGGTCCTATCTAAGAGAGTTCGTCTCCTTTTGGTCCCTTCTAAGGAGTTCGTCTCCTTTTGGTCCAATCTAAGGAGTTCGTCCCCTTTTGGTCTAACCTAAGTAAGTTCCACTACTTTTGGTCCCTTTTAAGGAGTTCGTCTCCTTTTGGTCCAATCTAAGGAGTTCCACTACTTTTGGTCCTTTCTAAGGAGTTCGTCTACTTTTGGTCCAATCGAAGAAAGTTCTTCTCCTTTTGTTCCCTTCTAAGGAGTTCGTCTCCTGTTGGTCCAATCTAAGGAGTTCGTCTCCTTTTGGTCCAATCTACAGGAGTTCGTCTCCTTTTGGTCCCTTCTAAAGAGTTCGTCTCCTTTTGGTCCAATCTAAAGGAGTTCGTCTCCTTTTGGTCCAATCTAAGAAAGTTCGTCACCTTTTGGTCCCTTCTAAGGAGTTCGTCTCCTTTTGGCGCAATCTAAGAAAGTTCGTTTTCTTTTGGTCCCTTCTAAGTAGTTCGTCTCCTTTTGGTCCAATCTAAGGGGTTCGTCTCCTTTTGGTACAATCTAAGGGAGTTCGTCTCCTTTTGGTCCAATCTAAGGGAATTCGTCTCCTTTTGGTCCAATCTAATGGAGTTCGTCTCCCTTTGGTCCATTCTAAGGTGTTCGTCTCCTTTTGGTCCAATCTAACGGAGTTCGTCTCCTTTTGGCCCCTTCTATGGAGTTCGAGTCGTTTTGGTCCAACCTAAGTGAGTTCGTCTCCTTTTGGTCCATTCTAAGGAGTTCGTCTCCTTTTGGTTCAATCTAAAGGAGTTCGTCTCCTTTTGGTGCTTTCTATGGAGTTCGTCTCCTTTTGGTCCAATCTAAGAAAGTTCGTCTCCTTTTGGTCGCTTCTAAGGAGTTCGTCTTCTGTTGGTCCAATCTAAGGAGTTCGTCTCCTTTTGTCCCAATCTAAGGGAGTTCATCTCCTGTTGGTCTTCTACGATTTCAGGTCTTGTGGGTCCAATCTACGATTAGTTCGTCTCCTGTTGTCCATCTAAGTGAGTAATTCCCTATCGGTCCCGAATCTAAGGAGTTCGTCACCTTTTGTTCCCTTCTAGGAGTTCGTCTCCTTTTGGCGCGCAATCTAAGAAGTTCGTTTTCTTTTGTCCCTTCTAAGTAATTCGTCTCCTTTTGGTCCAATCTAAGGGGTTCGTCTCCTTTTGGTACAATCTAAGGGAGTTCGTCTCCTTTTGGTCCAATCTAAGGGAATTCGTCTCCTTTTGGTCCAATCTAATGGAGTTCGTCTCCCTTTGGTCCATTCTAAGGTGTTCGTCTCCTTTTGGTCCAATCTAACGGAGTTCGTCTCCTTTTGGCCCCTTCTATGGAGTTCAACTCGTTTTGGTCCAACCTAAGTGAGTTCGTCTCCTTTTGGTCCATTCTAAGGAGTTCGTCTCCTTTTGGTGCAATCTAAGGGAGTTCGTTTCCTTTTGGTCCAACCTAAGGGAGTTCATCTCCATTTGGTCCCTTCTAAGGAGTTCGTCTCCTTTTGGTCTTCTACGGAGTTCGTCTCTGTTGGTCCAAATCTAAGGAGTTTCTCTCCTTTTGGTCCAATCTCACCTTAGTTTCGTCTCCTTTTGGTCCATCTAAGCAAGTTCATGTCTTGGTGTCCAACTCACGGGAGTTCGTCGCCTGTTGTTCCAATCCTACTAAGTGGTAAGTTCTCCTATCGGGCCAATCTACGGAGTTCGTCTCCTTTGGTTCCCTGCTAGGAGTTCGCTCTTGTTGGTCCATTATAAGGGAGTTCGTCTCCTGTTGGTCCAATCTAAGGAGTTCGTCTCCTTTTGGTCCAATCCAAGGGAGTTCGTCTGCTTTTGGTCCCTTCTAAGGAGTTCAACTCCTTTTGGTCCAACCTAAGGGAGGTCGTCTCCTTTTGGTCCAATATAAGGAATTCGTCTCCTTTTGGTCCAACCTAAGCAAGTTTGTCTCCTGTTGGTCCAATGTAAGTAGTTCGTCTACTTTTGGTCGAATCTAAGGGAGTTCGTCTCCTTTTGTTCTCTTCTAAGGAGTTCGACTCCTTTTGGTCCAACCTAAGGGAGTTCGTCTCCTTTTGGTCCATTCTAAGGTGTTCGTCTCCTTTTGGTCCAATTAAAAGGAGTTCGTCTCCTTTTGGTCCCTTCTAAGGAGTTCGAATCCTTTTGGTCCACCCTAAGGGAGTTCGTCTGCTTTTGGTCCATTCTAAGGTGTTCGTCTCCTTTTGGGCCAATTAAAAGGAGTTCGTCTCCTTTTGGTCCCTTCAAAGAAGTTCGACTCTTTTTGGTCCAAGCTAAGGGAGTTCGTCTCCTTTTGGTCAAATCTAAGGAGTTCGACTACTTTTGGTCCTTTCTAAGGAGTTCGCCTCGCTTTGGTCCAATCTAGGAAAGTTCGTCTCCTTTTGGTCCCTTCTAAGGAGTTCGTCTCCTGTTGGTCCAATCTAAGGAGTTCGTCTCCTTTTAGTCCAATCTAACGGAGTTCGTCTCCTTTTGGTCCAATCTAACGGTGTTCGTCTCCTTTTTGCCTCTTCTAAGGAGTTCGACTCCTTTTGGTCCAACCTAAGGGAATTCGTCTCCTTTCGTTCCATTTTAAGGAGTTCGTCTCCTTTTGGTCCAATCTAAGGGAGTTCGTCTCCTTTTGGTCCATTCTATGTAAGTTCATGTCTTGTTGGTCCAATCTAAGGGAGTTCATCTCCTGTTGGTCCAATCCAAGGAGTTCGCCTCGTTTTGGTCCAATCGAAAGGAGTTCGTCTCCTTTTGGTCCTTTCTAAGGTGTTCGTCTGCTTTTGGTCCTATCTAAGAGAGTTCGTCTCCTTTTGGTCCCTTCTAAGGAGTTCGTCCCCTTTTAGTCTAACCTAAGCAAGTTCCTCTACTTTTGCTCCCTTTTAAGGAGTTCGTCTCATTTTGGTCCTATCTAAGGAGTTCCACTACTTTTGGTCCTGTCTAAGGAGTTCGTCTACTTTTGGTCCAATCGAAGAAAGTTCGTCTCCTTTTGTTCCCTTCTAAGGAGTTCGTCTCCTGTTGGTCCAATCTAAGGAGTTCGTCTCCTTTTGGTCCAATCTAAAGGAGTTCGTCTCCTTTTGGTCCCTTCTAAATAGTTCGTCTCCTTTTGGTCCAATCTAAAGCAGTTCGTCTCCTTTTGGTCCAATGTAAGAAGGTTCGTCACCTTTTGGTCCCTTCTAAGAAGTTCGTCTCCTTTTGGTGCAATCTAAGGAAGTTCGTTTTCTTTTGGTCCCTTCTAAGTAGTTCGTCTCCTTTTGGTCCAATCTATGGGAGGTTCGTCTCCTGTTGGTCCAACCTAAGGACTTCGTCTCCTTTTTGTCCAATCTAAGAGAGTTCGTCTCCTTTTGTGTCCAATCTAACGGAGTTCATCTCCTTTGGTCCATTCTAAGGTGTTCTCTCCTTTTGGTCCAATCTAAGGAGTTCGTCTCCTCTTGGTTTAATCTTAGGATCTTCGTCTCCTCATGGTCCAATCTAAGGATTTCTTCTCCTTTTGGTCCAATCTTAGGAAGTTCGTCTCCTCTTGGTCCAATCTAAGGAGTTCGTCTCCTTTTGGTCCAAGCTTAAGGTGTTCATCTCCTTTTGGTCCAATCTAAGGGATTTCATCTTCTATTGGGCCAATCTAAGGGAGTTCGTCTCCTTTTGGCCCCTTCTAAGGAGTTCGGCTCCTTTTGGTGCAATCTAACGGAGTTCGTCTCCTTTTGGCCCATTCTAAGGAGTTCGCCTCCTTTTTGTCCAATCTAAGGGAGTTCGTCTCCTTTTGGTCCCATCTAAGCAGTTCGTCTCCTTTTGGTCCCTTCTAAGGAGTTCATCTCCTGTTGGTCCAATCTAAGGGGTTCGTCTCCTTTTGGTCCAATCTAACGGAGTTCGTCTCCTTTTGGTCCATTCGAAAGGAGTTCGTCTTCTTTTGGTCTTCGTCTCCTTTTGGTCCCTTCTAAGTAGTTCGTCTCCTTTTGGTCCAACCTAGGTAAGTTCCACTACTTTTGGTCCCTTTTAAGGAGTTCGTCTCCTTTTGGTCTAATATAGGGCAGTTCGTCTCCTGTTGGTCCAATCTAAGAAACTACTTGTCCTTTTGTTCCCTTCTAAGGAGTTCGTCTCCTGTTGGTCCAATCTGAGGAGTTCGTCTCCTTTTGGTCCCTTCTAAAGAGTTCGTCTCCTTTTGGTCGAATCTAAAGGAGTTCGTCTCCTTTTGGTCCTTTCTAAGGAGTTCGTCTACTTTTGGTGCAATCTAAGAAAGTTGGTTTTCTTTTGGCCCCTTCTAAGGAGTTCGTGTCCTATTAGTCCAATCTAAGGAGTTCGTCTCCTTTTGGGCCAATCTAAGGGAGTTCGTCTCCTGTTGGTCCAATCCAAGGAGTTCATTTCCTTTTTGTCCAATCTAAGGGATTTTGTCTCCTTTCGGTCCCATCTAAGGAGTTCGTCTCCTTTTTGTCCAATCTAAGGGAGTTCGTCTCATGTTGGTCCAATCTAAGGAGTTCGTCTCCTTTTGGTCCAATCTAAAAGACTTCATCTCATTTTGGTCCCCTATAAGGAGTTCGTCTCCTGTTGGTCCAATCTAAGGAGTTCGTCTCCTTTTGGTCCAATCTAACGGAGTTCGTCTCCTTTTGGACTGTTCTAGGGAGTTCGTCTCCTTTTGGTCTTTTCAAAGTAAGTTCATGTCTTGTTGGTCCAATCTAAGTGAGTTCGTCTCCTATCGGTCCAATCTAAGGAGTTCGTCTCCTTTTGGTCCCTTCTAAGGAGTTCGTGTCCTTTTGGTCCAATCTAAGGAGTTCGTCTCCTTTCGGTCCAACCTAAGTAAGTTCTTCTCCTGTTGGTCCATTCTAAGGAGTTCGTCTCCTGTTGGTCCAATCTAAGGAGTTCGTCTCCTTTTGGTCCAATCCAAGGGAGTTCGTCTGCTTTTGGTGCCTTCTAAGGAGTTCGACTCCTTTTGGTCCAACCTAAGGGAGGTCGTCTCCTTTTGGTCCAATCTAAGGAGTTCATCTCCTTTTTGTCCAACCTAAGCAAGTTCGTCTGCTGTTGGTCCAATGTAAGGAGTTCGTCTACTTTTGGTCGAATCTAAGGGACTTCGTCTCCTTTTGTTCCTTTCTAAGGAGTTCGACTCCTTTTGGTCCAACCAAAGGGAGTTCGTCTCCTTTTGGTCCATTCTAAGGTGTTCGTCTCCTTTTGGTCCAATTAAAAGGAGTTCGTCACCTTTTGGTCCCTTCTAAGGAGTTCGTCTCCTTTTGGTCCAATCGAAAGGAGTTCGTCTCCTTTTGGACCTTTCTAAGGAGTTCGTCTCTTGTTCGTCCAATCTAAGGGAGTTCGTCTCCTTTTGGTCCCTTCTAGGGAGTTCGTCTCCTTTTGGTCCAACCTAAGTAAGTTCGTCTCCAGTTGGTCCAAGGAGTTCGTCTCCAAGGAGTTCGTCTCCTGTTGGTCCAATCTCTTCTCTCCTTTGGGAGTTCGTCTCCGTTGGTCCAATCTAGGAGTTCGTCTCCTTTTGGTCCAAGAGTTCGTCTCCTTTTGGTCGAAGGAGTTCGTCTCCTTTTGGTCCAACTAAGGAGTTCATCTCCCAATTAAGGGAGTTCGTCTCCTGTTGGTCCAATCTAAGGAGTTCATCTCCAATCTAAGGGAGTTCGTCTCCCTCTAAGGAGTTCGGGTCCAAGGGGAGTTCGTCTGTTGGTCCAATCTAAGGAGTTCGTCTCCTTTTGGTCCCTAAGGAGTTCGTCTCCTGTTGGAGTTCGACTCCTTTTTCGATCCAACCTAAGGGAGGTCGTCTCCGTCTTTGGTCCAATCTAAGGAGGTCATCTCCTTTTAGTCCAACCTAAGGGAGGTCGTCTCCTTTTGGTCCAATCTAAGGAGTTCGTCCAACCTAAGCAAGTTCGTGTGTTGGTCCAATGTAAGGAGTTCGTCTACTTTTGATCGCATCTAAGGGAGTTCGTCTCCTTTTGTTACCTTCTAAGGAGTTCGACTCCTTTTGGTCCAACCTAAGGGAGTTCGTCTCCTTTTGGTCCATTCTAAGGTGTTCGTCTCCTTTTGGTCCAATTAAAAGGAGTTCGTCACCTTTTGGTCCCTTCTAAGGAGTTCGTCTCCTTTTGGTCCAATCGAAAGGAGTTCGTCTCCTTTTGGTCCTTTCTAAGGAGTTCGTCTCCTGTTCATCCAATCTAAGGGAGTTCGTCTCCTTTTGGTCCCTTCTAGGGAGTTCGTCTCCTTTTGGTCAAACCTAAGTAAGTTCGTCTCCAGTTGGTCCATTCTAAGGAGTTCGTCAACCGTTGGTCCAATCTAAGGAGTTCGTCTCCTTTGGTCCAAGCTAAGTAGTTCGTCTCCTTTTGGTCCAACCTAAATAAGTTTGCCTTGTGTTGGTCCATTCTAAGGAGTTCGTCTCCTGTTGATCCAATCTAAGGAGTTCGTCTCCTTTTGGTCCAATCCAAGGGAGTTCGTCTGCTTTTGGTCCCTTCTAAGGAGTTCGACTCCTTTTGATCCAATCTAAGGGAGGTCGTCTCCTTTTGGTCCAATCTAAGGAGTTCATCTCCTTTTAGTCCAACCTAAGCAAGTTCGTCTCCTGTTGGTCCAATGTAAGGAGTTCGTCTACTTTTGATCGCATCTAAGGGAGTTCGTCTCCTTTTGGAGTTCGACTCCTTTGGTCCCAAACTAGTTCGTTCCTTTTGGACCATTCTAAGGTGTTCGTCTCCTTTTGGTCCAATTAAAAGGAGTTCGTCACCTTTTGGTCCCTTCTAAGGAGTTCGTCTCCTTTTGGTCCAATCTAAAGGAGTTCGTCTCATTTTGGTCCTTTCTAAGGAGTTCGTCTCCTTTTGGTCCAATCTTTAGAAAGTTCGTCTCCTTGTTGGTCCAATTCTAAGGAGTTCGTCTCCTTTGGTCCAATCTAAGGAGTTCGTCTCCTTTTGGTCCAACCTAAGTAAGTTCGTCTCCAGTTGGTCCATTCTAAGGAGTTCATCTCCCGTTGGTCCAATCTAAGGAGTTCGTCGCCTTTGGTCCAATCTAAGGAGTTCCTTTCCTTTTGGTCAAACCTAAGTAAGTTTGCCCCCTGTTGGTCCATTCTAAGGAGTTCGTCTTCTATTGGTCAAATCTAAGGATTTCGTCTCCTTTTGGTCCAATATAAGGAGTTCGTCTCCTTTTGGTCCAACCTAAGTAAGTTCGTCTCCTGTTGGTCCATTCTAAGGAGTTCGTCTCCTGTTGGTCTAATATAAGGAGTTCGTCTCCTTTTTGTCCCTTCTAGCGACTTCGTCTCCTTTTGGTCCATTCTAAGTAAGTTCATGTCATGTTGGTCCAATCTAAGTGAGTTCGTCTCCTGTTGGTCCAATCTAAGGAGTTCGTCTCCTCTTGGTCCCTTCTAAGGTATTCCTCTCCTTTTGGTCCTATCTAAGAGAGTTCGTCTCCTTTTGGTCCATTCTAAGGAGTTAGTCTCTGTCGTCCAATCTAGGAGTTCGTCTCTTTTTGTCCCAATCTAAGAGATAGTTCGTCTACTTTTTGTCCCTTATAGGGATGTTCGTTCTCTTTTTGGTCCATTCTAAGTAAGGTTCATGTCGTGTTGGTCCAATTCAGTGAGTTCATTCCTGTTGGTCCAAATCTAAGGAGTCCGTCTCCCTTTTGTCCAATCGAAAAGGAGTTCGTATCTTTTGGTCATTTTAAGGAGTTAGCCTCCTTTTGGTTTCAATCTAAAGGAAGCTTTCGTCTCCTTTGGTCCAATTCTAACGGAGTGTGGAGAATTTTGGTCCATTCTAAGTAAGTTCATGTCTTGTTGGTCTCTAAGTGAGTTCATCTCCTGTTGGTCCAATCTAATGAGTTCGTCTCCTTTTGGTCCAATCTAAGGACTTCGTCTCCTTTTGGTCCCTTCTAAGGAGTTCGTCTCCTTTGCTCCATCTAAGTAGTCGTCTCCTGTTGGTCCAATCTAAGGAGTTCGTCTTTCTAAGGAGTTCGTCTCCTTTTGGTCCCTTCTAAGGAGTTCGTCTCCTTTTGTCCAATCTAAGGGAGTTCGTCTCCTGTTGGTCCAATGGAGTTCGTCTGCTTTTGTCCAATCTAAGGGAGTTCTAATCTAAGGAGTTCGTGTCCTTTTGGTCCCTTCTAAGGAGTTCGTCTCCTGTGGTCCAATCTAAGGAGTTCGTCTCCTTTTGGTCCAATCTAACGGAGTTCGTCTCCTTTTGCTCCATTCTAAGTAAGTTCATGTCTTGTTGGTCCAATCTAAGTGAGTTCCTCTCCTGTTGGTCCAATCTAAGGAGTTCGTCTCCTTTTGGTCCAACCTAAGTAAGTTCCACTACTTTTGGTCCATTTTAAGGAGTTCGTCTCCTTTTGGTCCAATCTATGGAGTTCCACTACTTTTGGTCCAATCTAAGGAGTTCGTCTCCTTTTGGTCCAATCTAAGGGAGTTCGTCTCCTTTTGGTCCATTCTAACGGAGTTCGTCTCCTTTTGGTCCAATCTAAGGGAGTTCATCTCCAGTAGGTCCATTCTAAGGTGTTCGTCTCCTTTTGGTCCAATCTAACGGATTTCGTCTCCTTTTGGCCCCTTCTAAGGAGTTCGACTCCTTTTGGTCCAACCTAAGGGAGTTCGTCTCCTTTTGGTCCATTCTAAGGAGTTAGTCGCCTTTGGTAATCTAAGGGACGTTTTTTCTCTTTTGGTCCAATCCAAGGAGTTGTCTCCTTTTGTCAATTAAGGGAGTTCGTCTCCTTTTGGTCCCATCTAAGCAGTTCGTCTCCTTTTGGTCCAGAGAGTTCGTCCCTTTTGGTCCGAGTTCGTCTCTGTCTGGTCCATTCTAAGGAGTTCGTTCCTTTTGGGCCAATCTAAGGAGTTCGTCTCCTTTTGGTCCAATCTAAGGTAGTTCGTCTCGGAGTTTGTCTCTAAGGAGTTTGTCTCCTTTTGGTCCATTCTGAGGAGTTCAACTCCTTTTGGTCCTTCTAAGGAGTTCTCTCTTGTTGGTCCTAATCTAAGGAAGTTCGTCTCCTGTTGGTCCAATCTAAGGAGTTCGTCTCCTTTTGGTCCAATCTAAAAGTTCGTGAATTTTGGTCCCTCGTCTCCTTTTGGTCCAATCTAAGTAAGTTCCACTACTTTTGGTCCTTGTAAGGAGTTAATACTTTGGTCCAATCTAAGAAAGTTCGTCTCCTTTTGTCCTTCTAAGGAGTTCGTCTCCTTTGGTCCAACTAAGGAGTTTTTTGTTTTTTTTTGGTAGGGTAAAAGTATATTGATCTTTAGAGCCAAAGTACATGAGATGGAGAAACCGATACTACAAACCTACACTTACACTCATGTGAGCTAAGTGAAGGAGTATCGTGAGTCTCAGAAACTAGAAGATGTACATAAGGAGGAGATAAGAAAGAAAGGGAGAGACCGGTACTACAGACCTACACTTACACTCTAAATGAGCTAAGTGGAGGATTACCATGAATCTCAAAGACTAGAAGGTACCAACCAAAAGGGCAGAAAACAGGTCAATTACAAAAAAATGGAGTCATCCAAGCCCCAATTATGCTGAATTCTTCTATTCCTAGTAGTGTCAATGACATTCTTCTGAGTTCTAGCGAAGTCCTTGACAAGTTTCAAAAGTCGCATCTTCATTGCCGGGAGGAAACTATCGTAGTTCCTGAATAAGATGTTGTTCCTAGACTTCCAAATGATGTGGCACACCGCTCCAAGAGCGAACCTCGCAATCTTTTGGGAAAATTGATTGTCGGATATATGAGTAATAGCCCAATTAAGGGTGGTATTCCAGCCACCCTCTTGCCAATCAAGAAGACAATTCCGCGACCAAAAAAGGGCTAAGTGTTTAGTTATGGGACATCCAAAGAAAAGATGGTCAATCGAGTCCGGCCTTAGATGGCAAAATGCACACGTAGCATTAGTGATTCTACCATAAGTTAGAAGAAAAACCTGGGTAGGGAGTCTTCTTTTTGTCATCAACCATAGGAGGAATTGGTGTGTAGGGGCGATGGATGAATCCCAAATAAATTCAAACCAATGAACCCGAGGTTTCTTCGGTCTTATAGCTTCCCAAGCTGAAGAAGACGAAAATTTTCCAGAATTTGAACCTTTCCACAAAAACCGATCTGAATGAGCAGTAGGTGTAGGGAGGTCAGCCCCCCAATCAATCAATGTCTCCATAAGATTCGAATTAGGAGCTCGGTTATCTAGTAATTCAGCAAGGGAGGCATCTCTTGGGTAACCCGACAGATAAATTTGTCGGTTACTAAACAGCATATTGAGCGGGCCATTTGGATGCCAAGCATCGAACCATAAGGAAATAGAATGCCCATCCCCCACACGCCAGTGAAACAAATGTCTGAATTCTCTCCCTAAGTCAATGATCTTCTTCCAAGACCAAGAACAGAACGTAGGTCTACGTACCTCCCAAAAGCTCCGGTTCTTGATAAAATTAGTATGTATCCAAATGCACCAGAGCGATTCTTTGTTGGAGAAAAGGGCCCAAATATGTTTGAGCATGGAAGCTTTGTTGCTTTGTTTTAGGCGCCTTATACCGAGTCCTCCCTCTTCTTTTGGGAAGCATACATCATGCCATGAGACTTTTGCACCCCCGGGGCCTAAGGAAGGGCCTTTCCACAAGAACTGCCTAATGATCTTCTCAATGCTATCCAGCACCGAAACAGGTAAGATGAAAATATTAGACCAATAGACCTGAATTGCATGGAGGACAGATTTAACCAATTGGAGACGGCCAGCAAATGATAGAAACCGTTGAGTCCAAGATTGAACTCTCTTGGTGATGGAGTTCACCAAAGAGACACAATCGGCTTTCCCAAGTCTAGTTGGTACCACGTGTACTCCAAGATATCGAAAAGGTAAGGATCCCACCCTAAAGTTCAAAAGACCAATGATGTCTTGTGAAGAATTAGAGTTACCTGAAATATATACCTCACTCTTAGAAGAGTTTGGGAAAAGGCCCGACCACTCCAAGAATGTGTCAAGTGCAGACTTCAAGCAAGAGACCGAAGCCATATCAGCTCGGCAAAATAGCAAGACATCATCAGCAAAGAAGAGATGGGTCAACTTCGTGGATTTACATCGCCAATAGTAGTTAAATTGAGGACATGCAGTTGTAGTGGATATAAGCCTAGAGAATACTTCCATGACCAAAGTAAATAAATATGGAGAGAGGGGATCGCCTTGTCTTAGTCCTCTTGAACTTGAGAAGAAACCATGCAACTCACCATTGATTGATATAGAAAATTTTGGGGTTTGGACACATACCATCATCAATTTAATGAATTGCATCGGGAAACCAAAACCAATGAGGGTCGCCTCTAGGAAGGCCCAATCCACCGTATCGTAAGCTTTCTTGAAGTCGACCTTAATCGCACACTTTGGAGAGTACGTGTCATGATGGAAACCCGCAAAGAGTTCTTGGGCTAGCAAGATGTTATCCGAGATTTTCCTCCCTTTTACAAAAGCCGCTTGAGATCCGTCAATGAGAGAGGGGAGTACCTTAGCAAGCCGATTCACCAAGATTTTGGTGATACATTTGTAAATGGTGTTGCAGCAAGCAATAGGCCTGAAATCACTTACTGAGGAGGCATTAGAGCACTTGGGAATTAATGCAATAATAGTGGTATTGAGTTAGCGTAGCAAGTTTCCGGAGTTAAGGAATTCTAAAATAGCGGTGGTAACTAACTCACCAACAACATCCCAAGATCTCTTAAAAAATCAGCATTGAATCCGTCCGGTCCCGGGGCCTTCCCAGAGGTCAAGGAGAATAAAGTGGCACGTACTTCTTGTTCCGTGTAAGGAGAAGTAAGAATAATCAACTGAGAAGTGTTTAACTTACTTCTTAAATGGACGGCAACATTCTGTGCCGAGGGACGGGGCGACATATGAGGAGGGCTCTCGAAAAGATGTTTATAATAATTCACAAATGCCTCAACTACTTGATTCGCCGAAGAAGTCCGAGAGCCAGAATCATCAATGATTGATAAAATTCTGTTATTGAGCTGCCTCCTCTTCACAGAATAATGAAAGAACTTAGTGTTACGGTCTCCCTCTTGAAGCCAGCGGATTCTGGATTTCTGCTTGTAGAAAAGTTCCTCCTGGAGGCGTAGGCTATAAAATAAATTACCAGCAGTCTTCTCCTCTAGCGCAAGTAGGGAGTTGGTCGGATCTTGCATAAGATTGTCTTGAATGGACTTCAGGCTTTGTCTAGCTAGCAAGGTGCGTATAGAAATATCAGAATAGGACTGTCGGTTGAACACTTTAAGCTTAGCTTTTAATAGTTTCAGTTTGGTGCATAGCTGGAACATCGGTGATCCTCTGACATCAAGCTCCCAAATCTGAGATACCAAAGGCAAGAACCCACGATCTGACATCCAGAAGTTGTAGAATTTAAAAGGTTTTCTGACCTGGATTGGAGGCAAAACTCTCACCACCATGGGTGAATGATCCGAGATACCAGGTGATAGAAAAGTTGCTTCCGAGTAACTGAAATCCATAGCCCATTTGGGGTTAACAAGAACTCTATCTATTTTCCTCTGTATGCGATTGGGACCTTCATAAGCAGCCCAAGTGAATCTCCTCCCAATATACCTGAGATCGTCTAGTTCAGCCTCCAACAAGCAAGAGTGGAACTCATCAAAAGATGGCTAGAGTTCCCCCTTCACGATCGGATGAGAATCGAATGGCATTGAAGTCACCAAGTACAACCCACAGTGTGTCCAGAAAAGAATTCTTTCTCGAGGTCAAATCAGTCCATAGCAATCGCCTATCCACAAAGGTATGACCAGCATATACAAAAGAGATGGCAAAAAACGTAGTCGAGTCAACAAGGCGAATGAACCCATGCATAGCTTGCGGCGAAGAAGCTATAAGATCAAACCAAACATGCTGCGGATCCCAACCGATCCATATGCGCCCAAGGTCAGAATAATCGTAATTTGACTTCCAAGTCCAGCCCGGAATCAAGTTTGAAGAGATTTCACCAAAATTTCTGGGGTTGACCTTGGTTTCCAATATACCAATACAAAGAAGGTTATTAGACCGTACAAGAAACCTGACTTCTGTTTGTTTAATAGGATCACATAGACCCCTGATATTCCAAGCACCCAAAATCATATTTACAAGTTGCTAGGAGGAGAGGGACTTACCTCCTTTTGGCACTGCGACCTTTCTTCTTGGCCGTGGATTTTTTCAGCACCTCCACAGAAGGAGGGGAACAAGCAACAATAGGAGTACTCACGGCATCAGGGGGGTGTTCATCATTGTGGAGTGCTTTCCCACTCCTCAAAAGTGCACCAACTATAGGATTTAGCTTAGGGTTTACCACTTGAAATAATTCGTGAGAGGAGTCCGTGGAGGAGGTATCATCACAACTATCGGGTAATGAACTCAGCGCCTTAGAAGCCTCAGCCGAGTCCTCATTGGATACGCAAGGAGAAGGAATGGATGCAGGGCAGCTCGCAGGATGTACATCAATTCGTTGGGTCTCATTGTGAGAGGAGACAGATTGGTGCGAGCTAGGTGTCGTGGGGATCAAAGGATTATCCCTTTGCTCTGAAGGTAACAACTCAGCAGTGGCTGCCTTTTTCTTGGTATGCTTGGAGTAGACCGTAGTCCAATCAGTTTGTGACTTAGCCGTGTTACCCAATGGAGTTGGAGTTGCCTGAACATTAGTTGGGACTGTATGTTCCTCCCGAGAAGCCAAGACATCCTTTGGAGCTGTCGACTTCAACTCAAGACATCTATGTCCGAAAGTTTCACATTTAGGATAGAGGAGTGGTTTCCATTCATACTCTGCGGTAACTATAATCTCCTCATCATCCTAAAAGACTGAAATCGAGTCATAGATGGGATTTTTTGCACTAAATCTCCACACAAACACGTGCAAAAGAAATGACTTTCCTATGTTGTGTATGTTGATCAACATAGAGAGGCTTGCCAAGTGTGCTAGCAATAGCACTAATACCCTTGGAGGACCAAGCAGAATAAGGTAGGATGCCATTGTTGAAGAACTAGAGGGATCCTTGCCACCGTGATGGGTTCTCTCTCCAAGATTTTCCTACGGAATTCCGCATCCGGGATGTGAAAAAAGAAGAAGCCATCATCGTTGGCCTTCATATCTACCAAGAAATTTCCCCACAAATGTTTTAGCGCAGCTTCAATCAGCTTAAATGGTAGTTTCTTCCCAACGAGATAACCCACCACCGATTCGTGCCACACCCTATCCGTGGCTTGAAGGATCTCCTCAGAAATATGCACACATGGTTTACCGTTATTAAAAGAAGGGGGTATAAAGGACAGATCATACCCTATAGCAGCAGTAGCCCGAGCCACATTAGCCCAAGACTTTTGTTGGGGGATCTTAGTCTTATCCCGAACACCATCAGCAGCACCCGGTGCAGCCATGGGCTGTGAAGGAGGCCCTTTGGAACCTGCCCCTGTAGAATCGTCCCTGAATTTACTTCTAGAACGACCACGACTCTGAGATCTCGACTTACGTCTTATAGCACCATCACCAGCCAATTTAGAAGGAGAAAACCGTTGTGGCTGAGGTTGAAGCACACCTTTTCCCCTGACCAGATTCGGACATGGAGCAGAGGAAGCACCCAGACGAGCCTGATCATTTAGGGAGTCCGATGGAGGGGCTGAGAATTCCGTGGAAGGAGGCAACACTTCCAATCTAACCTGTTGGTCTAATCTAAGGAGTTTGTCTCCTTTTGGTCCAAAAGGAGACGAACTCGCTAGAACGGTCCAAATGGAGACGAAACTCCGTTAGATTGGATCAAAAGGAGACGAACTCCTTAGAATGGTCCAACAGGAGACGAAATTACTTAGGTTGGACCAAAAGGAGAAAGAACTTCTTAGATTGGTCCAAAAGGTGTCGGAACTCCTTAGAGGGGACCAAAAGGAGACGAACTCCTTTAGATTGGAGCAAAAGGAGACGAACTCTTTAGAAGGGAGCAAAAGGAAGACGAACTCCTTTAGATTGGACCAAAAAGGAGTCGAACTCCCTTAGATTGGACCAAAAGGAGACAACTGAAACCAAAAGGAGATGAACTCCTTAGAAGGGACCAAAAGGAGACGAACTCCTTTCGATTGGACCAAAAGGAGACGAACTCCTTAGATTGGACCAACAGGAGATGAACTCACTTAGATTGGACCAACAAGACCTTAACTTACTTAGAATGGACCAAAAGGAGACGAACTCCGTTAGATTGGACCAAAAGGAGACGAACTCCTTAGATTGGACCAACAGGAGACGAACTCCTTTGAAGGGACCAAAAGGAGACGAATTCTCTTAGATTGGACCAAAAGGAGACGAACTTCTTTGATGGGACCAAAAGGAGACAAACTTCCTTAGATTGGACAAAAAGGAGACGAACTCCTTGGATTGGACCAACAGGAGACGAACTCCCTTAGATTGGACCAAGAGGAGACGAACTCCTTAGAATGGACCAAAAGGAGATGAACTCCCTTAGGTTGGACCAAAAGGAGTCGAACTCCTTAGAAGGGGCCAAAAGGAACGAACTCCGTTAGATTGGACCAAAAGGAGACAACTCCGTTAGATTGGACCAAAAAGAGACGAACTCCTTAGATTGGACCAACAGGAGACGAACTCCTTAGAAGGGACCAAAAGGAGACGAACTTTCTTAGATTGGACCAAAGGGAGACGAACTCCTTCGAAAAAGGACCAAAAGTAGTCGAACTCCTTAGATTGGACCAAAAGGAGACGAACACCCTTAGGTTGGACCAAAAAGAGTCGAACTCCTTAGAACAGACCAAAAGAAGACGAACTCCCTTAGATTGGACCAAAAGGAGACGAACTCCTTAGATTGGACCAACAGGAGACGAACTCCTTAGAATGGACCAACAGGAGACGAACTTACTTAGGTTGGACCAAAAGGAGACGAACTTCTTAGATTGGTCCAAAAGGTGTCGAACTCCTTAGAGGGGACCAAAAGGAGACGAACTCCTCTCGATTGGACCAAAAGGAGACGAACTCCTTAGATTGGACCAACAGGAGACGAACTCACTTAGATTGGACCAACAGGACATGAACTTACTTAGAATAGACCAAAAGGAGACGAACTCCCTAGAACGGTCCAAAAGGAGACGAACACCGTTAGATTGGATCAAAAGGACACAAACTCCTTAGATTGGACCAACAGGAGACGAACTCCTTAGAAGGAACCAAAAGGAGACGAACTCTCTTAGTTTGGACCAAAAGGAGACGAACTCCTTAGGTTGGACCAACAGGAGACGAACTACCTTATATTGGACCAAAAGGAGACGAACCTTAAAAGAGACCTTTACTTAAACCAAAAGGAGACCAAAAGTAGTGGAACTTACTTAGGTTGGTCCAAAAGGAGATGAACTCCTTAGATTGGACCAAAAGGAGACGAAGTCCTTAGAAGGGACCAAAAGGAGACGAACTCTCTTAGATAGGGAGATGAACTCCTTAGATTGGACCAAAAGGAGACGAAGTCCTTAGAAGGGACCAAAAGGAGACGAACTCTCTTAGATAGGGAGACGAACAAAAGGAGACAAACCCCTTTGGATTGGACCAAAAGGAGACGAACTCCTTAGATTGGACCAACAGGAGACGAACTCTCTTAAAAGGGACCAAAAGGAGACGAACTGCCCAAAAAGAGACGAACTTTAGATTGGACCAAAAGGAGACGAACTCCTTAGATTGGACCATTGGACCAACAGGAGACGAACTCTCTTAGATAGGACCAAAAGGAGACGAACTCCTTAGAAGGGACCAAAAGGAGACGAACTCCTTTCGATTGGACCAAAAGGAGACGAACTCCTTAGATTGGACCAACAGGAGATGAACTCACTTAGATTGGACCAACAAGACCTGAACTTACTTAGAATGGACCAAAAGGAGACGAACTCCGTTAGATTGGACCAAAAGGAGACGAACTCCTTAGATTGGACCAACAGGAGACGGACTCCTTTGAAGGGACCAAAAGGAGACGAACTCTCTTATTTGGACCAAAAGGAGATGAACTACTTAGATGGGACCGAAAGGAGACGAAGTCCCTTAGATTGGACAAAAAGGAGATGAACTCCTTGGATTGGACCAACAGGAGACGAACTCCCTTAGATTGGACCAAAACGAGATGAACTCCTTAGAATGGACCAAAAGGAGACGAACTCCCTTTGGTTGGACCAAAAGGAGTCGAACTCCTTAGAAGGGGCCAAAAGGAGACGAACTCCGTTAGATTGGACCAAAAGGAGACGAACTCCATTAGATTGGACCATAAATAGGAGACGAACTCCTTAGATTGGACCAACAGAAGACGGACTCCTTTGAAGGGACCAAAAGGAGACGAACTCTCTTTTGGACCAAAAGGAACTACTTAGATGGGACCGAAAGGAGACGAAGTCCCTTAGATTGGACAAAAAGGAGATGAACTCCTTGGATTGGACCAACAGGAGACGAACTCCCTTAGATTGGACCAAAACGAGATGAACTCCTTAGAATGGACCAAAAGGAGACGAACTCCCTTTGGTTGGACCAAAAGGAGTCGAACTCCTTAGAAGGGGCCAAAAGGAGACGAACTCCGTTAGATTGGACCAAAAGGAGACGAACTCCGTTAGATTGGACCAAAAAGAGACGAACTCCTTAGATTGGACCAATAGGAGACGAACTCTTTAGAAGGGACCAAAAGGAGACGAACTTTCTTTGATTGGACCAAAGGGAGACGAACTCCTTAGAAAGGACCAAAAGTAGTCGAACTCCTTAGATTTGACCAAAAGGAGACGAACACCCTTAGGTTGGACCAAAAAGAGTCGAACTCCTTAGAAGAGACCAAAAGAAGACGCACTCCCTTAGATTGGACCAAAAGGAGACGAACTCCTTAGATTGGACCAATAGGAGACGAACTTCTTAGAAGGGACCAAAAGGAGACGAACTCTCATAGATTGGACCAAAAGGAGACGAACTTCTTTGATTCCACCAAAAGGAGTCGAACTCTTTAGAAGGGACCAAAAGGAGACGAACTCCTCTCGATTGGATCAAAAGGAGACGAACTCCTTAGATTGGACCAACAGGAGACGAACTCACTTAGATTGGACCAACAAGACATGAACTTTCTTAGAATAGACCAAAAGCAGACGAACTCCCTAGAACGGTCCAAAAGGAGACGAACACCGTTAGATTGGATCAAAAGGACACGAACTCCTTAGATTGGACCAACAGGAGACGAACTCCTTAGAAGGGTCCAAAAGGAGACAAACTCTCTTAGTTTGGACCAAAAGGAGACGAACTCCTTAGATTGGACCAACAGGAGACGAACTATCTTATATTGGACCAAAAGGAGACGAACTCTTTAGATTGGACCAACAGGAGACGAACTCCTTAGAAGCGACCAAAAGGAGACAAACTCTCTTAGATTGGACCAAAAAGTGACGAACTGCTTAGATGGGACCAAAAAGAGACGAACTCCCTTAGATTGGAGAAAAAGGAGACGAACTCCTTAGAAAGGACCAAAAGGAGACGAACTCCTTTAGATTGGACCAAAAGGAGACGAACTATTTAGAAGGGACGAAAAGGAGTCGAACTCCTTTAGATTGGACCAAAAGGAGATGAACCTCTTAGATTGGACCAAAAGGAGTCGAACTCCTCTCGATTGGACGAAAAGGAGACGAACTCGCTTAGATTGGACCAACAAGACATGAACTTACTTAGAATAGACCAAAAAGGAGACGAACTCCCTAGAACAGTCCAAAAGGAGACGAACTCCTTAGATTGGACCAACAGGAGACGAAATCCCTTGGATTGGACAAAAAGGAGAGGAACTCCTTGGATTGGACCAACAGGAGACGAACTAACCTTATATTCGACCAAAAGGAGACGCACTCCTTAAAAGGGACCAAAAGTAGTGGAACTTACTTAGGTTGGACCAAAAGGAGATGAACTCCTTAGATTGGACGAAAAGGAGACGAAGTCCTTAGAAGGGACCAAAAGGAAACGAACTCTCTTAGATAGGACCAAAAGGAGACGAACTCCTTAGAAGGGACCAAAAGGAGACAAACCCCCTTTGGATTGGACCAAAAGGAGACGAACTCCTTAGGTTGGACCAATAGGAGATGAACTCACTTAGATAGGACCAACAAGACATCAACTTACTTAGAATTGACCAAAAGGATACGAACTCCGTTAGATTGGACCAAAAGGAGACCAACACTCTTAGATTGGACCAAAAGGAGACGAACTGCTTATATGGGGCCAAAAAGAGACGAACTCCCTTAGATTGGACAAAAAGGAGACGAACTCCTTAGAAAGGACCAAAAGGAGACGAACTCCTTTAGATTGGACCAAAAGGAGACGAACTCTTTAGAAGGGACCAAAAGGAGACGAACTCCTTTAGATTGGACCAACAGGAGTCGAACTCTCTTAGATAGGACCAAAAGGAGACTAACTCCTTAGAAGGGACCAAAAGGAGATGAACTCCTTTCGATTGGACCAAAAGGAGACGAACTCTTAATTGGCCAACCAGAGACGAACCTCTTCGATAGGGACCAAAAGGAGACGAACTCCTTAGAAGGGAACCCAAAAAAGGAGACGAACACCTTGCGATTGGACCAAAAGGAGACGAACTCCTTAGAAGGGACCAAAAGGAGACGAACTCCCTTAGATTGGACCAACAAGGACGAACATACTTAGAATGGACCAAAAGTAGACGAACTCCGTTAGATTGGACCAAAAGGAGACGAACTCCTTAGATTGGACCAACAGGAGACGAATACCTTTGAAGGGACCAAAAGGAGACGAATTCTCTTAGATTGGACCAAAAGGAGACGAACTTCTTTGATGGGACCAAAAGGAGACGAACTTCCTTAGATTGGACAAAAAGGAGACGAACTCCTTGGATTGGACCAACAGGAGACGAACTCCCTTAGATTGGACCAAAAGGAGACGAACTCCTTAGAATGGACCAAAAGGAGATGAACTCCCTTAGGTTGGACCAAAAGGAGTCGAACTCCTTACAAGGGGCCAAAAGGAGACGAACTCCTTACAAGGGGCCAAAAGGAGACGAACTCCGTTAGATTGGACCAAAAGGAGACGAACTCCGTTAGATTGGACCAAAAGGAGACGAACTCCGTCAGATTGGACCAAAAAGAGACGAACTCCTTTGATTGGACCAACAGGAGACGAACTCCATAGAAGGGACCAAAAGGAGACGAACTTTCTTAGATTGGACCAAAGGGAGACGAACTCTTTAGAAAGGACCAAAAGTAGTCGAACTCCTTAGATTGGACCAAAAGGAGACGAACACCCTTAGGTTGGACCAAAAAGAGTCGAACTCCTTAGAACAGACCAAAAGAAGACGAACTCCCTTAGATTGGACCAAAAGGAGACGAACTCCTTAGATTGGACCAACAGGAGACGAACACCTTTGAATGGACCAACAGGAGACGAAATTACTTAGGTTGGACCAAAAGGAGACGAACTTCTTAGATTGGTCCAAAAGGTGTCGAACTCCTTAGAGGGGACCAAAAAGAGACGAACTCCTCTCGATTGGACCAAAAGGAGACGAACTCCTTCGATTGGACCAACAGGAGACGAACTCACTTAGATTGGACCAACAGGACATGAACTTACTTAGAATAGACCAAAAGGAGACGAACTCCCTAGAACGGTCCAAAAGGAGACGAACACCGTTAGATTGGATCAAAAAGACACGAAATCCTTAGATTGGACCAACAGGAGACGAACTCCTTCGAAGGGACCAAAAGGAGACGAACTCTCTTAGTTTGGACCAAAAGGAGACGAACTCCTTAGATTGGACCAACAGGAGACGAACTACCTTATATTGGACCAAAAGGAGACGAACTCCTTAAAAGAGACCAAAAGTAGTGGAACTTACTTAGGTTGGTCCAAAAGGAGATGAACTCCTTAGATTGGACCAAAAGGAGACGAAGTCCTTAGAAGGGACCAAAAGGAGACGAACTCTCTTAGATAGGACCAAAAGGAGATGAACTCCTTAGGAGGGACCAAAAGGAGACAAACCCCTTTGGATTGGACCAAAAGGAGAGGAACTCCTTAGATTGGACCAACAGGAGACGAACTCTCTTAGATTGGACCGAAAGGAGACGAACTGCTTAGATGGGACCAAAAAGAGACGAAGTCCTTAGAAGGGACCAAAAGGAGACGAACTCTCTTAGATAAGACCAAAAGGAGACGAACTCCTTTATATTGGACCAAAAGGAGACGAACTCTTTAAAAGGGACCAAAAGGAGTCGAACTCCTCAGATTGGACCAACAGGAGACGAACTCCATAGAAGGGACCAACAGGAGACGAACTCCTTTAGATTGGACCAAAAGAGATACTAACTCCTTAGAGGGACCAAAGGAGAACGAACTCCTTTTCGATTGGACCCAAAGGAGACCGAACTCCTTAGATTGGACCACCGAGATGAACTCACTTAGATTGGAGCAACAAGACCTTAACCTTACTTAGAATGGATCAAAGGAAACGAATGTCCGTTAGATTGGACCAAAAGGAGAACGAACTCCTTAGATTGGAACAACAGGAGACGAACTCCTTTGAAGGACAAAGAGACGAACTCTCTTAGATTGGACCAAAAGGAGACGAACTTCTTAGATGGGACCAAAAGGAGACGAACTCCCTTAGATTGGACGAAAAGGAGACGAACTCCTTGGATTGGACCAAGAGGAGACGAAATCCCTTAGATTGGACCAACAGGAGACGAACTCCTTAGAATGGACCAAAATGAGACGAACTCCCTTAGGTTGGACCAAAAGGAGTCGAACTCCTTTGAAGGGGCCAAAAGGAGACGAACTCCGTTAAATTGGACCAAAAGGAGACGAACTCTGTTAGATTGGACCAAAAAGAGACGAACTCCTTAGATTGGACCAATAGGAGACGAACTCCTTAGAAGGGACTAAAAGGAGACGAACTGTCTTAGATTGGACCAAAGGGAGACGAACTCCTTAGAAAGGACCAAAAGTAGTCGAACTCCTTAGATTGGCCCAAAAGGAGACGAACACCTTTAGGTTGGACCAAAAAGAGTCGAACTCCTTAGAACAGACCAAAAGAAGACGAACTCCCTTAGATTGGACCAAAAGGAGACGAACTCCTTAGATTGGACCAACAGGAGACGAACTCCTTAGAATGGACCAACAGGAGACGAACTTACTTAGGTTGGACCCAAAGGAGACGAACTTCTTAGATTGGACCAAAAGGAGTCGAACTCCTTAGAAGGGACCAAAAGGAGACGAACTCCTCTCGATTGGACCAAAAAGAGACGAACTCCTTAAAAGGGACTAAAAGTAGTGGAACTTACTTAGGTTGGACCCAAAGGAGATGAACTCCTTAGATTGGACCAAAAGGAGACGAAGTCCTTAGAAGGGACCAAAAAGAGACGAACTCTCTTACATAGGACCAAAAGGAGCGAACTCCTTAGAAGGGACCAAAAGGAGACAAACCCGTTTGGATTGGACCAAAAGGAGACGAACTCCTTAGATTGGACCAACAGGAGATGAACTCACTTAGATTGGACCAACAAGACATGAACTTACTTAGAATTGACCAAAAGGATACGAACTTCGTTAGATTGGACCAAAAGGAGTCGAACTCCTTAGATTGAACCAACAGGAGACGAACTCCTTAGAAGGGACCAAAAGGAGACGAACTCCTCTCGATTGGACCAAAAAGAGACGAACTCCTTAAAAGGGACTAAAAGTAGTGGAACTTACTTAGGTTGGACCCAAAGGAGATGAACTCCTTAGATTGGACCAAAAGGAGACGAAGTCCTTAGAAGGGACCAAAAAGAGACGAACTCTCTTACATAGGACCAAAAGGAGCGAACTCCTTAGAAGGGACCAAAAGGAGACAAACCCGTTTGGATTGGACCAAAAGGAGACGAACTCCTTAGATTGGACCAACAGGAGATGAACTCACTTAGATTGGACCAACAAGACATGAACTTACTTAGAATTGACCAAAAGGATACGAACTTCGTTAGATTGGACCAAAAGGAGTCAAACTCCTTAGATTGAACCAACAGGAGACGAACTCCTTAGAAGGGACCAAAAGGAGACGAACTCTCTTAGATTGGAGCAAAAGGAGACGAACTGCTTAGATGGGACCAAAAAGAGACGAACTCCCTTAGATTGGACAAAAAGGAGACGAACTCCTTAGAAAGGACCAAAAGGAGACGAACTCCTTTAGATTGGACCAAAAGGAGACGAACTCTTTAGAAGGGACCAAAAGGAGACTAACTCCTTTAGATTGGACCAAAAGTAGACGAACTCCTTTAGATTGGACCAAAAGGAGACGAACTCCTTTCGATTGGACAAAAAGGAGACGAACTCCTTACACTGGACCAATAGAAGACGAACTCTCTTAGATAGGACCAAAAGGAGACGAACTCCTTAGAAGGGACCAAAAGGAGACGAACACCTTTCGATTGGACCAAAAGGAGACGAACTCCTTAGATTGGACCAACAGGAGATGAACTCACTTAGATTGGACCAACAAGACCTTAACTTACTTAGAATGGACCAAAAGGAGACGAACTCCGTTAGATTGGACCAAAAGGAGACGAACTCCTTAGATTAGACCAACATGAGACGAACTCCTTAGAAGGGACCAAAGCGAGACGAACTCTCTTAGATTGGACCAAAAGGAGACTAACTGCTTAGATGGGACCAAAAGGAGTCGAACTCCCTTAGATTGGACAAAAAGGAGACGAACTCCCTTAGATTGAACAAAAAGGAGACGAACTCCGTTAGATTGCACCAAAAGGAGACGAACTCCTTAGATTGGACCAACAGGAGACGAACTCCTTAGAAGGAACCAAAAGGAGACGAACTCTCTTAGTTTGGACCAAAAGGAGACGAACTCCTTAGATGGGACCGACCGAAGGAGACGAACTCCTAGATTGGAGGAGAAAAAAAGGGAGAAGACTCCTTGGATTGGACAACAGGAAGACGAACTCACTTAGATTGGACAAAGGAGATGAACCCTTAGAATGGATCCATTTTTAAAGGAGACGAACTCCTTGGTGTTGGAGCAAAGGAGTCGAATCCTAGGAAGGGGGCCAACAGGAGACGAACTCCGTTAGATTGAAACAAAAGGAGAGAACCGTTAGATGGACCAAAGACGAACTCCTTAGATTGGACCAATAGGAGACGAACTCCTTAGAAGGGACCAAAAGGAGACGAACTTTCTTTGATTGGATCAAAGGGAGACGAACTCCTTAGAAAGGACCAAAAGTAGTCGAACTCCTTAGATTTGACCAAAAGGAGACGAACACCCTTAGGTTGGACCAAAAATAGTCGAACTCCTTAGAAGAGACCAAAAGAAGACGAACTCCCTTAGATTGGACCAAAAGGAGACGAACTCCTTAGATTGGACCAACAGGAGACGAACTCCTTAGAAGGGACCAAAAGGAGACGAACTCTCTTAGATTGGACCAAAAGGAGACGGACTTCTTAGATTCGACCAAAAGGAGTCGAACTCTTTAGAAGGGACCAAAAGGAGACGAACTCCTCTCGATTGGACCAAAAGGAGACGAACTCCTTAGATTGGAACAACAAGACATGAACTTTCTTAGAATAGACCAAAAGGAGACGAACTCCCTAGAACGGTCCAAAAGGAGACGAACACCGTTAGATTGGATCAAAAGGACACGAACTCCTTTGATTGGACCAACAGGAGACGAACTCCTTAGAAGGGACCAAAAGGAGACGAACTCTCTTAGTTTGGACCAAAAGGAGACGAACTCCTTAGACTGGACCAACAGGAGACGAACTATCTTATATTGGACCAAAAGGAGACGAACTCTCTTAGATAGGACCAAAAGGAGACGAACTCCTTAGAAGGGACCAAAAGGAGACAAACCCCTTTGGATTGGACCAAAAGGATGAACACCTTAGATTGGACCGACAGGAGATGAACTCACTTAGATTGGACCAACCAGACATGAACTTACTTAGAATTGACCAAAAGGATACGAACTCCGTTAGATTGGACCAAGGAGAAGAACCCTAGATTGCACAACAGGGGAGAAGAAATCCTTAGAGGGAACAAAAGGAGACGGAACTCTCTTAGATGGACCAAAAAAAAAAAAAGAGACGAAACTGCTTCGATGGACCAAAAGAGACGAACTCCCTTAGATTGGACAAAAAGGAGACGAAACTCCTTAGAAAGGACCAAAAGGAGACAAACTTTCTTAGCTTCGACCAAAAGGAGACGAACGCCTTAGAAAGGACCAAAAGCAGACGAACTCTTTACATTGGACCAATAGGAGACGAACTCCTTAGAAGGGACCAAAAGGAGACGAACTCCTTAGAAGGGACCAAAAGGAGACGAACACTTTTCGATTGGACCAAAAGGAACCGAACTCCTTAGATTGGACCAACAGGAGATGAACTCACTTAGATTGGACCAACAAGACCTTAACTTACTTATAATGGACTAAAAGGAGACGAACCCCGTTAGATTGGACCAAAAGGAGACGAACTCTTTAGATTGGACCAACAGGAGACGAACTCCTTAGAAAGGACCAAAAGAAGACGAACTCCTTAGAAAGGACCAAAAGGAGACGTACTCGTTTGATTGGACAAAAAGGAGACGAACTCCTTGGATTGGACCAACAGGAGATGAACTCCCTTAGAATATACCAAAAGGAGACGAACTCCGTTTGATTGGACCAAAAGGAGACGAACTCCCTAGATTGGACCAACAGGAGACGAACTCCTTAGAAGGGACCAAAAGGAGACGAACTTTCTTAGATTGGACCAAAGGGAGACGAACTCCATAGAAAGGGCCAAAAGTAGTCGAACTCCATAGATTGGACCAAAAGGAGATGAACACCCCTAGGTTGGCCCAAAAAGAGTCAAACTCCTTAGAAGGGACCAAAAGAAGATGAACTCCCTTAGATTGGACCAAAAGGAGACGAACTCCTTAGATTGGACCAAAAGGGAAAAACTCTCTAGATGGAGCAACAAGGAGACGAGCTGCTAGATTGGACCAAAAGGAGACGAACTCCTTAGATTAGGCCAATAGGAAACGAACTCCCTTAGATTGGACCATAAGGAGACGAACTCCTTTAGATTGGACCAAAAGGAGACGAACTCTTTAGAAGGGACCAAAAGGAGACGAACTCCTTTAGATTGGACCAAAAGGAGACGAACTCTTTAGAAGGGACCAAAAGGAGACGAACTCCTTTAGATTGGACAAAAAGGAGACGAACTCCTTACATTGGACCAATAGAAGACCAACTCTCTTAGATAGGACCAAAAGGAGACGAACTCCTTAGAAGGGACCAAAAGGAGACGAACACCTTTCGATTGGACCAAAAGGAGACGAACTCCTTAGATTGGACCAACAGGAGATGAACTCACTTAGATTGGACCAACAAGACCTTAACTTACTTAGAATGGACCAAAAGGAGACGAACTCCGTTAGATTGGACCAAAAGGAGACGAACTCCTTAGATTAGACCAACATGAGACGAACTCCTTAGAAGGGACCAAAGCGAGACGAACTCTCTTAGATTGGACCAAAAGGAGACTAACTGCTTAGATGGGACCAAAAGGAGTCGAACTCCCTTAGATTGGACAAAAAGGAGACGAACTCCTTAGATTGGACAAAAAAGGAGACAAAAACTCCGTGGGATTGACCCAAAGGAGAGAAACTCTTAGATTGGACCAACACCGGGAGACGGGCCCTTTTTAAAGGGACCAAAAGGAGACGAACTCTCTTAGATTGGACCAAAAGGAGACGAACTACTTAGATGGGACCGAAAGGAGACGAACTCCCTTAGATTGGAGAAAAAGGAGACGAACTCCTTGGATTGGACCAACAGGAGACGAACTCCCTTAGATTGGACCAAAAGGAGATGAACTCCTTAGAATGGATCAAAAGGAGACGAACTCCCTTTGGTTGGAGCAAAAGGAGTCGAACTCCTTAGAAGGGGCCAAAAGGAGACGAACTCCGTTAGATTGGACCAAAAGGAGACGAACTCCGTTAGATTGGACCAAAAAGAGACGAACTCCTTAGATTGGACCAATAGGAGACGAACTCCTTAGAAGGGACCAAAAGGAGACGAACTCTCTTTGATTGGATCAAAGGGAGACGAACTCCTTAGAAAGGACCAAAAGTAGTCGAACTCCTTAGATTTGACCAAAAGGAGACGAACACCCTTAGGTTGGACCAAAAATAGTCGAACTCCTTAGAAGAGACCAAAAGAAGACGAACTCCCTTAGATTGGACCAAAGGAGACGAACTCCTTAGAATGGACCAACAGGAGACGAACTGCTTAGAAGGGACCAAAAGGAGACAAACTCTCTTAGATTGGACCAAAAGGAGACGAACTTCTTAGATTCGACCAAAAGGAGTCGAACTCTTTAGAAGGGACCAAAAGGAGACGAACTCCTCTCGATTGGATCAAAAGGAGACGAACTCCTTTGATTGGACCAACAGGAGACGAACTCACTTAGATTGGACCAACAAGACATGAACTTACTTAGAATAGACCAAAAGGAGACGAACTCCCTAGAACGGTCCAAAAGGAGACGAACACCGTTAGATTGGATCAAAAGGACACGAACTCCTTTGATTGGACCAACAGGAGACGAACTCCTTAGAAGGGACCAAAAGGAGACGAACTCTCTTAGTTTGGACCAAAAGGAGACGAACTCCTTAGACTGGACCAACAGGAGACGAACTATCTTATATTGGACCAAAAGGAGACGAACTCTCTTAGATAGGACCAAAAGGAGACGAACTCCTTAGAAGGGACCAAAAGGAGACAAACCCCTTTGGATTGGACCAAAAGGATGAACACCTTAGATTGGACCGACAGGAGATGAACTCACTTAGATTGGACCAACAAGACATGAACTTACTTAGAATGGACCAAAAGGCGACGAACTCCGTTAGATTGGACCAAAAGGAGACGAACTCCTTAGATTGGACCAACGGGAGCCGAACTCCTTAGAAGGGACCAAAAGGAGACGAACTCTCTTAGATTGGACCAAAAGGAGACGAACTGCTTCGATGGGACCAAAAAGAGACGAACTCCTTAGAAAGGACCAAAAGGAGACGAACTCCTTTAGATTGGACCAAAAGGAGACGAACTCCTTTTGATTGGACCAAAAGGAGACGAACTCCTTAGATTGGACCAACAGGAGACGAACTCCTTTGAGATTGACACAAAAGGAGACGAACTCCTTACATTGGACCACATCAGAGACGAACCTCTCGTAGATAACCCAAAGGAGACGAACTCCTTAGAAGGGACCAAAAGGAGACGAACACTTTTCGATTGGACCAAAAGGAACCGAACTCCTTAGATTGGACCAACAGGAGATGAACTCACTTAGATTGGACCAACAAGACCTTAACTTACTTATAATGGACTAAAAGGAGACGAACCCCGTTAGATTGGACCAAAAGGAGACGAACTCTTTAGATTGGACCAACAGGAGACGAACTCCTTAGAAAGGACCAAAAGAAGACGAACTCCTTAGAAAGGACCAAAAGGAGACGTACTCGTTTGATTGGACAAAAAGGAGACGAACTCCTTGGATTGGACCAACAGGAGATGAACTCCCTTAGAATATACCAAAAGGAGACGAACTCCGTTTGATTGGACCAAAAGGAGACGAACTCCCTAGATTGGACCAACAGGAGACGAACTCCTTAGAAGGGACCAAAAGGAGACGAACTTTCTTAGATTGGACCAAAGGGAGACGAACTCCATAGAAAGGGCCAAAAGTAGTCGAACTCCATAGATTGGACCAAAAGGAGACGAACACCCCTAGGTTGGCCCAAAAAGAGTCAAACTCCTTAGAAGGGACCAAGAGGAGACGAACTCCCTTAGATTTGACAAAGAGGAGACGAACTCCTTAGATTGGACCAAGAGGGGACGAACTCCCTTAGATTGGACAAAGAGGAGACGAACTCCTTAGATTGGACAAAAAGGAGACGAACTCACTTAGATTAGACAAATAGGAGACGAACTCTTTAGATTGGACCAAATGAACGACGTCCCTTAGATTGGACAAAAAGAGACGAACCCCCCCCTCCCTTAGATTGGACCCACAGGATACGAACTCCGTTAGATTGGACCAAAAGAGACCACTGCTTAGATGGACCAAAGGAGAACAACTCGCCTTAGATTGGACAAAAAGGAGACCAACTCCCTTATATTGGACAAAAAGGAGACGAACTCCGTTAGATTGGACCAAAAGGAGACGAACTCCTTAGATTGGACCAACAGGAGACGGACTCCTTTGAAGGGACAAAAAGGAGACGAACTCTCTTAGATTGGACCAAAATGAGACGAACTACTTAGATGGGACCAAAAGGAGACGAACTCCCTTAGATTGGACAAAAAGGAGACGAACACCGTGGACTGGACCAACAGGAGACGAACACACTTAGATTGGACCAAAAGGAGATGAACTCCTTAGAATGGACCAAAAGGAGACGAACTCCCTTAGGTTGGACAAAAAGGAGTCGAACTCCTTAGAAGGGGCCAAAACGAGACGAACTCCATTAGATTGGACCAAAAGGAGACGAACTCCGTTAGATTGGACCAAAAAGAGACGAACTCCGTAGATTGGACCAACAGCAGACGAACTCCTTAGAAGGGACCAAAAGGAGACGAACTTTCTTAGATTGGACCAAAGGGAGACGAACTCCGTAGAAAGGGCCAAAAGTAGTCGAACTCCATAGATTGGACCAAAAGGAGATGAACACCCCTAGGTTGGCCCAAAAAGAGTCAAACTCCTTAGAAGGGACCAAAAGAAGATGAACTCTCTTAGATTGGACCAAAAGGAGACGAACTCCTTAGATTGGACTAACAGGAGACGAACTCCTTAGATTGGACCAACAGAAGACGGACTCCTTTGAAGGGACCAAAAGGAGACGAACTCTCTTAGATTGGACCAAAAGGAGACGAACTGCTTAGATGGGACCAAAAGGAGACGAACTCCCTTAGATTGGACAAAAAGTAGACGAACTCCCTTAGATTGGACAAAAAGGAGACGAACTCCGTTAGATTGGACCAAAAGGAGACCAACTGCTTAGATGGGACCAAAAGGAGACGAACTCCCTTAGATTGGACAAAAAGGAGACGAACTCCCTTAGATTGGACAAAAAAGAGACGAACTCTGTTACATTGGACCAAAACGAGACGAACTCCTTAGATTGGACCAACAGGAGACGGACTCCTTTGAAGGGACAAAAAGGAGACGAACTCTCTTAGATTGGACCAAAATGAGACGAACTACTTAGATGGGACCAAAAGGAGACGAACTCCCTTAGATTGGACAAAAAGGAGACGAACACCGTGGACTGGACCAACAGGAGACGAACACACTTAGATTGGACCAAAAGGAGATGAACTCCTTAGAATGGACCAAAAGGAGACGAACTCCCTTAGGTTGGACAAAAAGGAGTCGAACTCCTTAGAAGGGGCCAAAACGAGACGAACTCCATTAGATTGGACCAAAAGGAGACGAACTCCGTTAGATTGGACCAAAAAGAGACGAACTCCGTAGATTGGACCAACAGCAGACGAACTCCTTAGAAGGGACCAAAAGGAGACGAACTTTCTTAGATTGGACCAAAGGGAGACGAACTCCGTAGAAAGGGCCAAAAGTAGTCGAACTCCATAGATTGGACCAAAAGGAGACGAACACCCCTAGGTTGGCCCAAAAAGAGTCAAACTCCTTAGAAGGGACCAAAAGAAGATGAACTCCCTTAGATTGGACCAAAAGGAGACGAACTCTTTAGATTGGACAACAGGAGACGAACTCCTTAGAATGGACCAACAGGAGACGAACTTACTTAGGTTGGACCAAAAGGAGACGAACTACTTAGATTGGACTAAAAGGAGTCGAACTCCTTAGAAGGGACCAAAAGGAGACGAACTCCTTTCGATTGGACCAAAAGGAGACAAACTCCTTAGATTGGATCAATAGGAGACGAACTCCTTAGAAGGGACCAAAAGAAGACGAACTCCTTAGATTGGACCAATAGGAGACGAACTCCATAGAAGGGACCAAAAGGAGATGAACTCTCTTAGATTGGACAAAAAGGAGACGAACTGCTTAGATGGGACCAAAAGGAGACGAACTCACTTAGATTGGACCAAAAGGAGACGAACTCCTTAAAAGGGACCAAAAGGAGACGAAATCCATAGATTGGACTAACAGGAGAGGAACTCCGTTAGATTGGACAAAAAGGAGACGAACTCCTTAAAAGGGACCAAAAGGAGACGAACTACCTTAGATTGGACCAAAAGCAGACAATCTTCTTAGAAGGGACCAAAAGGAGCCGAACTCCTTTGAATGGACCAACCGGAGACGAACTTACTTACGTTGGACCAAAAGGAGACGAACTCCTTAGATTGGACCAAAAGTAGCAGAACTCCTTAGATTGGACCAAAAGGAGTCGTACTCCTTAGAAGGGACCAAACGGAGACGAACTCCTTTAGATTGGACCAAAAGGAGACGAACTCCATAGATTGGACCAAAAGGAGACGGACTCCATAGATTGGAGCAAAAGGAGACGAACTCCTTAGAAGGGACCAAAAGGAGACGAACTCCTTAGAAGGGACCAAAAGGAGACGAACTCCTTTGGATTGGACCAAAAGGAGACGAACACCTTAGATTTGACCAACAGGAGACTAACTCTGTAGATTTGACCAAAAGGAGACGAACTCCCTTAGATTTGACCAAATGAGACGAACTCCTTAGATTGTACCAAAAGGAGACGAACTCCTTAGATTGGACCAAAAGGAGACGAACTCCTTAGATTGGACCAACAGGAGAGGAACTTCTTAGAAGGGACCAAACGGAAACGAACTTTCTTAGATTGGAAAAAAAGGAGAAGAACTCCTTAGAAAGGACCCAAAAGGAGACGAACACCTTAGATTGGATCACGAGGAGACGAACTTGCCAAGATTGGACTAAAAGGAGATGAACTCCTTATATTGGACTAAGAGGAGACGAACTTCCGTACTCCTTAGAAGGGACCAAAAGGAGACGAACTCCCTTAGATTGGACCAAAAGGAAACGAACTCCATAGATTGGACCAAAAGGAGACGGACTCCATAGATTGGAGCAAAAGGAGACGAACTCCTTAGAAGGGACCAAAAGGAGACGAACTCCATAGATTGGACCAAAAGGAGACGGACTCCATAGATTGGAGCAAAAGGAGACGAACTCCTTAGAAGGGACCAAAAGGAGCCGAACTTTCTTAGATTAGACCAAAAGGAGACGAACTCCTTAGAAAGGACCAAAAGGAGACGAACTCCTTTAGATTGGACCAAAAGGAGACGAACTCTTTAGAAGGGACCAAAAGGAGACGAACTCCTTTAGATGGGACCAAAAGGAGACGAACTCCTTAGATAGATTAGACCAACAGGAGGACGAACTCCTTAGAAGGGAACAAAAGGAGACGAACTTTCTTAGATTGGACCAAAAGTAGACTAACTCCTTACAATGGACCAAAAGTAGTGGAACTCCATAGATTGGACCAAAAGGAGACGAACTCCTTAAAAGGGACCAAAAGTAGTGGAACTTACTTAGGGTCGACCAAAAGGAGACGAACTCCTTGTATTGGTCCAACAGGAAACGAACTACCTTATATTGGACCAAAAGGAGACGAACTCCTTAAACGGGACCAAAAGTAGTGCAACTTAGGGACCAAAAGTTGTGGAATTTACTTAGGTTGGACCAAAAGGAGACGAACTCCTTAGATTGGACCAAAAGGAGATGAACTCCTTAGATTGGACCAAAAGAAGTCGTACTTCTTAGAAGGGACCAAAAGGAGACGAACTCCCTTAGATTGGACCAAAAGGAGACGAACTCCATAGATTGGACCAAAAAGAGACGAACTCCTTAGAGGGGACCAAAAGAAAACGAACTTTCTTAGATTGCACCAAAAGGAGACAAACTCCTTAGAAGGGACAAAAAGGAGACGAACCTTCTTAGATTGGACCAAAAGGAGACGAACTCCTTAGACAGGACCAAAAGTAGACGAACTCCTTTAGATTGGACCAAAAGGAGATGAACTCTTTAGAAGGGACCAAAAGGAGACGAACTCCTTAGATTGGACCAACAGGAGACGAACACTCTTAGATAAGACCAAAAGGAGATGAACTCCTTAGAAGGGACCAAAAGGGAACGAACTCCTTTCGATTGGACCGAAAGGAGACGAACTCCTTAGATTGGACCAACAGGAGATGAACTCACTTAGATTGGACCAACAAGACCTGAACTTACTTAGAATGGACCAAAAGGAGATGAACTCCGTTAGATTGGAGCAAAAGGAGACGAACTCCTTATGTTGGACCAACAGGAGACGAACTCCTTAGAAGGGACCAAAAGGAGACGAACTCTCTTAGATTTGACCAAAAAGAGACGAACTGCTTAGATGGGACCAAAAGGTGACGAACTCCCTTAGATTGGACCAAAAGGAGACGAACTCTGTTTGATTGGACCAAAAGGAGACGAACTCCTTAGATCGGACCAACAGGAGACGAACTCCCTTAGATTGGACAAAAAGGAGACGAACTCCTTAGATTGGACCAATAGGAGACGAACTCCATAGAAGGGACCAAAAGGAGATGAACTCTCTTAGATTGGACAAAAAGGAGACGAACTGCTTAGATGGGACCAAAAGGAGACGAACTCCCTTAGATTGGACCAAAAGGAGACGAACTCCTTAGAAGGGGCCAAAAGGAGACGAACTCCATAGATTGGACTAACAGGAGAGGAACTCCGTTAGATTGAACAAAAAGGAGACGAACTCCTTAGAAGGGACCAAAAGGAGACGAACTACCTTAGATTGGACCAAAAGCAGACCATCTTCTTAGAAGGGACCAAAAGGAGCCGAACTCCTTTGAATGGACCAACCGGAGACGAACTTACTTACGTTGGACCAAAAGGAGACGAACTCCTTAGATTGGACCAAAAGGAGAAGAAGTCCTTAGATTGGACCAAAAGGAGTCGTACTCCTTAGAAGGGACCAAACGGAGACGAACTCCTTTAGATTGGACCAAAAGGAGACGAACTCCATAGATTGGACCAAAAGGAGACGGACTCCATAGATTGGAGCAAAAGGAGACGAACTCCTTAGAAGGGACCAAAAGGAGACGAACTCCATAGATTGGACCAAAAGGAGACGGACTCCATAGATTGGAGCAAAAGGAGACGAACTCCTTAGAAGGGACCAAAAGGAGCCGAACTTTCTTAGATTAGACCAAAAGGAGACGAACTCCTTAGAAAGGACCAAAAGGAGACGAACTCCTTTATATTGGACCAAAAGGAGACGAACTCTTTAGAAGGGACCAAAAAGAGACGAACTCCTTTAGATTGGACCAAAAGGAGACGAACTCCTTAGATTAGACCAACAGGAGACGAACTCCTTAGAAGGGAACAAAAGGAGACGAACTTTCTGAGATTGGACCAAAAGTAAACCAACTCCTTAGAAAGGACCAAAAGTAGTGGAACTCCTTAGATTGGACCAAAAGGAGACGAACTCCTTAAAAGGGACCAAAAGTAGTGGAACTTACTTAGGGTCGACCAAAAGGAGACGAACTCCTTGTATTGGTCCAACAGGAAACGAACTACCTTATATTGGACCAAAAGGAGACGAACTCCTTAAACGGGACCAAAAGTAGTGGAACTTAGGGACCAAAAGTTGTGGAACTTACTTAGGTTGGACCAAAAGGAGACGAACTCCTTAGATTGGACCAAAAGGAGACGAACTCCTTAGATTGGACCAAAAGAAGTCGTACTCCTTAGAAGGGACCAAAAGGAGACGAACTCCCTTAGATTGGACCAAAAGGAGATGAACTCCATAGATTGGACCAAAAAGAGACGAACTCCTTAGAGGGGACCAAAAGAAAACGAACTTTCTTAGATTGCACCAAAAAGAGACAAACTCCTTAGAAGGGACCAAAAGGAGACGAACTTTCTTAGATTGGACCAAAAGGAGACGAACTCCTTAGACAGGACCAAAAGGAGACGAACTCCTTTAGATTGGACCCAAAGGAGACGAACTCTGTAGAAGGGACAAAAGGAGACGAAACTCCCTTTAGATTGTACCAAAGGAGTCGAAACTCCGTAGATTGAGCCACAGGAGACGAACTCTCTTAGTAGGACCAAGGAGATGAATCCTTAGAAGGGACAAAAGGAAACGAACTCCTTGCGATTGGACCGACAGGAGAGAATCCTTAGATTGGACCAACAGCGATGAACTCACTTCGATTGAACAACAAGACCTGAAATTACTTAGAATGCGACCAAAGGAGAGGAACTCGTTAGAGGAAGCAAAAGGAGACGAACTCCTTATATTGGACCAACAGGAGACGAACTCCTTAGGAGGGACCAAAAGGAGACGAACTCTCTTAGATTTGACCAAAAAGAGACGAACTGCTTAGATGGGACCAAAAGGTGACGAACTCCCTTAGATTGGACAAAAAGGAGACGAACTCCTTGGATTGGACCAATAGGAGACGAACGCCCTTAGAATGGACCAAAAGGAGATGAACTCCGTTTGATTGGACCAAAAGAAGACGAACTCCTTAGATCGGACCAACAGGAGACGAACTCCTTAGAAGGGACCAAAAGAAAACGAACTTTCTTAGATTGGACCCAGAGGAGACGAACTCCTTAGAAAGGACCAAAAGGAGACGAACTCCTTTAGATTGGACCAAAAGGAGACGAACTCTTTAGAAGGGACCAAAAGGAGACTAACTCCTTCAGATTGGACCAAAAGGAGACGAACTCCTTAGATTGGACCAACAGGAGACGAATTCCTTAGAAGGGAACAAAAGGAGAGGAACTTTCTGAGATTGGACCAAAAGTAGACGAACTCCTTAGAAAGGACCAAAAGTAGTGGAACTCCTTAGATTGGACCAAAAAGAGACGAACTCCTTAAAAGTGACCAAAAGTAGTGGAACTTACTTAGGTTGGACCAAAAGGAGACGAACTCTTTGGATTGGTCTAACAGGAGACGAACAACCTTATATTGGACCAAAAGGAGACGAACTCTTTAGATTCGACCAAAATGAGTCGTACTCCTTAGAAGGGACCAAAAGGAAACGAACTCCCTTAGATTGGACCAAAAGGAGACGAACTCCTTAGATTGGACCAAAGGGAGATGAACTCCTTAGAGGAGACCAAAAGAAAACGAACCTTCTTAGATTGCTCCAAAAGGAGAAGAATTGCTTAGAAGGCACCAAAAGGAGACGAACTTTCTTAGATTGGACCAAAAGGAGACGAACTCCTTAGAGAGGACCGAAATGAGACGAACTCCTTTAGATTGGACCAAAAGGAGACAAACTCTTTAGAAGGGACTAAAAGGAGACAAACTCCTTTAGATTGGACCAAAAGGAGACGAACTCCTTAGATTGGACCAACAGTAGACGAACTCTCTTAGATAGGACGAAAAGGAGAAGAACTTCTTAGAAGGGACCAAAAGGAGACGAACTCCTTTCGATTGGACAAAAAAAGGAGACGAACTCCTTAGATTGACCTACAGGAGATGAATCACTTAGGTGGACCAACAAGACGAACTCCGTTAGATTGGACCAAAAGGAGACGAACTCTCAGAGATTGGACCAACAAGAGACGAACTGCTTAGATGGGACCAAAAGGTGACGAACTCCCTTAGATTGGACAAAAAGGAGACGAACTCCTTGGATTGGACCAACAGGAGACGAACTCCCTTAGATTGGACGAAAAGTAGTCGAACTCCTTAGATTTGACCAAAAGGAGACGAACTCCCTTAGGTTGGACCAAAAAGAGTCGAACTCCTTAGAAGGGACCAAAAGGAGACGAACTCCTTAGATTGGACCAACAGGAGACGAACTCCCTTAGAATGGACCAAAAGCAGACGAACTCCTTAGATTGGACCAAAGGAGACAAACTCCTTAGAAGGGACCAAAAGGAGACGAACTCCTTTCGATTGGACAAAAAGGAGACGAACTCCTTAGATTGGACCAACAGGAGATGAACTCACTTAGATTGGACCAACAAGACTTTAACTTACTTAGAATGGACCAAAAGGAGATGAACTCCGTTAGATTGGAGCAAAAGGAGACGAACTCCTTATGTTGGACCAACAGGAGACGAACTCCTTAGAAGGGACCAAAAGGAGACGAACTCTCTTAGATTTGACCAAAAAGAGACGAACTGCTTAGATGGGACCAAAAGGAGACGAACTCCCTTAGATTGACAAAAAGGAGACGAACTCCTTGGATTGGACCAACAGGACGAGGAAACTCCGTAGCATGGACCAAAAGGAGAGAACTCAGTGTGATTGGACCAAAAGGAGACGAACTCTTAGAGGATCGGACCAACAGGAGACGAATCTTAGAAGGGACCAAAAGGAGAACGAACTCTTTTAGATTGGACCAAAATGAGCGAAATCCTTCGATTGGACCAAAAGGAGACGAACTCTTTAGAAGGCGACCAAAGAAAAGAACTTCTTAGATTGGACCCAGAGGAGACGAACTCCTTAGAATGGACCAAAAGGAGACGAACTCCTTTAGATTGGACCAAAAGGAGACGAACTCCTTTCGATTAGACCAAAAGGAGACGAACTCCTTAGATTGGACAAATAGGAGACGAACTCCTTAGATTGGACCAACAGGAGACGAACTCCTTAGAAGGGAACAAAAGGAGAGGAACTTTCTGTGATTGGACCAAAAGTAGACGAACTCCTTAGAAAGGACCAAAAGTAGTGGTACTCCTTAGATTGGTCCAAAAGGAGACGAACTCCTTAAAAGGGACCAAAAGTAGTGGAACTTACTTAGGTTGGACCAAAAGGAGACGAACTCATTGGATTGGTCCAACAGGAGACGAACAACCTTATATTGGACCAAAAGGAGACGAACTCCTTAAAAAGAACCAAAAGTAGTGGAACTTACTTAGGTTGGACCAAAAGGAGACGAGCTCCTGAGATTGGACCAAAAGGAGACGAACTCTTTAGATTGGACCAAAATGAGTCGTACTCCTTAGAAGGGACCAAAAGGAAACGAACTCCCTGATTGGACCAAAAGGAGACGAACTCCTTAGATTGGACCAAAAGGAGACGAACTCCTTAGAGGAGACCAAAAGAAAACGAACTTTCTTAGATTCCTCCAAAAGGAGACGAATTGCTTAGAAGGGACCAAAAGGAGACGAACTTTCTTAGATTGGACCAAAAGGAGACGAACTCCTTAGAAAGGACCAAAAGGAGACGAACTCCTTTAGATTGGACCAAAAGGAGACGAACTCTTTAGAAGGGACCAAAAGGAGACTAACTCCTTTAGATTGGACCAAAAGTAGACGAACTCCTAGCGGACCAAAGTAGAAGACCTCTCTTTAGTAGGACGAAAAAGGAGAAGAACTCCTTAGAAGGGACAAAAGAGCGAATCATTGCGATGGACAAAAAGGAGCAGAACTCCTTAGATTGGACCAACAGGAGATGAACTCACTTAGATGACCAACAAGACCTGAACTTACTTAGAATGGACCAAAAGGAGAGGAACTCCGTTAGATTGGAGCAAAAGGAGACGAACTCCTTATATTGGACCAACAGGAGACGAACTCCTTAGAAGGGACCAAAAGGAGACGAACTCTCTTAGATTGGACCAAAAAGAGACGAACTGCTTTGATGGGACCAAAATGTGACGAACTCCCTTAGATTGGACAAAAAGGAGACGAACTCCCTTAGGTTGGACCAAAAAGAGTCGAACTCCTTAGAAGGGACCAAAAGAAGACGAACTCCCTTAGATTGGACCAAAAGGAGACGAACTCCTTAGATTGGACCAAAAGGAGACAAACTTTCTTAGATTCGACCAAAAGGAGACGAACTCCTTAGAACGGACCAAAAGGAGACGTACTCCTTTCGATTGGACCAAAAGGAGACGAACTCCTTAGATTGGACAAAGGAGATGAACTCACTTAGATGACCAACAGTAGACGAACTCTCTTAGATTTAGGGACGGAAAAGGAGAAGAACTCCTTAGAAGGGACCAAAACGAGACGAAATCCTTTCGATTGGACAACAAAGGAGACGAACTCCTTGAGGGACCAACAAGAGAATGAACTCACTTAGATGGCGCCCAACAAGACTGAACTTACTTAGAATGGACCAAAAGGAGACGAACTCTCTTAGATTAGAGCCAAAAGAGACGAACTGTTAGATACGGGACAAAAGGTGCACGAACTCCCTTAGATTGCGACAAAAAGCAGACAATCTCTTAGAAGAGGACCAAAAGGAGCCGAACTCCTTTGAATGGACCAACCGGAGAGACTTACTTACGTTGGACCAAGAGGAGACGACCTAGGTTAGATTGGACCAAAAGGAGACAAACTCCCTTAGATTTAACCAAAAGGAGACGAACTCCTTAGATTGGACCAACAGGAGACGAACCCTCTTAGATAGGACCAAAAGGAGATGAACTCCTTAGAAGGGACCAAAAGGAAACGAACTCCATTCGATTGGACCGAAACGAGACGAACTCCTTAGATTGGACCAACAGGAGATGAACTCACTTAGATTGGACCAACAAGACCTGAACTTACATAGAATGGACCAAAAGGAGATGAACTTCGTTAGATTGGAGCAAAAGGAGACGAACTCCTTATATTGGACCAACAGGAGACGAACTCCTTAGGAGGGACCAAAAGGAGACGAACTCTCTTAGATTTGACCAAAAAGAGACGAACTGCTTAGATGGGACCAAAAGCTGACGAACTCCCTTAGATTGGACAAAAAGGAGACGAACTCCTTGGATTGGACCAACAGGAGAGGAACTCCCTTAGAATGGACCAAAAGGAGACGAACTCCGTTTGATTGGACCAAAAGGAGACGAACTCCTTAGATCGGACCAACAGGAGACGAACTCCTTAGAAGGGACCAAAAGGAGACGAACTCTCTTAGATTGAACCAAAATGAGACGAACTCCTTAGATTGGACCAAAAGGAGACGAACTCCTTAGAAGGGACCAAAAGAAAACGAACTTTCTTAGATTGGACCCAGAGGAGACGAACTCCTTAGAATGGACCAAAAGGAGACGAACTCCTTTAGATTTGACCAAAAGGAGACGAACTCCTTTCGATTAGACCAAAAGGAGACGAACTCCTTAGATTAGACCAACAGGAGACGAACTCCTTAGAAGGGAACAAAAGGAGAGGAACTTTCTGAGATTGGTCCAAAAGTAGACGAACTCCTTAGAAAGGACCAAAAGTAGTGGTACTCCTTAGATTGGTCCAAAAGGAGACGAACTCCTTAAAAGGGACCAAAAGTAGTGGAACTTACTTAGGTTGGACCAAAAGGAGACGAACTCTTTGGATTGGTCCAACAGGAGAAGAACAACCTTATATTGGACCAAAAGGAGACGAACTCCTTAAAAAGGACCAAAAGTAGTGGAACTTACTTAGGTTGGACCAAAAGGAGACGAACTCCTGAGATTGGACCAAAAGGAGACGAACTCTTTAGATTGGACCAAAATGAGTCGTACTCCTTAGAAGGGACCAAAAGGAAACGAACTCCCTGATTGGACCAAAAGGAGACGAACTCCTTAGATTGGACCAAAAGGAGACGAACTCCTTAGAGGAGACCAAAAGAAAACGAACTTTCTTAGATTGCTCCAAAAGGAGACGAATTGCTTAGAAGGGACCAAAAGGAGACGAACTTTCTTAGATTGGACCAAAAGGAGACGAACTCCTTAGAATGGACCAAAAGGAGACGAACTCCTTTAGTGCGAACCAAAAGGAGACGAAATCTTAGAGGGACAAAAGAGGACGAAATCCTTTCGATTGGACCAAAAGGAGCCGAATCCTAGATTGGACCAACATAGTAGACGACTCTCTTAGAAGGACGAAAAGGCAGAAGAACTCCTTAGAAGGGCACCAAGGGACGAAACTCTTTCAGATTGGACAAAAAGGAGACGAAACTCCTTAGATTGGACCAACAGAGTGAACTCACTTAGAGTTTGGACCAACAAGACCTGAACTTACTTAGAATGGACCAAAAGGAGACGAACTCCGTTAGATTGGAGCAAAAGGAGACGAACTCCTTAGATTGGACCAACAGGAGACGAACTCCTTAGAAGGGACCAAAAGGAGACGAACTCTCTTAGATTGGACCAAAAAGAGACGAACTGCTTTGATGGGACCAAAATGTGACGAACTCCCTTAGATCGGACAAAAAGGAGACGAACTCCTTGGATTGGACCAACAGGAGACGAACTCCCTTAGATTGGACCAAAAGTCGTTGAACTCCTTAGATTGGACCAAAAGGAGACGAACTTACTTAGGTTGGACCAAAAAGAGTCGAACTCCTTAGAAGGGACCAAAAGAAGACGAACTCCTTAGATTGGACCAACAGGAGATGAACTCCTTAGAATGGACCAACAGGAGATGAACTTAGTTAGGTTGGACCAAAAGGAGACGAACTCCTAAGATTGAACGAAAAGGAGTCGAACTCCTTAGAAGGGACCAAACGGAGACGAACTCCTTTCAATTGGGCCAAAATGAGACGAACTCCTTAGATTGGACCAACAGGAGACGAACTCACTTAGATTGGACCAACAAGACATGAACTTACTTAGAATAGACCAAAAGGAAACGAACTCCCTAGAACGGTCCAAAAGGAGACGAACTCCGTTAGATTGGACCAAAAGGAGACGAACTCCTTAGATTGGACCAACGGGAGCCGAACTCCTTAGAAGGGACCAAAAGGAGACGAACTCTCTTAGATTGGACCAAAAGGAGACGAACTCCTTAGCTTGGACCAACAGGAGACGAACTCCCTTAGATTGGACCAAAAGGAGACGAACTCTTTAGAAGGGACCACAAGGAGACGAACTCCTTTAGATTGGACCAAAAGAAGACAAACTCCTTAGATTGGACCAATTGGTGACGAACTCCCTTAGATTGGACCAAAAGACAAGCACTTACTTAGAATGGAACAAAAGGAGACGAACTCTGTTTGATTGGACCAAAAGGAGACGAACTCCTTAGATTGGACCAACAGGAGACGAACTCCTTAGAAGGGACCCAAAGGAGACGAACTCTCTTAGATTGGACCAAAATGAGACGAACTCCTTAGATTGGACCAAAAGGAGACGAACTCCTTAGAAGGGACCAAAAGAAAACTAACTTTCTTAGATTGGAGCCAAAGGAGACGAACTCCTTAGAAAGGACCAAAAGGAGACGAACTCCTTTAGATTGGACCGAAAGGAGACGAACTCTTTAGAAGGGACCAAAAGGAGACTAACTCCTTTAGATTGGACCAAAAGTAGACGAACTCCTTTAGATTGGACCAAAAGGAGAAGAACTCCCTTAGATTTGACCAAATGGAGACGAACTCCTTAGATTGTATCAAAAGGAGACGAACTCCTTAGATTGGACCAAAAGGAGACGAACTCCTTAGAAGGGACAAAAGAAAACGAACTTTCTTAGATTGGACCAAAAGGAGACGAATTCTTTAGAAAGGACCAAAAGGAGACGAACTCGTTTCGATTGGACCAAAAGGAGACGAACACCTTAGATTGGACCAACAGGAGACGAACTCACTTAGATTGGACCAACAAGACATGAACTTACTTAGAATAGACCAAAAGGAGACGAACTCCGTAGAACGGTCCAAAAGGAGATGAACTCCGTTAGATTGGACCAAAAGGAGACGAACTCCCTTAGATTTGACCAAATGGAGACGAATTCCTTAGATTGTACCAAAAGGAGACGAACTCCTTAGATTGGACCAAAAGGAGACGAACTCCTTAGAAGGGACCAATAGAAAATGAACTTTCTTAGACTAGACCAAAAGGAGACGAACTCCTTAGAAAGGACCAAAAGGAGACGAACTCTTTTAGATTGGACCAAATGGAGATGAACTCTTTAGAAGGGACGAAAAGGAGACGAACTCCTTTAGATTGGACCAAAAGGAGACGAACTCCTTAGATTAGACCAACAGGAGACGAACTCCTTAGAAGGGAACAAAAGGAGACGAACTTTCTGAGATTGGACCAAAAGTAGACGAACTCCTTAGAAAGGACCAAAAGTAGTGGAAGTCCTTAGATTGGACCAAAAGGAGACGAACTCCTTAAGAGGGACCAAAAGTAGTGGAACTTAGTTAGCTTGGACCAAAAGGAGACGAACTCCTTCGATTGGTCCAACAGGAGACGAACTACCTTATAATAGACCAAAAGGAGACGAACTCCTTAAAAGGGACCAAAAGTAGTGGAACTTAGGGACCAAAAGTAGTGGAACTTGCTTAGGTTGGACCAAAAGAAGACGAACTCCTTAGATTGGACCAAAAGGAGACGAACTCCTTAGATTGGACCAAAAGAAGTCGCACTCCTTAGAAGGGACCAAAAGGAGACGAACTCCCATAGATTGGACCAAAAGAAGACGAACTCCATAGATTGGACCAAAAGGAGATGAACTCCTTAGAGGGGACCAAAAGAAAACAAACTTTCTTAGATTGCACCAAAAGGAGACGAACTCCTTAGATTGGACCAACAGGAGACGAACACTCTTAGATAGGACCAAAAGGAGATGAACTCCTTAGAAGGGACCAAAAGGAAACGAACTCCTTTCGATTGGACCGCAAGGAGACGAACTCCTTAGATTGGACCAATAGGAGATGAACTCACCTGGATTGGACCAACAAGACCTGAACTTACTTAGAATGGACCAAAAGGAGACGAACTCCTTAGAATGGACCAAAAGAAAACGAACTTTCTTAGATTGGACCAAAAGGAGACGAACTCCTTAGATTGGACCAACAGGAAACGAACTGCTTAGATGGGACCAAAAGGTGACGAACTCTCTTAGATTGGACAAAAAGGAGACGAACTCCTTGGATTGGACCAACAGGAGACGAACTCCCTTAGAATGTACCAAAAGGAGACGAACTCCGTTTGATTAGACCAAAAGGAGACGAACTCCTTAGATTGGACCAACAGGAGACGAACTCCTTAGAAGGGACCAACAGGAGATGAACTCACCTGGATTGGACCAACAAGACCTGAACTTACTTAGAATGGACCAAAAGGAGACGAACTCCTTAGAATGGACCAAAAGAAAACGAACTTTCTTGAATTGGACCAAAAGGAGACGAACTCCTTAGATTGGACCAACAGGAAACGAACTGCTTAGATGGGACCAAAAGGTGACGAACTCTCTTAGATTGGACAAAAAGGAGACGAACTCCTTGGATTGGACCAACAGGAGAGGAACTCCCTTAGAATGGACCAAAAGGAGACGAACTCCGTTTGATTGGACCAAAAGGAGACGAACTCCTTAGATTGGACCAACAGGAGACGAACTCCTTAGAAGGGACCAAAAGGAGACGAACACTCTTAGATTGGACTAAAATGAGACGAACTCCTTAGATTGGACCAAAAGGAGACGAACTCCTTAGAAGGGACCAAAAGAAAACGAACTTTCTTAGATTGGACCCAAAAGAGACGAACTGCTTAGATTGGAGGGACCACAAGGAGACGAACTCCTTTAGATTGGACCAAAAGGAGACGAACTGCTTAGATTGGACCAACAGGAGACGAACTCCTTAGAAGGGAACAAAAGGAGACGAACTTTCTGAGATTGGACCAAAAGTAGACAAACTCCTTAGAAAGGACCAAAAGTAGTGGAACTCCTTAGATTGGACCAAATGGAGACGAACTCCTTAAAAGGGACCAAAAGTAGTGGAACTTACTTAGGTTGGACCAAAAGGAGACAAACTCTTTGGATTGGTCCAACAGGACACGAACTACCTTATATTGGACCAAAAGGAGACGAACTCCTTAAAAAGGACCAAAAGTAGTGGAACTTACATCGGTTGGACCAAAAGGAGACGATCTCCTTAGATTGGATCAAAAGGAGACGAACTTACTTAGATTGGACCAAAAGGAGTCGTAATCCTTAGAAGGGTCCAAAAGGAGACGAACTCCCTTAGATTGGACTAAAAGGAGACGAACTTCATAGATTGGACCAAAAGGAGACGAACTCCTTAGATTGGACCAAAAGGAGACGAACCCCCTTAGGTTGGACCAAAAGGAGTCGAACTCCTTAAAAGGGGCCAAAAAGAGACGAACTCTTTGGATTGGTCCAACAGGAGACGAACTACCTTATATTGGACCAAAAGGAGACGAATTCCTTAAACGGGACCAAAAGTAGTGGAACTTACTTAGGTTGGACCAAAAGGTGACGAACTCCTTAGATTGGACCAAAAGGAGACGAACTCCTTAGATTGGACGAACAGCCGACGAACTCCCTTAGATTGGAACAAAAGGAGACAAACTTCTTAGATTCGACCAACAGGAGACGAACTCCCTTAGATTGGACCAAAAGTAGTTGAACTCCTTAGATTGGACCAAAAGGAGACGAACTCCCTTAGGTTGGACCAAAAAGAGTCGAACTCCTTAGAAGGGACCAAAAGAAGACGAACTCCCTTAGATTGGACCAAAAGGAGA
>JAGKPW010003126.1:0-21560 GCA_019926035.1 Melaleuca alternifolia
TGGTCCAATCTATGGAGTTCGTCTCCTCTTTGCCCAAAGTAAGGGAATTCGCCTCCTCTTCCTCCATTCTAAGGAGTTCGTCTCCTCTTTGTCCAATCTATGATGTTAGTCTCCTCTTTGTCCAAAGTAAGGGAGTACGCCACCTCTTACTCCAATCTAAGGAGTTCTTCTCCTCTTTGTCCAATCTAAGGGAGTTCGGCTCCTCTTGGTCCAATCTATGGAGTTCATCTCCTCTTTGTCCATTCTAAGGGAGTTCGGCTCATCTTGGTCCAATCTATGGAGTTCAACTCCTCTTCTGTCCAAACTAAGGGAGTTCGCCTCCTCTTACTCCAATCTAAAGAGTTCGTCTCCTCTTTGTCCAACATGAGGGAGTTTGAGTCCTCTTTGTCCAATCTAAGGGAGTTCGACTCCTCTTGGTCCAATTTATGGAGTTCGTCCCCTCTTTGTCCAAACTAAGGGAGTTTGCCTCTTCTTACTCCAATCTAAGGAGTTCGTCTCCTCTTTGTCCAACCGAAGGGAGTTCGGCTCCTCTTGGTCCAATCTATGGAGTTCGTCTCCTCTTTGTCCAAATTAAGGGAGTTCGCCTCTTCTTACTCCAATCTAAGGAGTTTTTCTCCTCTTTGTCCAATCTACGGAAGTTCGGCTCCTCTTGGTCCAATCTATAGAGTTCGTCTCCTCTTTGTCCAAACTAAGGGAGTTCGCCTCCTTTTACTCCAATCTAAGGAGTTCGTCTCCTGTTTGTCCAATCTAAGGGAGTTTGGCTCATCTTGGTCCAATCTATATAGTTCGTCTCCTCTTTGTCCAAACTAAGGGAGTTCACCTCCTCTTACTCCAATCTAAGGAGTTCGTCTCCTTTTTATCCAATATAAGGGAGTTTGACTCCTCCTTGTCCAATCTAAGGGAGTTCGTCTCCTCTTTGTCGAAACTAAGGGAGTTCGCCTCTTCTTACTCCAATCTAAGGAGTTGGCCACCTCTTTGTCCAATCTAAGTGAGTTCGCCTCCTCTTCCTCCATTCCAAGGAGTTCTTCTGCTCTTTGTCCAATCTGTGATGTTCGTCTCCACTTTGTCCAAAGTAAGGGAGTTCGCCACCTCTTACTCCAATCTAAGGAGTTCGTATCCTCTTTGTCCAATCTAAGGGAGTTCGACTCCTCTTGGTCCAATCTATGGGGTTCGTCTCCTCTTTGTCCAAACTAAGGGAGTTCGCCTCCTCCAATCTAAGGAGTTCGTCTCCTCTTTGTCCAATCTAAGTGAGTTCGTCTCCTTTTTGTCCAATATAAGGGAGTTTGACTCCTCTTTGTCCAATCTAAGGGAGTTCGTCTCCTCTTCGTCCAATCTATGGAGTTCGTCTCCTCTTTGTCCAATCTATGGAGTTTCTCTCCTCTTTTTCCAAAGTAGGGGAGTTCGCCACCTCTTACTCCAATCTAAGGAGTTCGTCTCCTCTTTGTCCAGAGTAAGGGAGTTCGCCTCCTCTTACCCCAATCTATGGAGTTCGTCTCTTCTTTGTCCAATCTAAGGGAGTTCGGCTCCTCTTGGTCCAATCTAAGCAGTTGGCCTCCTCTTTGTCCAATCTAAGGGAGTTCGTCTCCTCATTGTCCAAAGTAAAGGAGTTCGCCTACTCTTACTCCAATCTAAGGAGTTCGTCTCCTCTTTGTCCAATCTATGGAGTTTTTTTTTTTTGGTAATTTGTCCAATCTATGGAGTTCGTCTTCTCATTGTCCAAAGTAAGGGAGTTCGCCACCTTCTACTTCAATCTAAGGAGTTCGTCTCCTCTTTGTCCAATCTATGGAGTTCGTCTCCTCATTGTCCAAAGTAAAGGAGTTCGCCTACTCTTACTCCAATCTAAGGAGTTCGTCTCCTCTTTGTCCAATCTATGGAGTTTTTTTTTTTTTGGTAATTTGTCCAATCTATGGAGTTCGTCTTCTCATTGTCCAAAGTAAGGGAGTTCGCCTCCTCTTAGTCCAATCTAAGGAGTTCGTCTCATCTTTGTCCTATCTAAGGGGGTTCGGCTCATCTTGGTCCAATCTATGGAGTTCGTCTCCTCTTTGTCCAAACTGTGGGAGTTCACCTCCTCTTACTCCAATCTAAGGGGTTCGTCTCCTCTTTGTCCAATCTAAGGCGTTCGTCTCCTCTTTGCCCATTCTAAGGTAGTTCGGCTCCTCTTGGTCCAATCTATGGAGTTCGTCTCCTCATCGTCCAAACTAAGGGAGTTCACCTCCTCTTACTCCAATCTAAGAAGTTCGTCTCCTCTTTGTCCAATCTAAGGGAGTTCGACTCCACTTGGTCAACTCTATGGAGTTCGTCTCCTCTTTGTCCAAACTAAGGGAGTTCGCCACCTCTTACTCCAATCTAAGAAGATCGTGTTCTCTTTGTCCAATGTAAGGGAGTTCGCCACCTCTTACTCCTTTCTAAGGAGTTCATCTTCTCCTTCTCCAAACTAAGGGAGTTCGCCACCTCTTACTCCAATCTAAGGAGTTCGTCACCTCTTTGTCCAATCTATGGAGTTCGTCTCCTCATTGTCCAAAGTAAGGGAGTTCGCCTCCTCTTACTCGAATCTAAGTAGTTCGTCTCCTCTTCGTTCAATCTAAGGGAGTTCGACTCGTCTTGGTCCAATCTATGGAGCTCGTCTCCTCTTTGTCTAAAGTAAGGGAGTTCACCACCTCTTACTCCAATCAAAGCAGTTCGTATCCTCTTTGTCCAATCTAAGGGAGTTCGGCTCCTTTTGGTTCAATCTATAGAGTTCGTCTCCTCTTTGTCAAATCTAAAGGAGTTCGACTCCTCTCGGTCCAATCTATGGAGTTCGTCTCCTCTTTGTCCAATATATGGAGTTCGTCTCCTCTTTGTCCAAACTAAGGGAGTTCGCCTCCTCTTACTTCAATCTAAGGAGTTTTTCTTTTGGATAACCTTTCAGTCTAAGGTGTTTGTCTCCTCTTTGTCCAATCTAAGGGAGTTCGACTCCTCTTGGTCCAATCTATGGAGTTCGTCTCCTTTTTGTCCAATATAACGGAGTTTGACTCATCATTGTCCAATCTAAGGGAATTCGGCTCTTCTTGGTCCAATCTATGGAGTTCGTCTCTTCTTTGTCCAATCTATGGAGGTCGTCTCCTCACTGTCCAAAGTAAGGGAGTTCGCCTCCTCTTACTCCAATCTAAGGAGTTCGTCTCCTCTTTGTCCAACCTAAGGGAGTTCGGCTCCTCTTGATCCAATCTATAGAGTTCGTCTCCTCTTTGCCTAAAGTAAGGGAGTTCGCCTCCTCTTACTCCAATCTAAGGAGTTCGTCTCCTCTTTGTCCAATCTAAGGGAGTTGGGCTCCTCTTCGTCCAATCTAGGGAGTTCGTCTCCTCTTTGTCCAATCTATGAAGTTCGTCTCCTCATTGTCCAAAGTAAGGGAGTTCGCCTCCTCTTCGTCCAATCTAAGGGAGTTCGGCTCTTCTTGGTCAAATCTATGGGGTTCGTCTCCTCTTTGTCCAAACTAAGGGAGTTCGCCTCCTCTTACTCCAATCTAAGGAGTTCGTATCCTCTTTGTCCAGTCTAAGGGAGTTCGGCTCCTCTTGTTCCAATCTATGGAGTTCCTCTCCTTTTTGTCCAATCTATAGAGTTCATCTCCTCTTTGTTCAATCTAAGGGAGTTCGACTCCTCTCGGTCCAATCTAAGGGAGTTCGACTCCTCTTGGTCCAATCTATGGAGTTCGTCTCCTCAATGTCCAAACTAAGGGAGTTCACCAGCTCTTACTCCAATCTAAGGAGTTCTTCTCCTCTTTGTCCAATCTATGGGAGTTCGCCGCCTCTTGGTCCAATCTATGGAGTTAGTCTCCTCTTTGTCCATTCTAAGGGATTTCGGCTCCTCTTGGTCCAATCTAAGGAGTTCGTCTCCACTTCTGTCCAAACTAAGGAAGTTCGCCTCTTCTAACTCCAATCTAAGGAGTTCGTCTCCTCTTTGTCCAACCTATGGAGTTTTTTTTTTTTCTAATTTGTCCAATCTATGGAGTTCGTCTCCTCATTGTTCAAAGTAAGGGAGTTCGCCTCCACTTAGTCCAATCTAAGGAGTTCGTCTCCTCTTTGTCCTATCTAAGGGAGTTCGGCTCCTCTTGGTCCAATCTATGGAGTTCGTCTCGTCTTTCTCCAATCTATAGAGTTCGTCTCCTCATTGTCCAAAGTAAGGGAGTTTTCCTCCTCTTACTCCAATCTAAGGGGTTAGTCTCCTCTTTGTCCAATCTAAGGGAGTTCGCCTCCTCTTACTCCAATCTAAGGTAGTTCGGCTCCTCTTGGTCCAATCTATTGAGTTCGTCTCCTCTTGGTGCAATCAATGGAGTTCGTCTCCTCTTTTCTCAAACTAAGGGTGTTCACCTCTTCTTACTCCAATCTAAAGAGTTGGCCTCCTCTTTGTCCAATCTAAGGGAGTTCGGCTCCTCTAGGTCCAATCTATGGAGTTCGTCTCCTCTTTGTCCAATATATGGAGTTCGTCTCCTCTTTGTCCAAACTAAGGGAATTCACCTCCTCTTACTTCAATCTAAGGAGTTCGTCTCCTCTTTGTCAAACCTAAGGGAGTTCGGCTCCTCTTGATCCAACCTATAGAGTACGTCTCCTATTTGTCGAAACTACGGGAGTTCGCCTCCTTTTACTCGAATCAAAGGAGTTCGTCTCCTTTTTGTCCAATATAAGGGAGTTCGTCTCCTTTTTGTCCAATCTAAGGGAGTTCGTCTCCTCTTTGTCGAAACTAAGGGAGTTCGCCTCTTCTTACTCCAATCTAAGGAGTTGGCCTCCTCTTTGTCCAATCTAAGGGAGTTCGACTCCTGTTGGTCCAATCTATGGAGTTCGTCTCCTCTTTCTCCATTCTAAGGGATTTCGGCTCCTCTTGGACCAATCTATGGAGTTCATCTCCTCTTTTGTCCAAACTAAGGGACTTCGCCTCTTCTTACTCCAATCTAAGGAGTTCGTCTCCTCTTTGTCCTTTCTAAGGGAGTTCGGCTCCTCTTGGTCCAATCTATGGAGTTCGTCTCCTCTTTGTCCAACCAATGGAGTCGGCCTCCACCTTGTCCAAACTAAGGGAGTTGGCCTCCTCTTACTACAATCTAAGGAGTTCGTCTCCTCTTTGTCCAATCTAAGGGAGTTCGACTCCTCTTAGTCCAATCTATGGAGTTCGTCTCTTCTTTGTCCAATCCCTGGAGTTCGTCTCCTCTTTGTCCAAAGTAAGGGAGTTCGCCTCCTCTTGCTCCATTCTAAGGAGTTCGTCTGCTCTTTGTCCAATCTATGAAGTTCGTGTCCTCCTTGTCCAAAGTAAGGGAGTTCGCCACCTCTTACTCCAATCTAAGGAGTTCGTCTCCTCTTTATCCAATCTAAGGGAGTTCGGCTCCTCTTGGTCCAATCAATGGAGTTCGTCTCCTCTTTTCTCAAACTCAGGTAATTCGCCTCTTCTTACTCCAATCTAAGGAGTTGGCCTCCTCTTTGTCCAAACTAGGGGAGTTCGCCTCCTCTTACTCCAATCTAAGGAGTTCGTCAAGGGAATTCAGGTCCTCCTGGTCCAATCTATGGAGTTCGTCTCGTCTTTCTCCAATCTAAGGAGTTCGTCTCCTCGTTGACCGAAGTAAGGGAGTTCGACTCCTCTTTGTCCAATCTAAGGGAGTTCGGATCCTCTTGGTCCAATCTATGGAGTTTGTCTCCTCTTTGTCCAATCTATGGAGTTCGTCTCCTCATTGTCCAAAGTAAGGGAGTTCGCCTCCTCTTCGTCCAATCTAAGGAGTTCGTCGCCTCTTTGTCAAATCTATAGAGTTCGTCTCCTCTTTGTCCAAACTAAGGGAGTTCGCCTCCTCTTACTCCAATCTAAGGAGTTCGTCCCCTCTTTGTCCAATCTATGGAGTACGTCTCCTCTTTGTCCAATCTATGGAGTTTGTCTCCTCATTGGCCAAAGTAAGGGAGTTCGCCTCCTCTTCCTCCAAACTAAGGAGTTAGTCTCCTCTTTGTCCAATCTATGGAGTTCGTCTCCTTTTTGTCCAAAGTAATGAAGTTCGCTACCTTCTTACTCCAATCTAAGGAGTTCGTCTCCTCTTTGTCCAATATAAGGGAGTTTGACTCCTCTTGGTCCAATCTATGGAGTTCGTCTCCTCTTTGTCCAATATAAGGGTGTTTGACTCCTCTTGGTCCAATCTATGGAGTTCGTCTCCTCTTTGTCCAAACAAAGGGAGTTCGCCTATTCTTACTCCAACCTAAGGAGTTCGTCTCCTCTTTGTCCAAACTAAGGGAGTTCGCCACCTCTTACTCCAATCTAAGGAGTTTTTTTTTTGATAAATACGCCAATCTAAGGAGTTCGTCTCCGCTTTGTCTAGAGTAAGGGAGTTCGCCTCCCCTTACCCCAATATATGGAGTTCGTCTCACCCTTGTCCAATCTAGGGGAATTCGGCTCCTCTTGGTCCAATCTATGGAGTTCGTCTCCTCTTTGTCCAATCAATGGAGTCCGTCTCCACCTTGTCCAAACTAAGGGAGTTCGCCTCCTCTTACTTGAATCTAAGGAGTTCGTCTCCTCTTTGTCCAATCTAAGGGAGTTCGACTCCTCTTGGTCCAATCTATGGAATTCGTCTCTTCTTTGTCCAATCTCTGGAGTTCGTCTCCTCTTTGTCCAAAGTAAGGGAGTTCGCCTCCTCTTGCTCCATTCTAAGGAGTTCGTCTGCTCTTTGTCCAATCTATGAAGTTCGTCTCCTCTTTGTCCAAAGTAAGGCAGTTCGCCACCTCTTACTCCAATCTAAGGAGTTCGTCTCCTCTTTGTCCAATCTAAGGGAGTTCAGCTCCTCTTGGTCCAATCAATAGAGTTCGTCTCCTCTTTTCTGAAACTCAGGGAGTTCGCCTCTTCTTACTCCAATCTAAGGAGTTGGCCTCCTCTTTGTCCAATCTAAGGGTGTTCGACTCCTCTTGGTCGAATCTATGGAGTTCGTCTCCTCATTGTCCAAACTACGGGAGTTCGCCTCCTTTTACTCCAATCTAAGGAGTTCGTCGAGGGAATTCGGGTCCTCCTGGTCCAATCTATGGAGTTCGTCTCCTCGTTGTCCAAAGTAAGGGAGTTCGCCTCCTCTTCGTCCAATCTAAGGAGTTCGTCTCCTCTTTGTCCAATCTAAGGGAGTTCGGCTCCTCTTGGTCAAATCTATGGAGTTCGTCACCTCTTTGTCCAAACTAAGGGAGTTCGCCTCCTCTTACTCCAATCTAAGGAGTTCGTCCCCTCTTTGTCCAATCTATGGAGTTCGTCTCCTCTTTGTCCAATCTATGGAGTTTGTCTCCTCAATGGCCAAAGTAAGGGTGTTCACCTCCTCTTCCTCCAAACTATGGAGTTAGTCTCCTCGTTGTCCAATCTAAAGGAGTTCGGCTCCTCTAAGTCCAATCTATGGAGTTCGTCTCGTCATTGTCCGAAGGAAGAGAGTTCGCCTCGTCTTACTCCAATCTAAGGAGTTCGTCTCCTCTTTGTCCAATCTGTGGAGTTCGTCTCCTCTTTGTCCAATGTAAGGGAGTTCGCCTCCTCTTACTCCATTCTAAGGAGTTCGTCTGCTCTTTGTCCAATCTATGATGTTCGTCTCCTCTTTGTCAAAAGTAGGGGAGTTCGCGACCGCTTACTCCAATCTAAGGAGTTCGTATCCTCTTTGTCCAATCTAAGGGAGTTCGACTCCTCTTGGTCCAATCTATGGAGTTCGTCTCCTCTTTGTCCAAACTAAGGGAGTTCGACTCCTCTTACTCCAATCGAAGGATTTCGTCTCCTCTTTGTCCAATCAAAGGGAGTTCGGCTCCTCTTGGTCCAATCTATGGAGTTCGTCTCCTCTTTGTCCAATCTATGGAGTTCGTCTCCTCATTGTCCAAATTAAGGGAGCTCCCCTCCTCTTCCTCCAATCTAAGGAGTTACTCTCCTCTTTGTCCAATCTAAGGGAGTTCGGCTCCTCTTAGTCCAATCTATGGAGTTCGCCTCCTCTTACACCAATCTAAGGAGTTCGTCTCCTCTTTGTCCAATCTATGGAGTTCGTCTCCTCTTTGTCCAAACAAAGGGAGTTCGCCTCCTCTTACTCCAATCTAAGGAGTTCGTCTCCTCTTTGTCCAATCTAAGGGAGTTCGGCTCATCTTGGTCCAATCTACGGAGTTCGTCTCCTTTTTCTCCAAACTAAGGGAGTTCGCCTCCTACTTCAATCTAAGGAGTTCGTCTCCTCTTTGCCCAATCTAAGGGAGTTCGTCTTCTCTTGGTCCAATCTATGGAGTTCGTCTCCTCTTTGTCCAATCTATGGAGTTTGTCTCCTCATTATCCAAAGAAAGGGAGTTCACCACCTCCTACTCCAATCTAAGGAGTTAGACTCCTCTTTGTCTAATCTAAGGGAGTTCGGCTCCTCTTAGTCCAATCTATGGAGTTCGTCTCCTCTTTGTCCAAAGTAAGGGAGTTCGCCTCCTCTTACTCCAATCTAAGGAGTTCGTCTCCTCTTTGTCCAATCTAAGGGAGTTCGGCTCATTTTCGTCCAATCTACGGAGTTCGTCTCCTCTTTGTCCAAACTAAGGTAGTTCACCTCCTCTTACTTCAATCTAAGGAGTTCGTCTCCTCTTTGTCCAATCTAAGGGAGTTCGACTCCTCTTGGTCCAATCTATGGAGTTCGTCTCCTCTTTGTCCAATCTATGGAGTTCGCTCCTCTTTATCCAAAGTAAAGGAGTTTTTTTTTGGTAGGGTACCAAAGTAAAGTAAGGGAGTTCGCCTCCACTTACTCCAATCTAAGGAGTTCGTCTCCTCTTTGTCCAATCTACGGAGTTCGTCTCCTCTTTGTCCAAAGTAAGGGAGTTCCCCACTTCTTACTCCAATCTAAGGAGTTCGTCTCCTCTTCGTCCAAACTAAGGGAGTTCCCAACCTCTTACTCCAATCTAAGGAGTTCGTCTCCTCTTTGTCCAATCTAAGGAAGTTCGACACGTCTTGGTCCAATCGATGGTGTTCGTCTCCTCTTTGTCCAAAATAAGGGAGTTCGCCTCGTCTTACTCCAATCTAAGGAGTTGGCCTCCTCTTTGTCCAATCCAAGGGAGTTCGTCTCCTCTTTGTCCATTCTAAGGGAGTTCGCCTCCTCTTACTCCAATCTAAGGAGTTCGTATCCGCTTTGTCCAATCAAAGGGAGTTCGGCTCCTCTTGGTCCAATCTCTGGAGTTCGTCTCCTCTTTGACCATTCTAAGGGAGTTCGTCCCCTCTTGGTCCAATCTATTGAGTTCGTCTCCTCTTTGTCCAAAATAAGGCAGTTCGCCACCTCTTACTCCAATCTATGGAGTACGTCTCCTCTTTGTCCAATCTAAGGGAGTTCGGCTCCTCTTGGTCCAATCTATCGAGGTCGTCTCCTCTTGGTCCAATCTATGGAGTTCGTCTCTTCTTTGTCCTATCTCTGGAGTTCGTCTCCTCTTTGTCCAAAGTAAGGGAGTTCGCCTCCTCTTACTCCAATCTGGGGAGTTCGTCTCCTCTTTGTCCAATGTAGGGGAGTTCGCCTCCTCTTACTCCAATCTAAGGAGTTCATCTCCTCTTTATCCAATCTATGGAGTTTTTTTTTTTTTTGGTAAAAACCAATCTATGGAGTTCGTCTCCTCTTTTTCCAAAGTAAGGGAGTTTGCCACCTCTTACTCCATTCTAAGGAGTTCGTCTCCACTTTCTCCAAACAAAGGGAGTTCGCCTCCAATTACTCCAATCTAAGGAGTTCGTCTCCTCTTTGTCCATTCTAAGGGAGTTCGGCTCCTCTTGGTCCAATCTATAGAGTTCGTCTCCTCTTTTCTTAAAACTAAGGGAGTTCGCCTCCTCCTACTCAAATCTAAAGAGATCGTCTCCTTTTTGTCCAATCTAAGGGAGTTCGACACTTCTTAGTCAAATCTATGGAGTTCGACTCCTCTTTGTCCAAACTAAGGGAGTTCGCCTCCCCTTACTCCAATATAAGGAGTTGGCCTCCTCTTTGTCCAATCTAAGGGAGTTCGACTCCTCTTGGTCAAATCTATGGAGTTCGTCTCCTCTTTGTCCAATCTATGGAGTTCATCTCCTCTTTGTCCAAAGTAAGGGAGTTCGCCTCCTCTTACCCCAATCTCTGGAGTTCGTCTCCTCTTTGTCCAATCTATGGAGTTCGTCTCCTCTTTGTACAAAGTAAGGGAGTTCGCCTCTTCTTACTCCAATCTCAAGAGTTCGTCTCCTCTTTGTCCAAACTAAGGGAGTTCACCACCTCCTCCTCCAATCTAAGGAGTTCGTCTCCTCTTTGTCCAATGTATGGGAGTTCGGCTCCTCTTTGTCCAATCTATGGAGTTCGTCTACTCTTTGTCCAAACTAAGGGACTTCGCCTCTTCTTACTCCAATCAAAAGTGTTGGCCCCCTCTTTGTCCAATCTAAGGGAGTTCGGCTCCTCTTGGTCCAATCTATGGAGTTCGCTCCTCTTTGTCCAATCTATGGAGTTTTTCACCACTTTTTTTCCAATCTAAGGGAGTTCGCCTCCTCTTACTCCAATCTAAGGTGTTTGTCTCCTATTTTTCCAATCTAAGGGAGTTTGACTCTTCCTGCTCCAATCTATGGAGTTCGTCTCCTCTTTGTCCAAACTAAGGGAGTTCGCCTCTTCTTACTCCAATCTAAGGAGTTCGTCTCCTCTTTGTCCATTCTAAGGGAGTTCGGCTCCTCTTGGTCCAATCTATGTAGTTCATCTCCTCTTTTGTCCAAACTAAGGGAGTTCGCCTCCACTTACTCCAATCTAAGGACATCGTCTCCTCTTTGTCCATTCTAAGGGAGCTCGGCTCCTCTTGGTCCAATCTATGGAGTTGGTCACCTCTTTGTCCAAACTAAGGGAGTTCGCCTCCTCTTACTCAAATCTAAGGAGTTCGTCTACTTTTTGTCCTGTATAAGGGAGTTTGACTCCTCTTTGTCCAATCTAAGGGAATTAGACTCCTCTTGGTCCAATCTATGGAGTTCGTCTCCTCTTTGTCCAATCTATGGAGTTCATCTCCTCTTTGTCCAAACTAAGGGAGTTCGCCTCCTCTTACCCCAATCTAAGGAGTTAGTTTCCTCCTTGTCCAATCTAAGGGAGTTCGGCTCCTCTTGGTCTAATCTGTTGAGTTCGTCTCCTCTTTGTCCAAACTGAGGGAGTTCGCCTCCTCATACTCCAATCTAAGGAGTTTTTTTTTGGTAGGGACATACTCCAATCTAAGGAGTTCGTCTCCTTTTTGTCCAATATAAGGGAGTTTGACTCCCCTTTGTCCAATCTAAGGGAGTTGGACTCCTGTTGGTCTAATCTATGGAGTTCGTCTCCTCTTTGTCCAATCTATGGAGTTCGTCTCCTCTTTGTCCAGAGTAAGGGAGTTCGCCTCCTCTTACCCCAATCTATGGAGTTCGTCTCCTCTTTGTCCAATCTAAGGGAGTTCGGCTCCTCTTGGTCCAATCTATGGAGTTCGTCTCCTCCTTATCGAAACTAAGGGAATTCGCCTCTTCTTACTCCATTCTAAGCAGTTGGCCTCCTCTTTGTCCAATCTAAGGGAGTTCGACTCCTCTTGGTCCAATCTATGGAATTCGTCTCCTCTTTGTCCAATCCATGGAGTTCGTCTCCTCTTTGTACAAAGTAAGGGACTTCGCCTCCAATTACTCCAATCTAAGGAGTTCGTCTCCTCTTTGTCCATTCTAAGGGAGTTCGGCTCCTCTTGGTCCAATCTATAGAGTTCGTCTCCTCTTTTCTTAAAACTAAGGGAGTTCGCCTCCTCCTACTCAAATCTAAAGAGATCGTCTCCTTTTTATCCAATCTAAGGGAGTTCGACACCTCTTAGTCAAATCTATGGAGTTCGACTCCTCTTTGTCCAAACTAAGGGAGTTCGCCTCCTCTTACTCCAATATAAGGAGTTGGCCTCCTCTTTGTCCAATCTAAGGGAGTTCGACTCCTCTTGGTCAAATCTGTGGAGTTTGTCTCCTCTTTATCCAATCTATGGAGTTCATCTCCTCTTTGTCCAAAGTAAGGGAGTTCCCCTCCTCTTACCCCAATCTATGGAGTTCGTCTCCTCTTTGTCCAATCTAAGGGAGTTCAGCTCCTCTTGGTCCAATCTATGGAGTTCGTCTCCTCTTTGTCGAAACTAAGGGAGTTCGCCTCTTCTTACTCCAATCTAACGAGTTTGCCTCCTCTTTGTCCAATCTAAGGGAGTTCGACTCCTCTTGGTCCAATCTATGGAGTTCGTCTCCTCTTTGTCCAATCTATGGAGTTCAGCTCCTCTTTGTACAAAGTAAGGGAGTTCGCCTCCTCTTACTCCAATCACAGGAGTTCGTCTCCTCTTTGTGCAAACTAAGGGAGTTCGCCACCTCTTCCTCCAATCTAAGGAGTTTGTGTCCCCTTTGTCCAATGTATGGGACTTCGCCTCTTCTTACTCCAATCAAAAGAGTTGGCCTACTCTTTGTCCAATCAAAGTGAGTTCGGCTCCTCTTGGTCCAATCTATGGAGTTCGCTCCTCTTTGTCCAATCTATGGAGTTTTTCTCCTCTTTTTTCCAATGTAAGGGAGTTCGCCTCCTCTTACTCCAATCTAAGGTGTCTGTGTCCTTTTTTTCCAATCTAAGGGAGTTTGACTCTTCTTGCTCCAATCTATGGAGTTCGTCTCGTCTTTGTCCAAACTAATGGAGTTCGCCTCTTGTTACTCCAATCTAAGGAGTTTGCCTCCTCTTTGTCCAATCTAAAGGAGTTCGACTCCACTTGGTACAATCTATGGAGTTCGTCTCCTCTTTGTCCAATCTATGGAGTTCGTCTCCTCTTTGTACAAAGTAAGGGAGTTCGCCTCTTCTTACTCCAATCTCATGAGTTCGTCTCCTCTTTGTCCAAACTAAGGGAGTTCACCACCTCTTCCTCCAATCTAAGGAGTTCGTCTCCTCTTTGTCCAATGTATGGGAGTTCGGCTCCTCTTTGTCCAATCTATGGAGTTCGTCTACTCTTTGTCCAAACTAAGGGACTTCTCCTCTTCTTACTCCAATCAAAAAAGTTGGCCTCCTCTTTGTCCAATCTAAGGGAGTTCGGCTCCTCTTGGTCCAATCTATGGAGTTCGCTCCTCTTTGTCCAATCTATGGAGTTTTTCTCCTCTTATTTCCAATGTAAGGGAGTTCGCCACCTCTTACTCCAATCTAAGGTGTTTGTCTCCTATTTTTCCAATCTAAGGGAGTTTGACTCTTCCTGCTCCAATCTATGGAGTTCGTCTCCTCTTTGTCCAAACTAAGGGAGTTCGCCTCTTCTTACTCCAATCTAAGGAGTTCGTCTCCTGTTTGTCCATTCTAAGGGAGTTCGGCTCCTCTTGGTCCAATCTAAGGGAGTTCGCCTCCACTTACTCCAATCTAAGGACTTCATCTCCTCTTTTCCATTCTAAGGGAGCTCGGCTCCTCTTGGTCCAATCTATGGAGTTTGTCTCCTCTTTGTCCAAACTAAGGGAGTTCGCCTCCTCTTACTCAAATCTAAGGAGTTCGTCTACTTTTTGTCCTGTTTAAGGGAGTTTGACTCCTCTTTGTCCAATCTAAGGGAATTAGACTCCTCTTGGTCCAATCTATGGAGTTCGTCTCCTCTTTGTCCAATCTATGGAGTTCGTCTCCTCTTTGTCCAGAGTAAGGGAGTTCGCCTCCTCTTACCCCAATCTATGGAGTTCGTCTCCTCTTTGTCCAATCTAAGGGAGTTCGGCTCCTCTTGGTCCAATCTATGGAGTTCGTCTCCTCCTTATCGAAACTAAGGGAATTCGCCTCTTCTTACTCCATTCTAAGGAGTTGGCCTCCTCTTTGACCAATTTAAGGGAGTTCGACTCCTCTTGGTCCAATCTATGGAATTCGTCTCCTCTTTGTCCAATCGATGGAGTTCGTCTCCTCTTTGTACAAAGTAAGGGACTTCGCCTCCAATTACTCCAATCTAAGGAGTTCGTCTTCTCTTTGTCCATTCTAAGGGTGTTCGGCTCCTCTTGGTCCAATCTATGTAGTTGAACTCCTCTTTTGTCCAAACTAAGGGAGTTCGCCTCCACTTACTCCAATCTAAGGACTTCGTCTCCTCTTTGTCCATTCTAAGGGAGCTCGGCTCCTCTTGGTCCAATCTATGAAGTTTGTCTCCTCTTTGTCCAAACTAAGGGAGTTCGCCTCCTCTTACTCCAATATAAGGAGTTGGCCTCCTCTTTGTCCAATCTAAAGGAGTTCGACTACTCTTGGTCAAATCTATGGAGTTCGTCTCCTCTTTGTCCAATCTATGGAGTTCATCTCCTCTTTGTCCAAAGAAAGGGAGTTCGCCTCCTTTTACCCCAATCTATGGAGTTCGTCTCCACTTTGTCCAATCTAAGGGAGTTCAGCTCCTCTTGATCCAATCTATGGAGTTCGTCTCCTCTTTGTCGAAAGTAAGGGAGTTCGCCTCTTCTTACTCCAATCTAAGGAGTTTGCCTCCTCTTTGTGCAATCTAAGGGAGTTCGACTCCTCTTGGTCCAATCTATGGAGTTCGTCTCCTCTTTGTCCAATCTATGGAGTTCGGCTCCTCCTTGTACAAAGTAAGGGAGTTCGCCTCCTCTTACTCCAATCACAGGAGTTCGTCTCCCCTTTGTCCAAACTAAGGGAGTTCGCCACCTCTTCCTTTAATCTAACGAGTTTGTGTCCCCTTTGTCCATTGTATGGGAGTTCGGCTCCTCTTTGTCCAAACTAAGGGACTTCGCCTCTTCTTACTCCAATCTAAAGAGTTGGCCTCCTCTTTGTCCAATCTTAAGGGAGTTCGACTCCTCTTGGTCCAATCTATGGAGTTCGCTCCTCTTTGTCCAATCTATGGAGTTCGTCTCCTCTTTGTCCAGAGTAAGGGAGTTCGCCTCCTGTTACTCCAATCTAAGGAGTTACTCCAATCTAAGGAGTTTTTTTTTTTTTTTGGTAGGGTAAAAGTATATTGATCTTTAGAGCCAAAAGTACATGATATGGAGAAACCGATACTACAAACCTACACTTACACTCATGTGAGCTAAGTGAAGGAGTATCGTGAGTCTCAGAAACTAGAGGATGTACATAAGTAGGAGATAAGAAGAAACGGAGAGACCGGTACTACAGGCCTACACTTACACTCTAAATGAGTTAAGTGGAGGAATACCATGAATCTCAAAGACTATAAGGTACCAACAAAAAGGGAAGAACAAGTCTTACAAAAAAATGGAGTCATCCAAGCCCCAATTATGTTGAATTCTTCTATTCCTAGTAGTGTCAATGACATTCTTCTGAGTTCTAGCGAAGTCCTTGACAAGTTTCAAAAGTTGCATCTTCATTGCCGGGAGGAATCTGTCGCAGTTCCTGAATAAGATGTTGTTCCTAGACTTCCAAATGATGTGGCACACCGCTCCAAGAGCGAACCTCGCAATCTTTTGGGAAAATTGATTGTCGGATATATGAGTAATAGCCCAATTAAGGGTGGTATTCCAGCCACCCTCTTGCCAATCAAGAAGACAATTCCGCGACCAAAAAAGGGCTAAGTGTTTAGTTATGGAGCATCCGAAGAAAAGATGGTCAATCGAGTCCGGCCTTAGATGGCAAAATGCACATGTAGCATTAGTGATTCTACCATAAGTTAGAAGAAAAACCTGGGTAGGGAGTCTTCTTTTTGTCATCAACCATAGGAGGAATTGGTGTGCAGGAGCGATGGATGAATCCCAAATAAATTCGAACCAGTGAACCCGAGGTTTCTTCGGTCTTATAGCTTTCCAAGCTGAAGAAGACGAAAATTTTCCAGAATTTGAACCTTTCCACAAAAATCGATCTGGATGGGCAGTAGGTGTAGGGAGGTCACCCCCCCAATCAAAAAATGTCTCCATAAGATTCGAATTAGGAGCCCGGTTCTCTAGTAATTCAGCAAGTGAGGCATCTCTTGGGTAACCCGACAGATAAATTTGTCGGTTACTAAACAGCATATTGAGCGGGCCATTTGGATGCCAAGCATCGAACCATAAGGAAATAGAAAGCCCATCCCCCACACGCCAGTGAAACATATGTTTGAATTCTTTCCCTAAGTCAATGATGTTCTTCCAAGACCAAGAACAGAACGTAGGTCTACGTACCTCCCAAAAACTCCGGTTCTTGATGAAATTAGAATGTATCCAAATGCACCAGAGCGATTCTTTGTCTGAGAAAAGGGCCCAAATATGTTTGAGCATGGATCCAATCTAAGGAGTTCGTCTCCTCTTTGTCTAATCTAAGGGAGTTCGGCTCCACTTGGTCCAATCTAAGGAGTTCGTCTCCTCTTTGTCCAATATAAGGGAGTTTCACACCTCTTGGTCCAACATATGGAGTTTTTTTTTTTTTTTTGGTAAAGACCAATATATGGAGTTCATCTCCTCTTTGTCCAAATTAAGGGAGTTCGCCTCTTCTTACTCCAACCTAAGGAGTTCGTCTCCTCTTTGTCCAAACTAAGGGAGTTCGCCACCTCTTATTCCAATCTAAGGAGTTCTTCTCCTCTTTGTCCAGAGTAAGCGAGTTCGCCTCCTCTTACCCCAATCTATGGAGTTCGTCTCCTCTTTGTCCAATCTAAGGTGTTCGGCTCCTCTTGTTCCAATCTATGGAGTTCGTCTCCTCTTTGTCCTATCTATGAATTTCGTCTCCTCTTTGTCCAAAGTAACGGAGTTCGCCACCTCTTACTGCAATCTAAGGAGATCGTCTGCTCTTTGTCCAATGTAAGGGAGTTCGGCTTCTCTTGGTCCAATCTATGGAGTACATCTCCTCTTTTGTCCAAAATAAGGGAGTTCGCCTCCTTTTACTCCAATCTAAGGAGTTCGTCTCCTCTTTGTCCAATCTAAGGGAGTTCGGCTCCTCTTGGTCCAATCTATGGAGTTCGTCTCCTCTTTGTCCATTCTAAGGGAGTTCGGCTCCTCTTGGTCCAATCTATGCAGTTCGTCTCCTCTTTGTCGAATCTATGGAGTTCGTCTACTCTTTGTCCAATCTATGGAGTTCAGCTTCGCTTAGTCCAAAGTAAGGGAGTTCGCCTCCTCTTACTCCAATCTAAGGAGTTCGTCTCCTCATTGTCCAATCTAAGGGAGTTCGGCTCCTCTTGGTCCAAACTAAGGGAGTTCGCCTCTTCTTACTCCAATCTAAGGAGTTGTCCTCCTCTTTGTCCAATCTAAGGGAGTTCGACTCCTCTTGGTCCAATCTATGGAGTTCGTCACCTCTTTGTCCAAACTAAGGGAGTTCGCCTGCTCTTCCTCCAATCTAAGGAGTCCGTCTCCTCTTTGTCCAAACTATGGTAGTTCGTCACCTCTTCCTCCAATCTAAGGAGCTGGTCTCCTCTTTGTCCAATGTAAGGGAGTTCGTCTCCTCTTTGTCCAATCTATGGAGTTCGTCTCCTCTTTATCCAGAGTAAGGGAGTTCGCCTCTTCTTATAACAATCTAAGGAGTTGGCCTCCTCTTTGTCCAATCTAAGGAAGTTCGACTCCTCTTGGTTCATTCTATGGAGCTCGACTCTTCTTTGTCAAATCTAAGGGAGTTCGCCTCCTCTTTGTCCGAACTAAGGGAGTTCGCCTCCTCTTACTTCAATCAATGGTGTTCGTCTCCTCTTTGTCCAATCTAAGGAGTTCGACTCGTCTTGGTCCAATCTATGGAGTTCGCTCCTCTTTGTCCAATCTATGGAGTTCGTCTCCTCTTTTTCCAAAGTAAGGGAGTTCGCCTCCTCTTGGGCCAATCTATGGAGTTCGCTCTCTTGGTCCAAGCTATGGAGTCTCCTCTTTGTCCATCTATGGTGTAGTCTCCTCTTTGGCCAATATAAGGGAGTTGACGCTTCTGCCCCAATCTATGGAGTTTTGTCCTCTTTGTCCAAACTAAGGAAGTCGCCTCTTTTACTTCAGCTAAGGCGGGCGTGTTCCCTCTTGTCAATTCTAAGGGAGTTCGGCTCTCTGGGTCAATCTATGGAGTCATCTCCTCTTTTGTCCCAAACTAAGGGGAGTTCGCCTCGCTTACTCCAATCTAAGGACGTTTCATCTCTCTTTGTCCAAATCTAATGGAGTAGGCGTCTCTTGGTCCAATCTATGGAGTTGTATCCTTTTGTCCATCTAAGGGAGTTCGGCTCCTCTTGGTCAATCTATGGGAGTAGTCTCCTTTGTCCAAAATAAGGGAGTATCGCCTACGTATAACCCATGCTAAGGAGTCGGCCCCTATTTGTCCAATATAAGGGAGTTCGTCCGCTTGCGTCCATCTATGGAGTCGCTCTTCGATTTGTACAATTATGGAGTTCGTCTCCTCTTTGTCCAAACTAAGGGAGTTCGCCTCGTCTTACTCCAATCTAAGGAGTTCGTCTCCTCTTTGTCCAATCTAAGGGAGTTCGGCTCCTTTTGGTCCGATCTATGGAGTTCGTCTCCTCTTTGTCCAAACTAAGGGAGTTCGCCTCTTCTTACTCCAATCTAAGGAGTGGGCCTCCTCTTTGTCCAATCTAAGGGAGTTCAACTCCTCTTGGTCCAATCTATGGAGTTCGTCTCCTCTTTGTCCAAAGTAAGGGAGTTCGCGACCTCTTACTCCAATCTAAGGAGAACATCTCCTTTTTGTCCAATGAAAGCGAGTTCGCATCCTCTTACTCCATTCTAAGGAGTTCGTTTCCTGTTTGTCAAATCTAAGGGAGTTCGGCTCCTCTTGGTGCAATCTATGGAGTTCGTCTCCTCTTTGTCCAAAGTAAGGGAGCGCCCCCTCTTACTCCAATCTAAGGAGTTTGTCTCCTCTTTGTCCATTCTAAGGGAGTTCGGCTCCCCTTGGTCCAATCTATGGAATTCATCTCCTCATTGTCCAAACTAAGGGAGTTCGCCACCTCTTATTCCAATCTAAGGAGTTTGTCTCATCTTTGTCCAGAGTAAGGGAGTTCGCCTCCTCTTACCCCAATCTATGGAGTTCATCTCCTCTTTGTGCAATCTAAGGGAGTTCGGCTCCTCTTGGTCCAATCTATGGAGTTCGTCTCCTCTTTGTCCATTCTAAGGGAGTTCGGCTCCTCTTGGTCCAATCTATGGAGTACATCTCCTCTTTTGTCCAAAATAAGGGAGTTCGCCTCCTCTTACTCCAATCTAAGGAGTTCGTCTCCTCTTTCTCCAATCTAAGGGAGTTCGGCTCCTCTTGGTCCAATCTATGGAGTTCCTCTCCTCTTTGACCATTCTAAGGGAGTTCGGCTCCTCTTGGTCCAATCTATGCAGTTCGTTCCTCTGTGTCGAATCTAGGGAGTTCGTCTCCTCTTTGTCCAAACTAAGGGAGTTCGCCACCTCTTATTCCAATCTAAGGAGTTCGTCTCATCTTTGTCCAGAGTAAGGGAGTTCGCCTCCTCTTACCCTAATCTATGGAGTTCGTCTCCTCTTTGTGCAATCTAAGGGAGTTCGGCTCCTCTTGGTCCAATCTATGGAGTTCGTCTCATGTTTGTCCGAACTAAGGGAGTTCGCCTCCTCTTACTTCAATCAAAGGTGTTCGTCTCCTCTTTGTCCAATCTAAGGAGTTCGACTCCTCTTGGTCCAATCTATGGAGTTCGCCCTCTTTGTCCAATCTATGGAGTTTGTCTCCGCTTTTTGCAAAGTAAGGGAGTTCGCCTCCTCTTACTCCATTCTAAGGTGTTCGTCTCCTCTTTGTCCATTCTAAGGGAGTTTGACTCTTCTTGCTCCAATCTATGGAGTTCGTCTCCTCTTTGTCCAAACTATGGGAGTTCGGCTCCTCTTGGTCCAATCTATGGATTTCGTCTTCTCTTTGTCCAAAGTAAGGGAGCTCGCCACCTCTTACTCCAATCTAAGGAGATCATCTCCTCTTTGACCAATGTAAGGGAGTTCGCCACCTCTTACCCCAATCTATGGAGTTCGTCTCCTCTTTGTAAAATCTAAGGGAGTTCGGCTCCTCTTGGTCCAATCCATGGAGTTCGTCTCCTCTTTGTCGAATCTATGGAGTTCGTCTCCTCTTTGTCCAATGTAAGCGAGTTCGCCACGTCTTACTCTAATCTAAGGAGTTCATCTCCTTTTTTGTCCAAACTAAGGGAGTTCGCCTCCTCTTACTCCAATCTAAGGAGTTCGTCTCCTCTTTGTCAAATCTAAGGGAGTTCGGCTCCTCTTGGTCCAATCTATGGAGTTCGTCTCCTCTTTGTCCAATCTATGGAGTTCGTCTCCTCTTTGTCCAAAGTAAGGGAGTTCGCCACCTCTTACTCCAATCTAAGGAGAACATCTCCTTTTTGTCCAACGTAAGCGAGTTTGCCTCCTCTTTCTCCAATCTAAGGATTTCGTCTCCTCTTTTTTCAAATCTAAGGCAGTTCGGCTCCTCTTGGTCCAATCTATGGAGTTCGTCACCTCTTTGGCCAAAGTAAGGGAGTTCGCCCCCTCTTACTCTAATCTAAGGAGTTCGTCTCCTCTATGTCCATTCTAAGGGAGTTCGGCTCCCCTTGGTCCAATCTATGGAGTTCGTCTCTTCTTTGTCCAAACTAAGGGAGTTCGCCTCTTCTTTCTTCTTCCTAGGGAGTTCGTCTTCTCTTTGTCCAAACTAAGGGAGTTCGCCACCTCTTATTCCAATCTAAAGAGTTCGTCTCATCTTTGTCCAGAGTAAGGGAGTTCGCCTCCTCTTACCCCAATCTATGGAGTTCGTCTCCTCTTTGTACAATCTAAGGGAGTTCGGGCTCCTCTTGGTCCAATCTATGGAGTTCGTCTCCTCTTTGTCCAAAGTAAGGGAGTTCGCCACCTCTTACTCCAATCTAAGGAGATCATCTCCTCTTTGACCAATGTAAGGGAGTTCGCCACCTCTTACCCCAATCTATGGAGTTCGTCTCCTCTTTGTCCAATCTAAGGGAGTTCGGCTCTCTTGTCCAATCCTCTGGGAGTTCGTCTCCTCTTTGTCCCAAAGTAAGGGAGTTCGCCACCTCTTACTCCAATCTAACGAGATCGTCACCTCTTTGACCAATGTAAGGGAGTTCGCCACCTCTTACCCCAATCTATGGAGTTCGTCTCCTCTTTGTCCAAAGTAAGGGAGTTCGCCACCTCTTACTCCAATCTAACGAGATCATCACCACTTTGACCAATGTAAGGGAGTTCGCCACCTCTTACCCCAATCTATGGAGTTCGTCTCCTCTTTGTCCAATCTAAGGGAGTTCGGCTCCTCTTGCTCCAATCTATGGAGTTCGTCTCCTCTTTGTCCAATCTATGGAGTTCGTCTCTTCTTTGTCCAAGGTAAGGGAGTTCGCCACCTCTTACTCCAATCTAAGGAGAACATCTCCTTTTTCTCCAATGTAAGCGAGTTCGCCTCCTCTTACTCCAATCTAAGGAGTTCGTCTCATCTTTGTCCAGAGTAAGGGAGTTCGCCTCCTCTTACCCCAATCTATGGAGTTCGTCTCCTCTTTGTACAATCTAAGGGAGTTCGGGCTCCTCTTGGTCCAATCTATGGAGTTCGTCTCCTCTTTGTCCAAAGTAAGGGAGTTCGTCTCCTCTTACTCAATTCTAAGGAGTTCGTCTCCTCTTTGAACCAATGTAAGGGAGTTCGCCTCCTCTTACTCCAATGTAAGGAGTTCCTCTCCTCTTTGTCCAATGTAAGGGAGTTCGCCACCTCTTACTCCAATCTAAGGAGTTCGTCTCCTCTTTGTCCAAAGTAAGGGAGTTCGCCTCCTCTTACTCCA
>JAGKPW010003128.1:0-49900 GCA_019926035.1 Melaleuca alternifolia
CCCTTAGATTGGACCAAGAGGGGACGAACTCCCTTAGATAGGACCACGATGCGACGAACTACCTAAGAATGGACCAATAGGAGACTAACTCCTTAGATTGGACTAACAGGAGACGAACTTCCTTATATTGGACCAAGAGCAGACGAACTCCCTCAGATTGGACCAAAATGAGACGAACTCCTTAGAATGGACCAAGAGAGGACGAACTCCATTAGATTGGATTAAGAGGCGATGATCTCCTTAGCTTGGACCAAGAGGGGACGTACTCCCTTAGATGGGATCAAGAGAGGACGAACTCCATTAGATTGGACCAAGGGAGGACGAACTCCATTAGATTGGACCAAGAGGCGATGAACTTCTTAGATTGGACCAAGAGGAGACGAACTCTTTATATTCGACCAAGAGAGGAAGAGCTCCCCTAGATTGGACCAAGATGGGACGAACTCCCTTAGATTGCACCAAGAAGAGACGAACTCTATAGATTGGACCAAGAGAGGACAAACTCCCTTATATTGCACCAAGAGGGGATGAACTCCCTTCGATAGTACCAAGAGGAGACGAACTCCATTAAATTGTACCAAGAGAGGACGAACTCCCTTAGATTGGAAAAAGAGGTAACGAACTCCTTCGATTGGATCAAGAGAGGACGAACTGCCTTAGATTGGACCAAGAAGAGACGAACTCCCCTAGATTAGACCAAGATGGGACGAACTCCCTTAGATTGCACCAAGAAGAGACGAACTCGTTAGATTGGACGAAGAGAGGACAAACTCCCTTAAATTGCACCAAGAAGAGACGAACTCCTTAGAATGGAACAACTGGGGATGAACTCCCATAGATAGGACCATGAGGAGACGAACTCCCTTAGATTGGACAAAGACAAGACGAACTCCTTAGATTGGACCAAGAGAGGACGAACTCCCTTAGATTGGAAAAAGAGGTAATGAACTCCTTCGATTGGATCAAGAGAGGACGAACTGCCTTAGATTAGACCAAGAAGAGACGAACTCCTTAGATTGCACCGAGAGAGGAAGACATTCCTTAGATTGGACCAAGAGGAGACGAACACCTTAGTGATTGGCCCCTAGAAAGGACGAACTCCCTTAGATTGGACAAACAGGAGACAAACTCCTTAGATTGGACCAAGAGGATACGAACTCACTTAGATTGGACAAAGGAGACGAACTCCTTAGATTGGTCCAAGAGGTGACGAACTCCTCAGATTTGAGCAAGAGGAGACGAACTCCCTTATATAGGACTGAAGACGAGACGTACAAACCAGTAGATTGGACCAACAGACGAACTCCCTAGTGGGATCAAGAGAGGACGAACGCCCTTTATTGCCCCAACCAAGACGAACTCCTCAGATTTGACCAAGAGAGGACGAACTCCCTTAAATGGGACCAAGATGCGACGAACTACCTAAGAATGGACCAATAGGAGACTAACTGCTTAGATTGGACCAACAGGAGATGAACTTCCTCGGATTGGACCAAGAGCAGACGAACTCCATTAGATTGGACCAAAAAGAGACGAACTCCTTAGATTGGACCAAGAGAGGACGAACTCCTTTTGATTGGACCAAGAGGCGACGAACTCTATAGATTGGAGCAAGAGGAGACGTACTCCCTTAGATGGGACCAAGAGAGGACGAACTCCATTAGATTGGACCAAGAGGTGACGAACTCCTTAGATTGGACCAAGAGGAGACGTACTCCCTTAGATTGGACCAAGAGAGGACGAACTCCCTTAAATTGGACAAAGAGAGGAAGAACTCCCTTAAATTGCACCAAGAGGCGACGAACTCCTTAGATTGGACCAAGAGAGGACAAACTCCCTTAAAGGTGCACCGAGAAGAGACGAACTCCTTAGATTGGACCAACAGGGGATGAACTCCATTAGATAGGACCAAGAGAAGACGAACTCCCTTAAATTGGACCAAGAGAGGACAAACTCCCTTGGATAGGACGCAGAGGAGAAGAACTCCCTTGGATTGGACCAAGAGGCGACGAACTCCATAGATTCTATCTTTACCAAAAAAAACTCCTTCGATTGGACCAAGAGAGGACGAACTGCCTTAGGTTGGACCAAGAAAGGACGAACTCGAATAGATTAGACGAACTCCTTAGATTGGACCAAGATGAGACGAATTACCTAAAAATGGACCAAGAGGAGACGATCTCCTTAGATTGGACCAAGGAAGACGAACACCTTAGATTGGACCCAGAAAGGACGAACTCCATTAGATTGGACCAAGAGGCGACGAACTCCTTATATTAGACCAATAGAAGACGAACTCCCTTAGATTGGACCAAAAAGAGACGAAGTCCTTAGATTGGACCAGCAGAGGACGATCTCCATTAGATTGGACCTAAAAAAAAAAGAGAGGACGAACTCCCTAGATTGACCAAACGAACGTACTCCGAACTAAGATTGGCCAAGAAGACCAAACTCCCTTAGATTGGACCAAGAGAATGACGAACTCCCTTAGACTGCATGCACACAGGACGACCTCCTCCAAATTGACCAAGAGAGGACGAACTTCTTACAAATTGGACCCAGAATGCGACGAACTACCTAAGAATGGACCAATAGGAGACTAACTCCTTAGATTGGACCAACAGGAGACGAACTTCCTTATATTGGACCAAGAGCAGACGAACTCCCTTAGATTGGTCCAAAAAGAGATGAACTCCTTAGATTGGACCAAGAGAGGACGAACTCCATTAGATTGGACCAAGAGGCGATGAACTTCTTAGATTGGACCAAGAGGAGACGAACTCTTTATATTCGACCAAGAGAGGACGAACTCCCCTAGATTGGACCAAGATGGGACGAAGTCCCTTAGATTGCACCAAGAAGAGACAAACTCTATAGATTGGACCAAGAGAGGACAAACTCCCTTAAATTGCACCAAGAAGAGACGAACTCCTTAGAATGAAACAACTGGGGATGAACTCCCATAGATAAGACCAAGAGGAGACGAACTCCCTTAGATTGGACAAAAACAAGACGAACTCCTTAGATTGGACCAAGAGAGGACGAACTGCCTTTGATTGGACCCACAAATGACGAACTCCATTAGATTAGACTAAGAGGTGACGAATTCCATAGATTGGACCGAGAGGAGATGAACTCCCTTAGATTGGACCGACAAGAGACTAACACCTTAGATTGAACCAAAAGAGGACGAACTGCATTAGATTGGACCAAGAGGTGACGACCTCCTTAGATTGGACAAAGATAAGACGAACTCTTTTAATTCGACCAGGAGAGGACGAACTCCCCTAGATTGGACCAAAATGTGACGAACTCCCTTAGATTGCACCAAGAAGAGATAAACTCCTCAGATTGGACCAAGAGAAGAGGAACTCCCTTAGATTGGACCAAGTCAAGTCGAACTCCTGAGATTGGACCAAGAAGGGATGAACTCCCTTAGATTGGACCAATAGGAGACGAACTCCTTAGATTGGACCGAGAGAGGACGAAATCCCTTAGATTGCACCAACAGGAGACGAACTCCGTAGAGTGGACCAAGGGAGGACCAACTTCCTCAAATTGCACTACGAAGAGACGACCTCCTTGGAGTGGACCAAGAGGGGACGAACTCCCTTCAATAGGACCAAGAGGAGACGAACTCTCTTAAATTAGACCAAACGGAGACGAGCTCCCTTAGATTGGACCAAAAAGAGACGAACTCCTTAGATTGAACCAAGAGAGGACAAACTCCATTAGATTAGACCAAGAGGCGACGAACTCCTTAGATTGGACCAAGAGGAGACGAACTCCTTAGATTGGACCAAGAGAGGACGAATTGCCTTAGATTGGACCAAGAAGGGACGAACTTCCTTAGGTTACACCTGTAGGAGACGAACTCGTTAGATTGCACCGAGAGAGAACGAAATCCCTTAGATTGCACCAAGCGGAGACGAACTCCTTAGATTGGACCGAGAGAGGACCAACTTCCTTAAATTGCATCGAGAGAGGACCAACTTCCTTAAATTGCACCAAGAAGAGACGAACTCTTTAGATTGGACCAACAGAGGACGAACTCCCTTAGATTGGACCAAGAGGGGACGAACTCCCTTAGATAGGACAAAGAGGAGATGAACTCCCTTAAATTGGACAAAGAGAGGACGAACACCCTTAGATTGGACCAATAGGCATTGAACTCCTTAGATTGGACCAATAGACGACGAACTGCTTAGATTGGACCAAGAATGGACGAACTCCCTTAGGTTGGACCTGTAGGAGACGAACTCGTTAGATTGCACCGAGAGAGAACGAAATCCCTTAGATTGCACCAAGCGGAGACGAACTCCTTAGATTGGACCGAGAGAGGACCAACTTCCTTAAATTGGATCGAGAGAGGACCAACTTCCTTAAATTGCACCAAGAAGAGACGAACTCCTTAGATTGGACCAAGAGAGGACGAACTCCCTTAGATTGGAGCAAGAGGGGACGAACTCCCTTAGATAGGACAAAGAGGAGATGAACTCTCTTAAATTGCACAAAGAGAGGACGAACACCCTTAGATTGGACCAAGAGAGGACGAACTCCCTTAGATTGGACCAAGAGGAGATGAACAAACTCCCTTAGATTGGACCAAGAGGAGACGAACTCCCTTAGATTGGACCAAGAGGAGACGAACTCCCTTAAATTGGACCAAGAGAAGACGAACTCCCTTAGATTGGGCCAAGAGACGACGAACTCATTAGATTGGACCATGAGAGGACGAACTCCCTTAGATTGGACCAAGAGGAGATGAACTCCTTAGATTGGCCCAAGAGAGGACGAACTCCCTTTAGATTGCCCAGATGCTGCCGAATTACTAAAAATGACCAAGAGGTAACGATCTCCTTAGATGGCAAAGAGTAGCGAACACCTTAGATTGGACCCAGAAAGGACGAACTCCATTAGATTGGACCAAGAGGCGACGAACTCCTTATATTAGACCAATAGAAGACGAACTCCCTTAGATTGGACCAAAAAGAGACGAACTCCTTAGATTGGACCAAGAGAGGACGAACTCCATTAGATTGGACCTAGAGGAGACGAACTCCTTAGATTGGACGAAGACGAGACGTACACCATTAGATTGGACCAAGAGCGGACGAACTTCCTTAGATTGGATCAAGAGAGGATGAACTCCCTTAGATTGCACCAACAGGAGACGAAGTTCTCAGATTTGACCAAGAGAGGACGAACTCCCTTAAATTGGACCAAGATGCAACGAACTACCTAAGAATGGACCAATAGGAAACTAACTCCTTAGATTGGACCAACAGGGGATGAACTTCCTTGGATTGGACCAAGAGCAGACGAACTCCCTTAGATTGGACCAAAATGAGACGAACTCCTTAGAGTGGACCAAGAGAGGACGAACTCCGTTAGATTGGGTCAAGAGGCGACGATCTCCTTAGATTGGGCCAAGAGGAGACGTACTCCCTTAGATGGGATCAAGAGATTACTAACTCCATTAATTGGACCAAGAGTGCGACAACCCTTAGATTGTCACCAGAGAGGACAACTCCCTTATATTTGGACCAAGAGAGGAAGAACTCCCTAAATTATTAGACCAAGAGAGGACGAAACTCCCTTAGCCGCTGCACCAACAGAGACGAACTCGCTCAGATTGGACCCAAGAGAGGATAACTCCTTAAATGGACAAGATGCTACAACTACCTAAGAATGGACCAAATAGGAGCCTAACTCCTTATATTGGACCAAGAGGAGCCTAACATCCTTAGATTGGACCAGAGCAGACGGACTCCGTAGATTGGCCAATGAGAGGACGAACTCATTGGATTGGATTCAAGAGGCGACGAACTCCTTGCTTGACCACGAGGAGAACAATCGCTAATAGTGGACCCAAGAAGTACAACTCCAATAGATTTAACAAGATGCACTAACTCCCTTAGATTGGACCAAGAGGAGACGAACAAACTCCCTTAGATTGGACCAAGAGGAGACGAACTCCCTTAGATTGGACCAAGAGGAGACGAACTCCCTCAAATTGGACCAAGAGAAGACGAACTCCCTTAGATTGGGCCAAGAGACGACGAACTCTTTAGATTGGACCATGAGAGGACGAACTCCCTTAAATTGGACCAAGAGGAGATGAACTCCTTAGATTGGCCCAAGAGAGGACGAACTCCCTTAGATTGGACCAAGATGCGACGAATTACCTAAAAATGGACCAAGAAGAGACGATCTCCTTAGATTGGACCAATAGGAGACGAACACCTTAGATTGGACCCAGAAAGGACGAACTCCATTAGATTGGACCAAGAGGCGACGAACTCCTTATATTGGACCAATAGAAGACGAACTCCCTTAGATTGGACCAAAAAGAGACGAACACCTTCGATTGGACCAAGAGAGGACGAACTCCATTAGATTGGACCAAGAGGAGACGAGCTCCTTAGATTGGACCAAGACGAGACGTACTCCATTAGATTGGACCAAGAGAGGACAAACTCCCTTATATTGGACCAAGAGAGAACGAACTCCCTTAGACTGCACCAACAGGGGGCGACCTCCTCAGATTGGACCAAGAGAGGACGAACTCCCTTAAATTGGACCAAGATGCGACAAACTACCTAAGAATGGACCAATAGGAGAATAACTCCTTAGATTGGACCAACAGGAGACGAACTTCCTTATATTGGACCAAGAGCTGACGAACTCCCTTAGATTGGACCAAAATGAGACGAACTCCTTAGATTGGACCAAGAGAGGACGAACTCCATTAGATTGGATCAAGAGGCGACGATCTCCTTAGATTGGACCAAGAGGAGACGTACTCCCTTAGATGGGATCAAGAGAGCACGAACTCCATTAGATTGGACCAAGAGGCGACGAACTCCATAGATTGCACCAAGAGAGGACGAACTCCCCTATATTTGACCGAGAGTGGAAGAACTCCCTTATATTCGACCAAGAGAGGACGAACTCCCTTAGACTGCACCAACAGGGGACGAACTCCTCAGATTGGACCAAGAGAGGACGAACTCCCTTAAATTGGACCAAGATGCGACGAACTACCTAAGAATGGACCAATAGGAGACTAACTCCTTAGATTGGACTAACAGGAGACGAACTTCCTTATATTGGACCAAGAGCAGACGAACTCCCTTAGATTGGACCAAAATGAGACGAACTCCTTAGAGTGGACCAAGAGAGGACGAACTCCGTTAGATTGGGTCAAGAGGCGACGATCTCCTTAGATTGGGCCAAGAGGAGACGTACTCCCTTAGATGGGATCAAGAGAGGACGAACTCCATTAGATTGGACCAAGAGGCGACGAACTCCTTAGATTGCACCAAGAGAGGACGAACTCCCTTATATTTGACCAAGAGAGGAAGAACTTCCTTATATTCAACCAAGAGAGGACGAACTCCCTTAGACTGCACCAACAGGAGACGAACTCCTCAGATTGGACCAAGAGAGGACGAACTCCCTTAAATTGGACCAAGATGCGACGAACTACCTAAGAATGGACCAATAGGAGACTAACTCCTTAGATTGGACCAAGAGGAGACGAACATCCTTAGATTGGACCAAGAGCAGACGAACTCCTTAGATTGGACCAAGAGAGGACGAACTCAATTGGATTGGATCAAGAGGCGACGAACTCCTTAGATTGAACCAAGAGGAGACTAATCGCTTAGATGGGACCAAGAGAGGACAAACTCCATTAGATTTAACCAAGAGGCGACGAACTCCTTAGATTGGACCAAGAGAAGACGAACTCCCTTAGATTGGACCAAGAGGAGACGAACAAACTCCCTTAGATTGAACCAAGAGGAGACGAACTCCCTTAGATTAGACCAAGAGGAGACGAACTCCCTCAAATTGGACCAAGAGAAGACGAACTCCCTTAGATTGGGCCAAGAGACGACGAACCCTTTAGATTGGACCATGAGAGGACGAACTCCCTTAAATTGGACCAAGAGGAGATGAACTCCTTAGATTGGCCCAAGAGAGGACGAACTCCCTTAGATTGGACCAAGATGCGACGAATTACCTAAAAATGAACCAAGAAGAGACAATCTCCTTAGATTGGACCAATAGGAGACGAACACCTTAGATTGGACCCAGAAGGACGAACCGCCATCAATTGTTACCAAGGCTACGCACTCCTTATTTTAGACCAATAGAAGAGCGAACTCCTTAATTGGACCAAAAAGAGACGAACCCCTTAGAATGATGGACCAAGAGATGAACACTCATTAGATTTGGACCAAGAGGAACGACTCCTTAAATTGGCGCAAGACTTACGTACTCCATAATTGGACCCAAGAGAGGACAAACTCCCTTATATTGGACCAAGAGAGAACGAACTCCCTTAGACTGCACCAACAGGGGGCGACCTCCTCAGATTGGACCAAGAGAGGACGAACTCCCTTAAATTGGACCAAGATGCGACAAACTACCTAAGAATGGACCAATAGGAGAATAACTCCTTAGATTGGACCAACAGGAGACGAACTTCCTTATATTGGACCAAGAGCTGACGAACTCCCTTAGATTGGACCAAAATGAGACGAACTCCTTAGATTGGACCAAGAGAGGACGAACTCCATTAGATTGGATCAAGAGGCGACGATCTCCTTAGATTGGACCAAGAGGAGACGTACTCCCTTAGATGGGATCAAGAGAGCACGAACTCCATTAGATTGGACCAAGAGGCGACGAACTCCATAGATTGCACCAAGAGAGGACGAACTCCCCTATATTTGACCGAGAGTGGAAGAACTCCCTTATATTCGACCAAGAGAGGACGAACTCCCTTAGACTGCACCAACAGGGGACGAACTCCTCAGATTGGACCAAGAGAGGACGAACTCCCTTAAATTGGACCAAGATGCAACGAACTACCTAAGAATGGACCAATAGGAAACTAACTCCTTAGATTGGACCAACAGGGGATGAACTTCCTTGGATTGGACCAAGAGCAGACGAACTCCCTTAGATTGGACCAAAATGAGACGAACTCCTTAGAGTGGACCAAGAGAGGACGAACTCCGTTAGATTGGGTCAAGAGGCGACGATCTCCTTAGATTGGGCCAAGAGGAGACGTACTCCCTTAGATGGGATCAAGAGAGGACGAACTCCATTAGATTGGACCAAGAGGCGACGAACTCCTTAGATTGCACCAAGAGAGGACGAACTCCCTTATATTTGACCAAGAGAGGAAGAACTCCCTAATATTAGACCAAGAGAGGACGAACTCTCTTAGACTGCACCAACAGGAGGCGAACTCCTCAGATTGGACCAAGAGAGGACAAACTCCCTTAAATTGGACCAAGATGCGACGAACTACAGAAGAATGGACAAATAGGAACTAAATCCTTAGATTGGACCAAAATGAGACGAACTCCTTAGAGTGGACCAAGAGAGGACGAACTCCGTTAGATTGGGTCAAGAGGCGACGATCTCCTTAGATTGGGCCAAGAGGAGGACTACTCGTTAGACTGGGACCAAGAGAGGACAAACTATAGATTTAACAAGAGGCGACGAAAATCCTTAGATTGGACCAAGAGAGGAAGAAATCCATTAGATTGGACAAGAGGAGACGAAAAAACTCCATTAGATGCCGACCAAGAGGGACGAACTCCTTAGATTGGACCAGAGGAGACGAAACTCCCCAAATTGGACAAAGAGAAGACGAAACATCCCTTAGATTGGGCCAAAAGACGACGAACTCTTTAGATTGGACCAAGTGAGGACGAACTCCCTTAGATTGGACCAAGAGGATACGAACTCCTTAAATTGGCCCAAGAGAGGACGAACTCCCTTAGATTGGACCAAGATGCGACGAATTACCTAAAAATGGACCAAGAAGAGACGATCTCCTTAGATTGGACCAATAGGAGACGAACACCTTAGATTGGACCCAGAAAGGACGAACTCCATTAGATTGGACCAAGAGGCGACGAACTCCTTATATTAGACCAATAGAAGACGAACTCCCTTAGATTGGAGCAAAAAGAGACGAACTCGGTAGATTTGACCAAGAGAGGACGAACTCCATTAGATTGGACCAAGAGGAGACGAGCTCCTTAGATTGGACCAAGACGAGACGTACTCCATTAGATTGGACCAAGAGAGGACAAACTCCCTTATATTGGACCAAGAGAGAACGAACTCCCTTAGACTGCACCAACAGGGGGCGACCTCCTCAGATTGGACCAAGAGAGGACGAACTCCCTTAAATTGGACCAAGATGCGACGAACTACCTAAGAATGGACTAATAGGAGACTAACTCCTTAGATTGGACCAACAGGAGACGAACTTCCTTATATTGGACCAAGAGCTGACGAACTCCCTTAGATTGGACCAAAATGAGACGAACTTCCTTGGATTGGACCAAGAGGAGACGAACTCCTTAGATTGGACCAAGAGAGGACGAACTCCCTGAGATTGGACCAAGAGAGGACGAACTCCTTAGATTGGACCAAGAGAGGACGAACTCCCTTAGATTGGACCAACAGGAGACGAACGCCTTAGATTGGACCAGAGAGGACGAACTCTCCTAGATTGGACCAACAGGAGACGAATTCCTTAGATTGGACCAAGATGAGACGAACTCCTTAGATTGGACCAAGAGAGGACGAACTCCCTAAGATTGGACGAACAGGAGACGAACTCCTTAGAGTGGACCAAGAGAGGACGAACTCCCTTAGATTGGACAAAGAATTGCGCACGCTACTACATAGACATGGCCAATAGAGATAACTCCTTAGATTGGACCATTAGGAGACGACCTTCCTAAGATTGGACCAAAAGGAGACGAACTCCTTAGATTGGACCAAAAGGAGACGAACTCTCTTAGATTGGAGCAAAAGGAGACGAACTGCTTAGATGGGACCAAAAAGAGACGAACTCCCTTAGATTGGAGAAAAAGGAGACGAACTCCTTAGAAAGGACCAAAAGGAGACGAACTCCTTTAGATTGGACCAAAAGGAGACGAACTCTTTAGAAGGGACTAAAAGGAGACGAACTCCTTTAGATTGGACCCAAAGGAGACGAACTCCTTAGATTGGACCAAGACGAGACGTACTCCATTAGATTGGACCAAGAGAGGATAAACTCCCTTATATTGGACCAAGAGAGGACGAACTCCCTTAGACTGCACCAACAGGGGACGAACTCCTCAGATTGGACCAAGAGAGGACGAACTCCCTTAGATTGCACTAAGAGGAGACAAAATCGTAAGATTGGACCAAGAGTGGTCGAACATCGTTAGATTGGACCAAGAGGCAACGAACTCCTTAAATTGGACCAAGAGGAGACGAACTCCTTCGATGGGGCCAAGAGGAGATGTACTCCCTTAGATTGGACCAAGAGAGGACGAACTCCCTTAGATTGGACCAAGAGAGGAAGAACTCCCTTAGATTGCACCAAGAGGAGACGAACTCCATAGATTGGACCAAGAGAGGACAAACTCTCTTAAAAGTGCACCAAGAAGAGATGAACTCCTTAGATTGGACCAACAGGGGTCGAACTCCCTTAGATAGGACCAAGAGGAGACGAACTCCCTTAAATTGGACCAAAAAGAGACGAACTCCTTATATTGAACCAAGGGAGGACGAACTCCATTAGATTGGACCAAAACGCGACGAACTCCTTAGATTCGACTAAGAGGAGACGACCTCTTTATATTCGACCAAAAGAGGACGAACTGCCCTATATTGGACCAAGATGGGACGAACTCGCTTAGATTGCCCAACAAGAGATGAACTACTTAGATTGGCCAAAGAGAGGATGAACTCCCTTTGGTTGGAGCAAGAGGGGACGAACTCCCTTCGATAGGACCAAGAGGAGACGAACTCCCTTAGATTGGACCAAGAAAGGACGAACTCACTTAGATTGGAACAAGAGGAGACGAGCTCCTTAGATTGGACCAAGAGAGGATGAACTCACTTAGATTGGACCAAAAGGCGACGAACTCCTTAGATTGGAGCAGGAGAGGACGAACTCCCTTAGATTGATGACCATGACGAGACGAACTCCCTTAGATTGCACCAAGAAGAGACGAACTCCTTAGATTGAACCAAGAGAGGATGAAATCCCTTAGATTAGACCAAGAGGGGACGAACTCCCTTCGATAGGACCAAGAGGAGACGAACTCCAATAAATTGGACCAAGAGAGGACAAACTCCCTTAGATTGGAATAAAAGGTGACGAACTCCATTGATTGGATCAAGAGAGGACAAACTCCCTTAGATTGGACCAAGACGAGACGAACTCCTTAAATTGGACCAAGAGAGAACGAACTCCCTTAGATTGGACCAAGAAGGGACGAACTCCCTTAGATTGGACCAAGAGGAGATGAACTCCTTAGATTGGCCCAAGAGAGGACGAACTCCCTTAGATTGGACCAAGAAGGGACGAACTCCCTTAGATTGGACCAATAGGAGATGAACTCCTTAGATTGCACCGAGAGAGGACGAAATCCTTTAGATTGCACCAAGCGGAGACGAACTCATTAGAGTGGACCATGAGAGGAGCAACATCCTTAAATTGCACCAAAAGAGGACGGGACTCCGTAGATTGGACCCAGAGGGGACGAAACTCACTTCGATAGGCCCAACAGGAGACGAACTCTCTTGAATTGCAAAAGGAGACGAAGTCACTAGATTGGACCCAAAAAGATGCGAACTCCTTAGATTGAACCAAGAGCGGACAACCTCATGATATTGGACCAAGCCAAGAGGCGACGAAACCCTTAGATGGACACAAGAGAAGAACTCCTTAATTGCACCAAGAAGAGACGAAACTCTTTCCATTGGACCAAGCCAAGACGGGACGAAATCCTTAGATTGGACTAAGAGGGGATGAACTCACTTAGATTGGACAAAGAGGAGATGAACTCCTTAGATTCCTCCACGAGGAGACGAACTCCCTCATATAGGACAAAGAGGAGATGAACTCATTAGATTGGACCAAGAGGAGACAAACTCCCTTAGATTGGACAAACAGGAGACGAACTCCTTAGATTGAACAAGAGCGGGACGAACTCCCTTAGATGGACCAAGTTGCCGACGAAAACTACCTAGATGAACAGAAGAGGCCGAAATCCTTTGATTGGAACGAGAATGCGAAAACTACCCTAAGAAGTGACCAAGAGGAGCGAACTCCTTACATTGGACCACTTGGAGACGAACTCTAGATTGGACCAAGAGCAGACGAACTCCTTAGAGTGGACCAAGCAAAGGCGAACTCCACTAGGATTGGACCAGAGGGGCGACGAAAAAACTCCTTAGATTGAACCAAGTGGAGACGAACTCCTTAGGACGAACTCCCTTAGAACCAACAGGGGACGAACTCCTCAGATTGGACCAAGAGAGGACGAACTCCCTTAGATTGCACTAAGAGGAGACAAAATCGTAAGATTGGACCAAGAGTGGTCGAACATCGTTAGATTGGACCAAGAGGCAACGAACTCCTTAAATTGGACCAACAGGAGACGAACTCCTTAGATTGGACCAAGAGGAGACGTACTCCCTTAGATTGGACCAAGAGAGGACGAACTCACTTAGATTGGACCAAGAAGCGACGAACTCCTTAGATTGGAGCAAGAGTGGACGAACTCCCTTAAATTGCACCAAGAAGAGACGAACTCCTTAGATTGGACCGAGAGGGGACAAACTCCCTTAGATAAAACCAAGAGGAGACGACTTCCCTTAAATTGGACCAAGAGAGGAGATGCACTCCCTTAAATAGGACCAAGAGAGAAAGACCTCCCTTAGATCGGACCAAGAGGCGATGAACTCCTTAGTTTGGACCAAGAGACGACTAAATCCCTTAGATTGGACCAAGAGGAGACGAACTCCTCAGATTGGAACAAGAGAGGACGAACTCCCTTAGATTGGACCAAGTTACGACGAACTACCTAAGAATGGACCAAGAGAGAACGAACTCCCTTAGATTGGAACAAGATGCGACAAACTACCTAAGAATTGACCAAGAGGAGACGAACTCCTTACATTGGATGAATTGGAGATGAACTCCTTAGATTGGACCAAGAGGAGATGAACTCCTTAGATTGGACCAAGAGAGGACGAACTCCACTAGATTGGAGCAAGAGGCAACGAACTCCTTAGATTGAACCAAGTGGAGACGAACTCCCTTAGATTGGACCAAAAAGAGACGAACTCCTTAGATTGGACCAAGAGAGGACCAACTCCCTTAGATTGCACTAAGAGGAGACGAAATCCTTAGATTGGACCAAGAGTGGTCGAACATCGTTAGATTGGACCAAGAGGCAACGAACTCCTTAAAGTGGACCAAGAGGAGAGGAACTCCTTAGATTGGACCAAGAGGAGACGAACTCCTTAGATTGGACCAAGAGAGGACGAACTCCCTTAGATTGGACCAAGAGGAGACGAACTCCTCAGATTGGAACAAGAGAGGACGAACTCCCTTAGATTGGACCAAGTTACGACGAACTACCTAAGAATGGACCAAGAGAGGACGAACTCCCTTAGATTGGAACAAGATGCGACAAACTACCTAAGAATTGACCAAGAGGAGACGAACTCCTTACATTGGACGAATTGGATATGAACTCCTTAGATTGGACCAAGAGGAGACGAACTCCTTAGATTGGACCAAGAAAGGACGAACTCCACTAGATTGGAGCAAGAGGCGACGAACTCCTTAGATTGAACCGAGTGGAGACGAACTCCCTTAGATTGGACCAAAAAGAGACGAACTCCTTAGATTGGACCAAGAGAGGACCAACTCCCTTAGATTGCACTAAGAGGAGACGAAATCCTTAGATTGGACCAAGAGTGGTCAAACATCGTTAGATTGGACCAAGAGGCAACGACCTTCTTAAAGTGGACCAAGAGGAGACGAACTCCTTAGATTGGACCAAGAGGAGATGTACTCCCTTAGATTGGACCAAGAGAGGACGAACTCCCTTAGATTGGACCAAGAGATGAAGAACTCCCTTAGATTGCACCAAGAGGAGACGAACTCCATAGATTGGACCAAGAGAGGACAAACTCCCTTAAAAGTGCACCAAGAAGAGATGAACTCCTTAGATTGGACCAACAGGGGTCGAACTCCCTTAGATAGGACCAAGAGGAGACGAACTCCCTTAAATTGGACCAAAAAGAGACGAACTCCTTAGATTGAACCAAGGGAGGACGAACTCCATTAGATTGGACCAAAACGCGGCGAACTCCTTAGATTCGACTTAGAGGAGACGACCTCTTTATATTCGACCAAGAGAGGACGAACTGCCCTATATTGGACCAAGATGGGACGAACTCCCTTAGATTGCCCAACAAGAGACGAACTACTTAGATTAGCCAAATAGAGGATGACCTCCCTTAGGTTGGAGAAAGAGGGGACGAACTCCCTTCGATAGGACCAAGAGGAGACGAACTCCCTTAGATTGGACCAAGAGAGGACGAACTCACTTAGATTGGACCAAGAGGCGACGAACTCCTTAGATTGGAGCAAGAGAGGACGAACTCCCTTAGATTGGACCAAGACGAGACGAACTCCTTAGATTGGACCAAGATGGGACGAACTCCCTTGATTGCACCAAGAAGAGACGAACTCCTTAGATTGAACCAAGAGAGGATGAACTCCCTTAGAATAGACCAAGAGGGAACGAACTCCCTTCGATAGGACCAAAAGGAGACGAACTCCATTAAATTGGACCAAGAGAGGACAAACTCCCTTAGATTGGAATAAAAGGTGACGAACTCCATTGATTGGATCAAGAGAGGACGAACTCCCTTAGATTGGACCAAGACGAGACGAACTCCTTAGATTGGACCAAGAGAGAACGAACTGCCTTAGATTGGACCAAGAAGGGACCAACTCCCTTTGATTAGACCAATAGGAGATGAACTCCTTAGATTGCACCGAGAGAGGACCAAATCCCTTAGATTGCACCAAGCGGAGACGAACTCGTTAGAGTGGACCATGAGAGGAGCAACATCCTTAAATTGCACCAAGAAGAGACGACTTCCTTAGATTGGACCAAGAGGGGACGAACTCCCTTCGATAGGACCAAGAGGAGACGAACTCTCTTGAATTGGACCAAGAGGTGACGAAGTCCCTTAGATTGGACCAAAAAGAGACGAACTCCTTAGATTGGACCAAGAGGCGACGAACTCCTTAGATTGGACCAAAAAGAGACGAACTCCTTAGATTGCACCAAGAAGAGACGAACTCCTTACATTGGACCAAGAGGGGACAAACTCCCTTAGATAGGACCAAGAGGAGACGACTTCCCTTAAATTGAACCAAGAGAGGAGATGCACTCCCTTATATAGGACCAAGAGAGAACGACCTCCCTTAGATTGGACCAACAGGCGATGAACTCCTTAGTTTGGACCAAGAGAGGACTAATTCCCTTAGATTGGAGCAAGAGGAGACGAACCCCTTAGATTGGAACAAGAGAGGACGAACTCCCTTAGATTGGACCAAGTTGCGACGAACTACCTAAGAATGGACCAAGAGAGGACGGACTCCCTTAGATTGGAACAAGATGCGACAAACTACCTAAGAATTGACCAAGAGGAGACGAACTCCTTACATTGGACCAATTGAAGACGAACTCCTTAGATTGGACCAAGAGCAGACGAACTCCTTAGATTGGACCAAGAAAGGACGAACTCCACTAGATTGGACCAAGAGGCGATGAAATCCTTAGATTGAACCAAGTGGAGACGAACTCCTTAGATTGGACCAAAAAGAGACGAACTCCTTAGATTGAACCAAGAGAGGACCAACTCCCTTAGATTGCACTAAGAGGAGACGAAATCCTTAGATTGGACCAAGAGTGGTCGAACATCGTTAGATTGGACCAAGAGGCAACGAACTCCTTAAATTGGACCAACAGGAGACGAACTCCTTAGATTGGACCAAGAGGAGACGTACTCCCTTAGATTGGACCAAGAGAGGACGAACTCACTTAGACTGGACCAAGAAGCGACGAACTCCTTAGATTGGAGCAAGAGAGGACGAACTCCCTTAAATTGCACCAAGAAGAGACGAACTCCTTAGATTGGACCGAGAGGGGACGAACTCCCTTAGATAAGACCAAGAGGAGACGACTTCCCTTAAATTGGACCAAGAGAGGAGACGCACTCCCTTAAATAGGACCAAGAGAGAACGACCTCCCTTAGATCGGACCAAGAGGCGATGAACTCCTTAGTTTGGACCAAGAGACGACTAAATCCCTTAGATTGGACCAAGAGGAGACGAACTCCTCAGATTGGAACAAGAGAGGACGAACTCCCTTAGATTGGACCAAGTTACGACGAACTACCTAAGAATGGACCAAGAGAGGACGAACTCCCTTAGATTGGAACAAGATGCGACAAACTACCTAAGAATTGACCAAGAGGGGACGAACTCCCTTAGATAGGACCAAGAGGAGACGACTTCCCTTAAATTGGACCAAGAGAGGAGATGCACTCCCTTATATAGGACCAAGAGAGAACGACCTCCCTTAGATTGGACCAAGAGGTGACGAACTCGTTAGAGTGGACCATGAGAGGAGCAACATCCTTAAATTGCACGAAGAAGAGACGACTTCCTTAGATTGTACCAAGAGGGGACGAACTCCCTTCGATAGGACCAAGAGGAGACGACCTCTCTTGAATTGGACCAAGAGGAGACGAAGTCCCTTAGATTGGACCAAGAGTGGTCAAACATCGTTAGATTGGACCAAGAGGCAACGACCTTCTTAAAGTGGACCAAGAGGAGACGAACTCCTTAGATCCCTTAGATTGGACCAAGAGGAGACGAACTCCCTTAAATTGGACCAAGAGAAGACGAACTCCCTTAGATTGGGCCAAAATACGACGAACTCTTTAGATTGGACCATGAGCGGACGAACTCCCTTAGATTTGACCAAGAGGAGATGAACTTCTTAGATTGGACCACGAGAGGACCAACTCCCTTAGATTCCACTAGGAGGAGACAAAATCCTTAGATTGGACTAAGAGTGGTCGAACTCCATGAGATTGCACCAAGAGGCAACGAACTCCTTAAATTGGACCAAGAGGAGACTAACTCCCTTAGATTGGACCAAAAAGAGACGAAGTCCTTAGATTGAACCAAGGGAGGACGAACTCCATTAGATTGGACCAAAAGGTGACGAACTCCTTATATTCGACTAAGAGGAGACGACCTCTTTATTTCGACCAAAAGAGGACAAACTCCCTTAGATTGCACCAAGAAGAGAACTCCTTAGATTGGACCAAGAGAGGATGAACTCCCTTAGATTAGACCAAGAGGGGACGAACTCCCTTCGATAGGACCAAGAGGAGACGAACTCCATTAAATTGGACCAAGAGAGGACAAACTCCCTTAGATTGGAATAAAAGGTGACGAACTCCTTAGATCGGATCAAGAGAGGACGAACTCCCTTAGATTGAACCAAGACGAGACGAACTCCTTAGATTGGACCAAGAGAGAACGAACTGCCTTAGATTGGACCAAGAAGGGACCAACTCCCTTTGATTGGACCAATAGGAGATGAACTCCTTAGATTGCACCGAGAGAGGACGAAATCCATTAGATTGCACCAAGCGGAGACGAACTCGTTAGAGTGGACCATGAGAGGAGCAACATCCTTAAATTGCACCAAGAAGAGACGACTTCCTTAGATTGTACCAAGAGGGGACGAACTCCCTTTGATAGGACCAAGAGGAGACGAACTCTCTTAAATTGGACCAAGAGAAGACGAAGTCCCTTAGATTGGACCAAAAAGAGACGAACTCCTTAGATTGAACCAAGAGAGGACGAACTCCATTAGATTGGACAAAGAGGCGACGAACTCCTTAGATTAGACCAAAAAGAGACGAACTCCTTAGATTGGACCAAGATGCGACGAACTACCTTAGAATGGAACAAGAGGAGACGAACTGCCTTTGATTGCACCGAGAGGAGACGAATTCCTTAGATTGGACCAAGAGAGGACCAACTCCCTTAGATTGCACTAGGAGGAGACAAAATCCTTAGATTGGACCAAGAGTGGTCGAACTCCATGAGATTGGACCAAGAGGCAACGAACTCCTTAAATTGGACCAAGAGGAGACTAACTCCCTTAGATTGGACCAAAAAGAGACGAAGTCCTTAGATTGAACCAAGGGAGGACGAACTCCATTAGATTGGACCAAAAGGCAACGAACTCCTTAGATTCGACTAAGAGGAGACGACCTCTTTTTATTTGACCAAGAGAGGACGAAATGCCCTAGATTGGACCAAGATGGGACGAACTCCTTTAGATTGCACCAAGAAGAGACGAACTCCTTAGATTGGCCCAAGAGAGGATGAACTCCCTTAGGTTGGAGCAACAGGGGACATACTCCCATCGATAGGACCAAGAGGAGACGAACTCCCTTAGATTGGACCAAGAGAGGATGAACTCCCTTAGATTGCACCAAGAAGTGACGAACTCCTTAGATTGGACCAAGAGAGGACGAACTCCCTTAGATTGGAATAAGAGGTGACGAACTCCTTAGATTGGATCAAGAGAGGACGAACTCCCTTAGATTGGACCAAGACGAGACGAATTCCTTAGATTGGACCAAGAGATGATGAACTACCTTAGATTGGACCAAAAAGGGACGAACTCCCTTAGATTGGACCAATAGGAGAGGAACTCCTTAGAATGCACCGAGAGAGGACGACATCCCTTAGATTGCACCAAGCGGAGAGGAACTCCTTAGATTGGACCGAGAGAGGACCAACTTCCTTAAATTGCACCAAGAAGAGACGAACTCCTTAGATTGGACCAAGAGTTGACGAACTCCCTTAGATTGGACCAAGAGGGTACGAACTCCCTTAGATAGGACCAAGAGGAGACGAACTCCCTTAAATTGGACCAAGAGCGGACGAACACCCTTAGATTGGACCAATAGGCGACCAACACCTTAGATTGGACCAAGAGAGGACGAACTCCTTAGATTGGAGCAAGAGACGACGAACTCCCTTAGATTGGACCGTGATGCGACGAACTACCTAAGAATGGACCAAGATGAGGCGAACTCCTTACATTTGAGCAAGAGGGGACGAACTCCCTTAGATAGGACCAAGAGGAGATGAACTCCCTTAAAATGGACCAAGAGAGGACGAACACCCTTAGATTGGACCAAGAGAGGACGAACTCCTTAGATTGGAGCAAGAGACGATGAACTCCCTTAGATTGGACCGTGATGCGACGAACTACCTAAGAATGGACCAGGAGGACGCAAACTCCTTAGATTTGACCAAGAGGAGACCAACTCCTCATATTCGACCAAGAGAGGACGAACTCCCTTAGATTGGGCCAAGAGATGACGAACTCCCTTAGATTGGACCGACAGGGGACGAACTCCCTTAGATTGGACCAAAAGAGGATGAACTCCATTTGATTGGACCTAGAGGCGACGAACTCCTTAGATTGGACCAAGAGTATACGTACTCCCATAGATGGGACCAAGAGAGATCTTCCTCAAATTGCACTAAGAAGAGACGACCTCCTTAGAGTGGACCAGAAGGGGACGAACTCCCTTCGATAGGACCAAGAGGAGACGAACTCTCTTCAATTAGACCAAGAGGAGACGAACTCCCTTAGATTGGACCAAAACAAGACGAACTCCTTAGATTGGACAAAGAGACGACGAACTGCCTTAGATTGGACGAAGAAGGTAGGAACTCCCTTAGGTTGGACCAATAGGAGACGAACTCCTTAGATTGGACCAAGAGAGGACGAACTCCATCAGATTGGACCTAGAGGAGACGAACTCCTTAGATTGGACCAAGATGAGACGTACTCCATTAGATTGGACCAAGAGAGGACGAACTCCCTTAGATTGCACCAACAGGAGACAAACTCCTTAGATTGGACCAAGAGAGGAGGAACTCCCTTAAATTGGACCAAGATGCGACGAACTACCTAAGATGGACCAATAGGAGACTAACTCCTTAGATTGGACCAAGAGGAGACCAACTTCCTTAGATTGGACCAAGAGCAAACGAACTCCCATAGATTGGACCAAGAGCAAACGAACTCCCTTAGATTGGACTAAAAAGAAACGAACTCCTTAGATTGGACCAAGAGCAGACGAACTCCCTTAGATTGGACCAAAAAGAGACGAACTCCTTAGACTGGACCAAGAGGAGATGAACTCCCTTAAATTGGACGATGAGAAGAGGAACTCCCTTAGATTGGGCCAAAAGACGACGAACTCTTTAGATTGGACTAAGTGAGGACGAACTCCCTTAGATTGAACCAAGAGGAGATGAACTCCTTAGATTGGCCCAAGAGAGGACGAACTCCCTTAGATTGGATCAAGATGCGACGAATTACCTAAAAATGGACCAAGAGGAGATGATCTCCTTAGATTGGACCAAGAGGAGACGAACACCTTAGATTGAACCCAGAAAAGACAAACTCCATTAGATTGGACCAAGAGGCGACGAACTCCATAGATTGGATCTTTACCAAAAAAAAAATTCTTTACCCAAAAAAAAACTCCTTAGATTGGACCAAGAGAGGACGAACTACCTTAGATTGGACCAAGAAAGGACGAACTCCATTAGATTAGACCAAGAGGCAACGAATTCCATAGATTGGACCAAGAGGAGATGAACTACTCCCCTAGATTGGACCAACAAGAGACGAACACCTTAGATTGAATCCCTACCAAAAAAAAAAAACACCTTAGATTGAACCAAAAGAGGACGAACTGCATTAGATTGGACCAAGAGGCGACGAACTTCTTAGATTGGACCAAGATGAGACGAACTCTTTTTATTCGACCAGGAGAGGACGAACTCCCCTAGATTGGACCAAGGCGGGACGAACTCCCTTAGATTGCACCAAGAAGAGACGAACTCCTCAGATTGGACCAAGAGGGGAGGAACTCCCTTAGATTGGACCAAGAGTGGACGAACTTCTTAGATTGGATCGAGAGAGGACGAAGTCCTTAGATTGGACCAAGAGAGGACGAACTGCCTTAGATTGGACCAAGAAGGGACGAACTCCCTTAGATTGGACCAATATGAGAGGAACTTCTTAGATTGCACCGAGAGAGGACGAAATCCCTTTGATTGCACCAAGCGGAGACGAACTCCTTAGATTGGACCGAGAGAGAACCAACTTCCTTAAATTGCACCAAGAAGAGATGAACTCCTTAGATTGGACCAAGAGAGGATGAACTCCCTTAGATTGGACCAAGTGGGGACGAACTCCCTTATATAGGACCAAGAGGAGACGAACTCCCTTAAATTGGACCAAGAGAGGACGAACACCCATAGATTGGACCAATAGGCGACGAACTACTTAGATTGGAGCAAGACAGGACGAACTCCATTAGATTGGACCAAGAAGAGACGAACTCCCTTAGATTGGACCAAGAGGAGATGACCTCCTTAGATTGGCCCAACAGAGGACGAACTCCCTTAGTTTGGACCAAGATGCGACGAATTACCTAAAAATGGACCAAGAGGAGACGATCTCCTTAGATTGGAACAAGGGGAGACGAACTCCTCAGATTGGACCAAGAGAGGACGAACTCCCTTAAATTGGACCAAGATGCGACGAACTACATAAGAAAGGACCAATAGGAGACTAACTCATGAGATTCGACCAAGAGAGGATGAACTCCATTAGATTGGACCAAGAGGCGACGAACTCCTTAAATTGGACCAAGAGGACACGTACTCCATTAGATTGGAGCAAGAGGCGACGAACTCCTTAGATTGGAGCAAGAGGAGACGTACTCCTTTGATTGGACCAAGAGGAGACGTACTCCCTTAGATGGGAAGAGAGGACAAACTCCATTAGATTGGACCATGAGGCGACGAACTCTTTAGATTGGACCAAGAGGAGACGTACTCCCTTAGATTGGACCAAGAGAGAATGAACTCCCTTAGATTGGACCGAGAGAGGAAGAACTCCCTTAGATTACACCAAGGGGAGACGAACTCCATAGATTGGACCAAAAGAGGACAAACTCTTAAATTGCACCAAGAGGAGACGAACTCCTTAGATTGGACGAACAAGGGACGAACTCCCTTAGATAGGACCAAGAGGAGACGAACTTCCTTAAATTGGACCAAGAGAGGACAAACTCCCTCAGATAGGACCATGAGGAGAAGAACTCCCTTAGATTGCACCAAGGGGAGACGAACTCGTTAGAATGGACCAAGAGAGGACCAACTCCCATAAATCACACCAAGATGAGACGAACTCCGTAGATTGGACCAAAAGAGGACGAATTCACTTAGATTGAACCAAGAGGGGACGAACTCCCTTAGATAGGACCAAGAGGAGACGAACTCCCTTAGATTGGACCAATAGGCGACGAACTCCTTAGATTGGACCAAGAGAGGATGAACACCCTTAGATTGGACCAAGAGTAGACGAATTCCTTAGATTGGACCAAGAGGAGACGAACTCTCTTAGATTGGACGAACAAAGGACGAACTCCACTAGATTGGACCAAGAGGCAACGAACTCCTTAGATTAGACAAAGAGGAGACGAACTCCCTTAGATTGGACCAAAAAGAGACGTACTCCTTAGATTGGACCAAGTGAGGACAAACTCCATTAGATTGGACCAAGGGGTGACGAACTCCTTACATTAGACCAAGAGTGGGCGAAGTCCCTTAGATAGGACCAAGAGACAACAAATTCCTTAGATTGAAGCAGGAAAGTCGAACTACCTTAGATTGAGCCAAGAGAGGACGAACTCCCTTAGATTGGACCAAAAGGCGACAAACTCCTTAGATTGAAGCAGGAAAGTGGAACTCGCTTAGATTGGACCAAGTGGCGACGAACTACTTAGATTGAAGCAGGAAAGTCGAACTCCCTTAGATTGGACCAAGAAAGGAGGAACTCCCTTAGATTGGACCAAGATGCGACGAATTACCTAAGAATGGACCAAGAGGAGACGAACTCCTTAGATTGGACCAAGAGAGAACGACCTCCCTTAGATTGGCCCAAGAGGTGACGAACTCCAAGAATGGACCAAGAGGAGACGAACTCCTTAGATTGGACCAAGGGGAGACAAACTCCTTAGATTGGACCAAGTGGAGACGAACTCCATAGATTGGACCAAGAAAGGACGAACTCCATTAGGTTGGACCAAGAGGCGACGAACACCTTTGATTGATCCAAGAGGAGACGAACTCCTTATATTGGACTAAGAGAGGACGAACTCCCCTAGGTTGGACCAAGAGGGGACGAACTCCCCTAGATTTGACCAAGAGAGGATGAACTCTCTTAGATTGGGCCAAGGGCCGAACTCCCTTAGATTGGGCCAAGAGGGCCGAACTCCCTTAGATTGGGCCAAGAGGACACGAACACCCTTAAATTGGATCAAGAGAGAACGACCTCCCTTAGATTGGACTAAGAGGTGACGAACTCCTTAGTTTGGACCAAGAGAAGACTTAATCCCTTATATTGGACCAAGAGGAGACGAACTCCTTAGATTGGACTAAGAGAGGTCGAACTCGCTTAAATTGGACCAAGATGCTACGAACTACTAAGAATGGACCAAGAGGAGACGAACTCCTTAGATTGGACCAAGAGGAGACGAACTTGATAGATTGGACCAAGAGAGGTAGAACTCCCTTAGATTGCACGAAGAGGAGACAAACTCCATAGATTGGACCAAGAGAGGACAAACTCACTTAAATTGCACCACGAAGAGACAAACTCCTTAGATTGGACCAAGAGGGGATGAACTCCCTTAGATAGGACCAATAGGAGATGAATTCCCTTAAACTGGACCAAGAGAGGACCAACTCCCTTAGATAGGACCAAGAGGAGACGAACTCCCTTAGATTGGACAAATGGTTGACGAACTTCTTAGATTGGAGCAAGAGAGGAAGAACTCCCTTGGATTACACCAAGAGGAGACGAACTCCATAGATTGGACCAAGAGAGGACAAACTCTCTTAAATTGCACCAAGAAGAGACAAACTCCTTAGATTGGACCAAGAGGGGACGAACTCCCTTAGATAGGACCAAGAGGTGACGAATTCCCTTAAATTGGACCAAGAGAGGACCATCTCCCTAAGATAGGACCAAGAGGGGACGAACTCCCTTAGATTGGACAAACAGGCGACGAACTCCTTAGATTGGATCAAGAGAGGACAAACTCCCTTAGATTGGACCAAGAGGAGACGAACTTCTTAGATTGGAGCAAGAGAGGACGAACTCACTTAGATTGGACCAAGATGTGACGGACTACCCTACAATGGACCAAGAGGGGACGAACTCCCTTAGATTGGATCAAGAGGAGACGAACTCATTAGATTGTACCAACGGGAGACGAACACCTTAGATTAGAGCAAGAGGGGTTGAACTCCCTTAGATTGGACCAAGAAAGGACGGACTTCATTAGATTGGACCAAGAGGCGACGAATTCCATAGATTGGACCAAGAGGAGATGAACTCCCTCAGATTGGACCAAAAAGAGACGAACTCCTTAGATTGAACCAAAAGAGGACGAACTCTTTATATTCGACCAAGAGAGGATGAGCTCCCCTAGATTGGACCAAGATGGCATGAACAATTTATATTCGACCAAAAGACAACAAGCTCCCCTAGATTGGACCAAGATGGGACGAACTCCCTTAGATTGCACCAAGAAGAGACGAACTCCTTAGATTGGACCAAGAAAATAGGATCTCCCTTAGATTGGACCAAGAGCAGACGAACTCCCTTAGATTGGACCAAAAAGAGATGAACTCCTTAGATTGGACCAAGAGAGGACGATCTCCATTAGATTGGACCAAGAGGCGACGAACTCCTAAGATTGGACCAGCAGGAGACGTACTCCCTTAGATGGGACCAAGAGAGGACGAACTCCATTAGATTGTACCAAGAGGTGAGAACTCCTTTGATTGGACCAATAGGAGACGTACTCCCTTAGATTGGACCAAGTGTGGATGAACTCCCTTAAATTGGACCAAGATGCGACGAACTACCTAAGAATGGACCAAGAGGAGACGAACTCTTTAGAATGGACCAAGAAAACAGGAACTCCCTTAGATTGGATCAAGAGCAGACGAACTCCCTTAGATTGGACCAAAAAGAGACGAACTCCTTAGATTGGACCAAGAGAGAACGAACTCCATTAGATTGGACCAAAAGGCGACGAACTCCTAAGATTGGACCAGCAGGAGACGTACTCACTTAGATGGGACCAAGAGAGGACGAACTCCATTGGATTGTACCAAGAGGTGAGAACACCTTTGATTGGACCAAGAGGAGGCGTACTCCCTTAGATTGGACCAAGAGAGGACGAACTCCCTTAAATTGGACCAAGATGCAACGAACTACCTAAGAATGGACCAAGAGGAGACGAACTCCTTAGATTGGACCAAGAGGCGAATAACTCCTTAGATTGGACCAATAGGAGACGAACTCCCTTAGATTGAACGAAAAAAAAAGACGAACTCCATTAGATTGGACCAAGAGGTGATGAACTCCTTATATTGGACCATGAGGAAACTAACTCCCTCACATTCGACCAAGAGAGGACGAACACCTTTAGATTGGACCAAGATAGGACGACCTCCCTTAGATTGGACCAAGAGGAGACGAACTCCCTTAGATTGGACCAAGAGGAGACGAACACCTTTAAATTGGACCAAGAGAGGACGAACTCCCTTAGATTGGGCCAAGAGACGACGAATTCTTTAGATTGGACCAAGAGAGGACGAACTCCCTTAGATTGGACCAAGAGACGACGAACTCTTTAGATTGGACCAAGAGAGGACGAACTCCCTTAGATTGGACCAAGAGGAGAGGAACTCCTTAGATTGGGCCAAGAGAGGACGAACTCCCTTAGATTGGACCAAGACGCGACGAATTACCTAAAAATGGACCAAGAGGAGATGAACTCCTTAGATTGGACCAAGAGGGGACGAACACCATAGGTTGGACCAAGAAAGGACGAACTCCATTAGATTGGACCAAGAGGCGACGAACTACTTATATTGGACCAATAGAAGACGAACTCCCTTAAATTGGACCAAAAAGAGATGAACACCTTAGATTGGACCAAGAGAGGACGAATCCATTAGATTGGACCAAGAGGCGACGAACTCCTTAGATTGGACCAAGAGGAGACGTACTCACTTAGATTGGACAAAGAAAGGACGAACTCCCTTAGATTGGACCAAGAGAGGAAGAACTCCCTTAGATTGCACCAAGTTGAGATGAACTACATAGATTGGACCAAGAGAGGACGAACTCCCTTAGATTGGACCAATAGGCGACGAACTCCCTTAGATTGGACGAAGAGAAGACGAACTCCCTTTGATTGAGCCAAGAGACAACGGACTCTTTAAATTGGACCGAGATAGGACGAACTCCCTTAGATTGGACCAAGAGGAGACGAACTCCTTAGATTGGCCCAAGAGAGGACGAACTCCCTTAGATTGGACCAAGATGCGACGAACAACCTAAAAATGGACCAAGAGGAGACGAACTCCTTAGATTGGCCCAAGAGAGAATGACCTCCCTTAGATTGGACCAAGAGATGACGAACTCCTTAGTTTGGACCACGAGAGGACTAAATCCCTTAGAATGGACCAAGAAGAGACGAACTCCTTAGATTGGACCAAGAGAAGACGAACTCCCTTAGATTGGACCAAGATGCGACGAACTACCTAAGAATTGATCAGGAGGAGACTAACTCCTTAGATGGGATCATGAGAGGATAAACTTCTTTAGATTGGGCCAAGAGAGGACGAAATCCGTTAGATTAGATCAAGAGAGGACGAACTCCCTCAGATTGGACCAAGAGGAGACGAACTCCCTTAGATTGCACCAAGAGGAGACGAACTCCCTTAAATTGGACCAAGAGAGGAAAAACTCCCTTAAATTGATCCAAGATGCGACGAACTACCTAAGAATGGACCAAGAGGAGACGAACTACCTAGATTGGACCAAGAGGAAACAAACTCCTTAGATTGGCCCAAGACAGGACGAACTCCCTTAGATTGGAACTACCTAAAAATGGACCAAGAGGAGACGAACTCCATAGATTGGCCCAAGAGAGAATGACCACCCTTAGATTGGACCAAGAGGTCACGAACTCCTTAGTTTGGAACACGAGAGGACTAAATCCCTTAGAATGGACCAAGAAGAGACGAACTCCTTAGATTGGACCAAGAGAAGACGAACTCCCTTAGATTGGACCAAGATGCGACGAACTACCTAAGAATGGATCAGGAGGAGACGAACTCCTTAGATGGGACCATGAGAGGATAAACTTCCATAGATTGGACCAAGAGAGGACGAAATCCGTCAGATTGGATCAAGAGAGGACGAACTCCCTTAGATTGGACCTAGAGGAGACGAACTCCCTTAGATTGCACCAAGAGGAGACGAACTCCCTTAAATTGGACCAAGAGAGGACGAACTCCCTTAAATTGATCCAAGATGCGACGAACTGCCTAAGAATGAACCAAGAGGAGATGAACTACCTAGATTGGACCAAGAGGAAACAAACTCCTTAGATTGGACCAAGAGAGGACGAACTCCCTTAGATTGCACCAAGAGGAGGAGAACTCCCTTAGATAGGACCAAGAGGAGAAGAACTCCCATAAATTGGACCAAGAGAGGACGAACTCCCATAGATTGGACCAATGGGTGGCGAACTCCGTAGATTGGACTTAGAGAGGACGACCACCCTTAGATTGGACCAAGAGGACACGTAACTCCTTAGATTGGACCAAGAGGATACGAACTCCCTTAGATTGGATGAAGAAAGGACGAACTCCATTAGATTGGACCAAGAGGCAACGAACTCCTTAGATTAGACAATGAGGAGACGAACTCCCTTAGATTGGACCAACAAGAGACGAACTCCTTAGATTGGACCAAGAGAGGACGAACTCTATTAGATTGGACCAAGAGGGGATGAACTCCTTAGCTTGGACCAAGAGAGGGCGAAGTCCCTTAGATTGGACCAAGAAGCGATGAACTCCTTAGATTAAAGCTGGAAAGTCGAACTACCTTAGATTAGACCAAGAGGGGACGAACTTCCTTAGATTGCAGCAAGAGGCGACGAAGTCCTTAGATTGAAGGAGGAAAGTCGAACTCCCTCAGATTAGACCAAGAGAGGAAGAACTCCCTTGGATTGGACCAAGAGGCGACAAACTCCTTAGATTGAAGCAGGAAAGTCGAACTCCCTTAGATTGGACCAAGAGAGGACGAACTCCCTTAGATTGGAACAAGATGCGACGACCTACCTAAGAATGGACCAAGAGGAGACGAACTCCTTAGATTGGACCAAGAGAGGACTAACTCCCTTAGATTACACCAAGAGGGGACGAACTCCCTTAGATTGGACCAAGAGGAGATGAACTCCTTAGATTGGATCAAGAGAAGACGAACTCCCTTAGATTGGACCAAGATGCGACGAACTACCTAAGAATGGACCAAGAGGAGATGAACTCCTTAGATTGGACCATGAGAGGATAAATTCCCTTAGATTGCATCAAGAAGAGACGAACTCCTTAGATTGGATCAAGAGAAGACGAACTCCCTTAGATTGGACCAAGATGCGACGAACTACCTAAGAATGGACCAAGAGGAGATGAACTCCTTAGATTGGACCATGAGAGGATAAATTCCCTTAGATTGCATCAAGAAGAGACGAACTCCTTAGATTGGATCAAGAGAGGATGAAATCCCTTAGATTGGATCAAGAGATGACGAACTCCCTTGGATTGGATCAAGAGGAGACGAGCTCCTTCGATTGGAACAAGATAGGGTGAACTCCCTTAAATTCGACCAAGATGCGACGAACTACCTAAGAATGGACCAAGTGGAGACGAACTCCTTAGATTGGACCAAGAGAGGACGAAATCCCTTAGATTGGATCAAGAGACGACGAACTCCCTTGGATTGGATCAAGAGGAGACGAGCTCCTTCGATTGGAACAAGATAGGGCGAACTCCCTTAAATTTGACCAAGATGCGACGAACTACCTAAGAATGGACCAAGTGGAGACGAACTCCTTAGATTGGTCCAAGAGGAGACGAACTCCATAGATTTGGACCTAGAAAGGACGAACTCCATTAGATTGGACCAAGAGGGGACGAACTCCTTAGTTTGGACCAAAAGAGGGCGAAGTCCCTTAGATTGGACCAAGAGGCGACGAACTCTTTAGATTAAAGCAGGAAAGTCGAACTACCTTAGATTGGACCAAGAGAGGACGAACTTCCTAAGATTGGACCAAGAGGCGATGAAGTCCTTAGATTGAAGCACGAAAGTCGAACTCCCTTAGATTAGACCAAGAGAGGAAGAACTCCCTTGGATGGGACCAAGAGGCGACGAACTCCTTAGATTGAAGCAAGAAAGTCGAACTCCCTTAGATTGGACCAAGAGAGGACGAACTCCCTAAGAATGGACCAAGAGGAGACGAACTCCTTAGATTGGACCAAGAGGACACGTAACTCCTTAGATTGGACCAAGAGGATACGAACTCCCTTAGATTGGATGAAGAAAGGACGAACTCCATTAGATTGGACCAAGAGGCAACGAACTCCTTAGATTAGACAATGAGGAGACGAACTCCCTTAGATTGGACCAACAAGAGACGAACTCCTTAGATTGGACCAAGAGAGGACGAACTCTATTAGATTGGACCAAGAGGGGATGAACTCCTTAGCTTGGACCAAGAGAGGGCGAAGTCCCTTAGATTGGACCAAGAAGCGATGAACTCCTTAGATTAAAGCTGGAAAGTCGAACTACCTTAGATTAGACCAAGAGGGGACGAACTTCCTTAGATTGCAGCAAGAGGCGACGAAGTCCTTAGATTGAAGGAGGAAAGTCGAACTCCCTCAGATTAGACCAAGAGAGGAAGAACTCCCTTGGATTGGACCAAGAGGCGACAAACTCCTTAGATTGAAGCAGGAAAGTCGAACTCCCTTAGATTGGACCAAGAGAGGACGAACTCCCTTAGATTGGACCAAGATGCGACGACCTACCTAAGAATGGACCAAGAGGAGACGAACTCCTTAGATTGGACCAAGAGAGGACTAACTCCCTTAGATTACACCAAGAGGGGACGAATTCCCATAGATTGGACCAGAGGGATGAAACTCCTTAGATGGATTCAGTAGAAGAGAACTCCCCTTAGATTGGACCAAGATGCGACGAAAACTACCTTAAGAAGGGACCAAGAGGAGACCAACTCACTTAGATTGGACAAAAAGGAGTCGACTCCCTTAGATTGGACAAGGAGGAGACGAACTCCCTTAGATTGGACCAAGAGGAGACGAACTCCCTTAGATTGGACCAAGATGCGACGAACTACCTAAGAATGGACCAAGAGGAGATGAACTCCTTAGATTGGACCATGAGAGGATAAATTCCCTTAGATTGCATCAAGAAGAGACGAACTCCTTAGATTGGATCAAGAGAGGATGAAATCCCTTAGATTGGATCAAGAGACGACGAACTCCCTTGGATTGGATCAAGAGGAGACGAGCTCCTTCGATTGGAACAAGATAGGGTGAACTCCCTTAAATTCGACCAAGATGCGACGAACTACCTAAGAATGGACCAAGTGGAGACGAACTCCTTAGATTGGACCAAGAGAGGACGAAATCCCTTAGATTGGATCAAGAGACGACGAACTCCCTTGGATTGGATCAAGAGGAGACGAGCTCCTTCGATTGGAACAAGATAGGGTGAACTCCCTTAAATTCGACCAAGATGCGACGAACTACCTAAGAATGGACCAAGTGGAGACGAACTCCTTAGATTGGACCAAGAGAGGACGAAATCCCTTAGATTGGATCAAGAGACGACGAACTCCCTTGGATTGGATCAAGAGGAGACGAACTTCCTTAGTTTGGACCAAAAGAGGGCGAAGGTCCCTTAGAGTGGACCAAGAGGCGACGAACTCTTTAGATTAAAGCAGGAAAGTCGAACTACCTTAGATTGGACCAAGAGAGGACGAACTTCCTAAGATTGGACCAAGAGGCGATGAAGTCCTTAGATTGAAGCACGAAAGTCGAACTCCCTTAGATTAGACCAAGAGAGGAAGAACTCCCTTGGATGGGACCAAGAGGCGACGAACTCCTTAGATTGAAGCAAGAAAGTCGAACTCCCTTAGATTGGACCAAGAGAGGACGAACTCCCTAAGAATGGACCAAGAGGAGACGAACTCCTTAGATTGGACCATGAGAGGACTAACTCCCTTAGATTAGACCAAGAGGGGACGAACTCCCTTGGATTGGACGAAGAGGACACGAACTCCCTTAAATTGGACCAAGAGAGAATGACCTCCCTTAGATTGGACCAAGAGGTGACGAACTCCTTAGTTTGGACCAAGAGAGGACTAAATCCCTTAGATAAGACCAAGAGGAGACGAACTCCTTAGATTGGACCAAGAGAAGACGAACTCCCTTAGATTGGACCAAGATGCGACGAACTACCTAAGAATGGATCAAGAGAAGACGAACTCCTTAGATTGGACCATGAGAGGATAAACTCCCTTAGATTGCACCAAGAAGAGACGAACTCCTTAGATTGGACCCAGAGACAACGAAATCCATTAGATTGGATCAAGAGAGGACGAACTCCCTTAGATTGGACCAAGAGAAGATGAACTTCCTTAAATTGTACCAAGAGAGGTTGAACACCCTTAGATTGCACCATGAGCAGACGAACTCCCCAGATTAGACCAAGAGAGGACGAACTCATTAGATTGGACCAAGAGAGGACGAACTCCCTTAGTTTGGACATGGAGAGGACGAAGTCCCTTAGATTGGACCAAGAGGTGACAAACTCCTTAGATTGGACCAAGATGAGACGAATTCCATAGATTTGTTCCAAGAAAGGACGAACTCCTTTAGATTGGACCAAGAGGCGACGAAATCCTTTGATTGAATCAAGAGGAGACGAACTCACTAAGATTGGACCAAAAAGAGACGAACTCCATTAGATTGGACCAAGAGGGGACGAACTCCTCAGATTGGACGAAGAGGAGACGAACTTCCTTAAATTGGACCAAGTAAGGATGAACACCCTTAGATTGCACCGAGAAGAGACGAACTCCTTAGATTGGACCAAGAGAGGACGAAATCCCTTAGAATGGATCAAGAGAGGACGAACTCCCTTAGATTGGACAAAGATGAGACCAACTCCTTAGATTGGACCAAGAGAGGGCGAACTCCCTTCAATTCGACCAAGATGCGACGAACTACCTAAGAATGGATCAAGAGGAGACAAACTCCTTAGATTGGACCTAGAGCAGAGGAACTCCCTTAGATTGGACCAAAAAGGTACGAACTCCTTATATTAGACCAAGAGAGGATGAACTCCCTTAGATTGGATCAAGTTGCGACGAATTACCTAAGAATGGACCAAGAGCAGACGAACTCCTTAGATTGGACCAAGAGGCGACAAACTCCTTAGATTGGACCAAGAGCAGAGGATCTCCCTTAGATTGGACCAAAAAGACACGAACTCCTTATTTTAGACCACGAGAGGAAGAACTCCATTAGATTGGACCAAAAGGCAACGAACTTCTTAGATTGGACCAAGAGGAGACGCACTCGCTTATATTGGACAAAGAGGAGACGAACTCCCTTAGATTGGATGAAGAAAGGACGAAACAAACTAGTAGGGACCAGAGAGACGAACTCCCTAAATTGGACCAAGAGAGGCCAAACACCCTAGATTTGACCAATAGGCGGCGCCGAACTCATTAGATGGACGAAGAGAGGACGAAAACTCCTTTAGCCTGGACCATGAGGAGACGAACTCCATAGAATGGACCAAGAAAGGACGAACTCCATTAGATTGGACCAAGAGGTGACGAACTCCTTTAATTGCTCCAAGGGGAGACGAAGTCGCGTAGACTGGACTAAAGAGAGACGAACTCATTAGATTGGACCAAGAGAGACGACAAACTCCTTAGATTGGACCAAGAGAGGACGAAACTTCCTTAGATTGGACCAAGAGGCGACGAACTCCTTAGATTGGACCAAGAGCAGAGGATCTCCCTTAGATTGGACCAAAAAGAGACGAACTCCTTATTTTAGACCACGAGAGGACGAACTCCATTAGATTGGACCAAAAGGCGACGAACTTCTTAGATTGGACCAAGAGGAGACGCACTCGCTTAGATTGGACCAAGAGAGGACGTACTCCCTTAGATTGGACCAAGAGAGGACGAACTCCCTTAGATAGGACCAAGAGGAGACGAACTCCCTTAAATTGGACCAAGAGAGGACAAACACCCTTAGATTTGACCAATAGGCGACGAACTCCTTAGATTGGACGAAGAGAGGACGAACTCGTTTAGATTGGACCAAGAGGTGACGAACTCCCTTAGATTGGACAAAGAAAGGACGAACTCCATTATATTGGACCAGGAGGCAACGAACTCCGTAGATTAGACAAAGAGGAGACGAACTCCCTTAGATTGGACCAAAAAGAGACGAACTCATTAGATTGGACCAAGAGATGACGAACTCCATTATATTGGACCAGGAGGCAACGAACTCCGTAGATTAGACAAAGAGGAGACGAACTCCCTTAGATTGGACCAAAAAGAGACGAACTCATTAGATTGGACCAAGAGAGGGCGAAGGCCCTTAAATTGGACCAACAGGCGACAAACTCCTTAGAGTGAAGCAAGAAAGTCGAACTCCCTTAGATTGGACCAAGAGAGGACGAACACCCTTAGATTGGACCAAGATGCGACGAATTACCTAAGAATGGACCAAGAGCAGACGAACTCCTTAGATTGGACCAAGAGAAGACGAACTCCCTTAGATTGGACCACGAGGGGACGAACTCCTTAGATTGGACCAAGAGGCGACGAACTCCTTAGATTGGACCTAGGGCAGAGGAACTCCCTTACATTGGAGCAAAAAGACACGAACTCCTTATTTTAGACCACGAGAGGACAAACTACATTAGATTGGACCAAAAGGCGACGAACTTCTTAGATTGGACCAAGAGTAGACGCACTCGCTTAGATTGGACCAAGAGGAGACGAACTCCCTTAGATTGGACGAAGAAAGGACGAACTCCATTATATTGGACCAGGAGGCAACGAACTCCGTAGATTAGACAAAGAGGAGACGAACTCCCTTAGATTGGACCAAAAAGAGTCGAACTCCTTAGATTGGACCAAGAGAGGACGAACTCCGTTAGATTGGACCAAGAGGCGACGAACTCCTAAGAGTGAAGCAGGAAAGTCGAACTCACTTAGATTGGACCAAGAGAGGACGAAGTCCCTTAGATTGGACCAAGATGCGACGAATTACCTAAGAATGGACCAACAGCAGACGAACTCCTTAGATTGGACCAAGAGAAGACGAACTCCCTTAGATTGAATCAAGAAGGGATGAACTCCCCTAGATTGGACCAAGAGGACACGAACTCCCTTAAATTCGACCAAGAGAAAACGACCACCCTTAGATTTGACCAAGATGTGATGAACTCCTTAGTTTGGACCAAGAGAGGACAAAATCCCTTAGATTGGACCAAGAGGAGACGAACACCTTAGATTGGACCAAGAGAAGACGAATTCCCTTAGATTGGACCAAGATGCGACGAACAACCTAAGAATGGACCAAGAGGAGACAAACTCCTTAGATTGGACCAAGTGGAGACGAAGTCCTTAGATTGGACCAAGAGGTGACGAACTCCTTAGTTTGGACCAAGAGATCACTAAATCCCTTATATTGGACCAAGAGGAGACGAACTTCTTAGATTGGACCAAGAGGAGACGCACTCGCTTAGATTGGACCAAGAGAGGACGTACTCCCTTAGATTGGACCAAGATGCAACGAACTACCTAAGAATGGACCAAGAGGAGACAAACTCCTTAGATTGGACCAAGTAGAGACGAACTCCTTAGATTGGACCAAGAGGAGACGAACTCCATAGATTGGACCAAGAAAGGACGAACTCTATTAGATTGGACCAAGAGGCGACGAACTCCATTGATTGCACCAAGAAGAGACTAACTCGCTTAGAGTGGACCAAAAAGAGACGAACTCATTAGATTGGACCAAGAGAGGACGAATTCCATTAGATTGGACCAAGAGGGGACAAACTCCTTAGATTGGACCGAGAGGAGACGAACACCCTTAGATTGGACCAAGAGAGGAGGAACACCCTTAGATTGCCCCATGAGTAGACGAACTCCATAGATTGGACCAAGAAAGGACGAACTCCATTAGATTGGGCCAAGAGGCGACGAACTCCATTGATTGCACCAAGAAGAGACGAACTTGCTTAGATTGGACCAAAAAGAGACAAACTCCTTAGATTGGACCAAGAGAGGACGAACTCCTTAGATTAAACCAAGAGAGGGGGAACACCCTTAGATTGCATCAAGAGTGGACGAACACCATAGATTGGATCAAGAGAGGACGAACTCCTTAGATTGGTCCAAGATAGGACGAACTCCCTTAATTTGGACCAGGAGAGGACGAACTCCCTTAGATTGGACCAAGAGAGGACGAACACCCTTAGGTTGCACCATTAGTAGACGAACTCCTTAGATTGGACCAAGAGAGGACGAACTCCTTAGATTGGACCAAGATAGAACGAAGTCCCTTAGTTTGGACCAAGAGAGGACGAACTCCCCTAGATTTGGACCAAGAGGTGACGAAGTCCTTAGATTGGACCATGCGTGGATGAACTACCTTAGATTGCACCAAGAAGAGACGAACTCCTCAGATTGGACCAAGAAAGGACGAACTCCTTAGATTGGACCAAGAAAGGACGAACTCCTTAGATTGGACCAAGAGAGGACGAACTCCCTTAGATTGGACCAAGAGTTGACGAACTCCTTAGAGTGGACCAAGAGAGGGCGAACTCCCTTAAATTGAACCAAGATGCGACAAACTTCTTAGATTGGCCCTAGAGCAGAGGAACTCCCTTAGATTGGACCAAAAAGACACGAACTCCTTATATTAGACCAAGAGAGGACGAACTCAATTAGATTGGACCGAGAGGCGACGAACTCCTTAGATTAGACCAAGAGGAGAGGTACTCCCTTAGATTGGACCAAGAGAGGACGAGATCCCTTAGATTGCACCAAGAGGAGACGAACTCCCTTAGAAAGGACCAAGAGGAGACGAACTCCCTTAAATTGGACCAAGAGAGGACGCACTCCCTTAGATTGGACCAATAGGCGACGAACTCCTTAGATTGGACCAAGAGAGGACGAACACCCTTAGATTGGACCAAGAGGAGACGAACTCCCTTAAATTGGACCAAGATAGGACGAACTCCCTTAGATTGGACCAATAGGCGATGAACTCCTTAGATTGGACCATGAGAGGACGAACACCCTTAGATTGGACCATGAGAGGACGAACACCCTTAGATTGGACCAAGAGGCGACGAAGTCCTTAAACATATTTGGGCCCTTTTCTCGGACAAAGAATCGCTCTGGTGCATTTGGATACATTCTAATTTTATCAAGAACCGGAGCTTTTGGGAGGTACGTAGACCTACGTTCTGTTCTTGGTCTTGGAAGAAGATCATTGACTTAGGGAGAGAATTCAGACATTTGTTTCACTGGCGTGTGGGGGATGGGCTTTCTATTTCCTTATGGTTCGATGCTTGGCATCCAAATGGCCCGCTCAATATGCTGTTTAGTAACCGACAAATTTATCTGTCGGGTTACCCAAGAGATGCCTCCCTTGCTGAATTACTAGATAACCGGGCTCCTAATTCGAATCTTATGGAGACATTGATTGATTGGGGGGCTGACCTCCCTTCACCTACTGCTCATTCTTTTGTGGAAGGGTTCAAATTCTGGAAAATTTTCGTCTTCTTCAGCTTGGGAAGCTATAAGACCGAAGAAACCTCGGGTTCATTGGTTTGAATTTATTTGGGATTCATCCATCGCCCCTACACACCAATTCCTCCTATGGTTGATGACAAAAAGAAGACTCCCTACCCAGGTTTTTCTTCTAACTTATGGTAGAATCACTAATGCTACGTGTGCATTTTGCCATCTAAGGCCGGACTCGATTGACCATCTTTTCTTTGGATGTCCCATAACTAAACACTTAGCCCTTTTTTGGTCGCGGAATTGTCTTCTTGATTGGCAAGAGGGTGGCTGGAATACCACCCTTAATTGGGCTATTACTCATATATCCGACAATCAATTTTCCCAAAAGATTGCGAGGTTCGCTCTTGGAGCGGTGTGCCACATCATTTGGAAGTCTAGGAACAACATCTTATTCAGGAACTACGATAGTTTCCTCCCGGCAATGAAGATGCGACTTTTGAAACTTGTCAAGGACTTCGCTAGAACTCAGAAGAATGTCATTGACACTACTAGGAATAGAAGAATTCAGCATAATTGGGGCTTGGATGACTCCATTTTTTTGTAACTGACTAGTTTTTGCCCTTTTGGTTGGTACCTTCTAGTCTTTGAGATTCATGGTACTCCTCCACTTAGCTCATTTAGAGTGTAAGTGTAGGTCTGTAGTACCGGTCTCTCCCTTTCTTTCTTATCTCCTCCTTATGTACATCTTCTAGTTTCTGAGACTCACGATACTCCTTCACTTAGCTCACATGAGTGTAAGTGTAGGTTTGTAGTATCGGTTTCTCCATCTCATGTACTTTTGGCTCTAAAGATCAATATACTTTAACCCTACCAAAAAAAAAAAACTCCTTAGATTGGACCAAGAGAGGACGAACTTGCTTAGATTGGACCAAGAGGAGACAAACTCCTTAGATTGGACCAAGAGAGGGCGAACTCCCTTAAATTGGACCAAGATGTGACGAACTACCTAAGAATGGACCAAGAGGAGAAGAACTTCTTAGATTGGACCAAGAGGAGACGAACTCCTTAGAAAGGACCAAGAGGAGACGAACTCCCTTAAATTGGACCAAGAGAGGACGAACTCCCTTAGATTGGAACAATAGGAGACGAACTCCTTAGATTGGACCAAGAGAGGACGAACTCCTTAGATTGGACCAAGAGGAGACAAACTCCTTACATTGGACCAAGAGAGGGCGAACTCCCTTAAATTGGACCAAGATGCGACGACCTACCTAAGAATGGACCAAGAGGAGACGAACTCCTTAGATTGGACCAAGAGGAGACGAACTCCATAGATTGGAGCAAGAAAGGACGAACTACATTAGATCGGACGAGGAGGCGACGAACTCCTTAGATTGGACCAAGAGAGGTCGAACACCATTACATTGGACCAGGAGGCGATGAACTCCTTAGATTGGACCAAGACGATACGAACTCCCTTAGATTGCACCCAGAATGGACGAAGTCCCTTAAATTTGACCAGGAGAGGACGAACTCCCTTAGATTGGACCAAGAGGAGGCGAACTCCCTTAGATTGGACCAAGAGGAGACGAACTCCCTTAAATTTGACCAGGAGAGGACGAACTCCCTTAGATTGCACCAAGAGGAGATGAACTTCTTAGATTGGACCAAGAGAGGACGAACCCCCTTTAATTGGACCAAGATGCGACGAACTACGTAAAAATGGACAAAGAGGAGATGAACTCCTTAGATTGGACCAAGAGCAGAAGAACTTCCTTAGATTGGACCAAAAAGAGACGAACTCCTTAGATTGGACCAAGAGAGGTCGAACTCCATTACATTGGACCAAGAGAGGACGAACTCCTTAGATTGGACGAAGAGAGGATGAACTCCCTTAGATTGGACCAAGAGGAGGCGAACTCCCTTAGATTGGACCAAGAGAATGAACTCGCTTAGATTGGACCAAGATGCGACGAACTACCTAAGAATGGACCAAGAGGAGACGAACTCCATAGATTAGAGCAAGAAAGGATGAACTCCATTAGATTGGAGCAAGAGGCGACGAACTCCTTAGATTGGACCAATAGGAGATGAACACCCTTAGATTGGACGAAAAAGAGACGAACTCGTTAGGTTGGACCGAGAGAGGACGAACTCCCTCCGATTGGACAAAGAGGGGACGAACTCCCTTACAAAGGACAAAGAGGAGATGAACTCCCTTAAATTGGACCAAGAGAGGACGAACTCCCTTAGATTGGAACAATAGGCGACGAACTCCTTAGATTGGACCAAGAGAGGACGAACTCCTTAGATTGGACCAAGAGAAGACGAACTCCCTTAGATTGGACCAAGAGGAGACAAACTCCTTAGATTGGACCAAGAGAGGGCGAACTCCCTTAAATTGGACCAAGATGCGACGAACTACCTAAGAATGGACCAACAGGAGAAGAACTTCTTAGATTGGACCAAGAAGAGATGAACTCCTTAGATTGGACCAAGAGGATACGAACTCCCTTAGATTGCACCCAGAATGGACGAAGTCCCTTAAATTTGACCAGGAGAGGACGAACTCCCTTAGATTGGACCAAGAGGAGGCGAACTCCCTTAGATTGGACCAAGAGGAGACGAACTCCCTTAAATTTGACCAGGAGAGGACGAACTCCCTTAGATTGCACCAAGAGGAGATGAACTCCTTAGATTGGACCAAGAGAGGACGAACCCCCTTTAATTGGACCAAGATGCGACGAACTACGTAAGAATGGACAAAGAGGAGATGAACTCCTTAGATTGGACCAAGAGAGGACGAGATCCCTTAGATTGCACCAAGAGGAGACGAACTCCCTTAGAAAGGACCAAGAGGAGACGAACTCCCTTAAATTGGACCAAGAGAGGACGCACTCCCTTAGATTGGACCAATAGGCGACGAACTCCTTAGATTGGACCAAGAGAGGACGAACACCCTTAGATTGGACCAAGAGGAGACGAACTCCCTTAAATTGGACCAAGATAGGACGAACTCCCTTAGATTGGACCAATAGGCGATGAACTCCTTAGATTGGACCATGAGAGGACGAACACCCTTAGATTGGACCATGAGAGGACGAACACCCTTAGATTGGACCAAGAGGCGACGAAGTCCTTAAACATATTTGGGCCCTTTTCTCGGACAAAGAATCGCTCTGGTGCATTTGGATACATTCTAATTTTATCAAGAACCGGAGCTTTTGGGAGGTACGTAGACCTACGTTCTGTTCTTGGTCTTGGAAGAAGATCATTGACTTAGGGAGAGAATTCAGACATTTGTTTCACTGGCGTGTGGGGGATGGGCTTTCTATTTCCTTATGGTTCGATGCTTGGCATCCAAATGGCCCGCTCAATATGCTGTTTAGTAACCGACAAATTTATTTGTCGGGTTACCCAAGAGATGCCTCCCTTGCTGAATTACTAGATAACCGGGCTCCTAATTCGAATCTTATGGAGACATTGATTGATTGGGGGGCTGACCTCCCTTCACCTACTGCTCATTCTTTTGTGGAAGGGTTCAAATTCTGGAAAATTTTCGTCTTCTTCAGCTTGGGAAGCTATAAGACCGAAGAAACCTCGGGTTCATTGGTTTGAATTTATTTGGGATTCATCCATCGCCCCTGCACACCAATTCCTCCTATGGTTGATGACAAAAAGAAGACTCCCTACCCAGGTTTTTCTTCTAACTTATGGTAGAATCACTAATGCTACGTGTGCATTTTGCCATCTAAGGCCGAACTCGATTGACCATCTTTTCTTTGGATGTCCCATAACTAAACACTTAGCCCTTTTTTGGTCGCGGAATTGTCTTCTTGATTGGCAAGAGGGTGGCTGGAATACCACCCTTAATTGGGCTATTACTCATATATCCGACAATCAATTTTCCCAAAAGATTGCGAGGTTCGCTCTTGGAGCGGTGTGCCACATCATTTGGAAGTCTAGGAACAACATCTTATTCAGGAACTACGATAGTTTCCTCCCGGCAATGAAGATGCGACTTTTGAAACTTGTCAAGGACTTCGCTAGAACTCAGAAGAATGTCATTGACACTACTAGGAATAGAAGAATTCAGCATAATTGGGGCTTGGATGACTCCATTTTTTTGTAACTGACTAGTTTTTGCCCTTTTGGTTGGTACCTACTAGTCTTTGAGATTCATGGTACTCCTCCACTTAGCTCATTTAGAGTGTAAGTGTAGGTTTGTAGTACCGGTCTCTCCCTTTCTTTCTTATCTCCTCCTTATGTACATCTTCTAGTTTCTGAGACTCACGACACTCCTTCACTTAGCTCACATGAGTGTAAGTGTAGGTTTGTAGTATCGGTTTCTCCATCTCATGTACTTTTGGCTCTAAAGATCAATATACTTTAACCCTACCAAAAAAAAAAAACTCCTTAGATTGGACCAAGAGAGGACGAACTTGCTTAGATTGGACCAAGAGGAGACAAACTCCTTAGATTGGACCAAGAGAGGGCGAACTCCCTTAAATTGGACCAAGATGTGACGAACTACCTAAGAATGGACCAAGAGGAGAAGAACTTCTTAGATTGGACCAAGAGGAGACGAACTCCTTAGAAAGGACCAAGAGGAGACGAACTCCCTTAAATTGGACCAAGAGAGGACGAACTCCCTTAGATTGGAACAATAGGCGACGAACTCCTTAGATTGGACCAAGAGAGGACGAACTCCTTAGATTGGACCAAGAGAAGACGAACTCCCTTAGATTGGACCAAGAGGAGACGCACTCGCTTAGATTGGACCAAGAGAGGACGTACTCCCTTAGATTGGACCAAGAGAGGACGAACTCCCTTAGATAGGACCAAGAGGAGACGAACTCCCTTAAATTGGACCAAGAGAGGACAAACACCCTTAGATTTGACCAATAGGCGACGAACTCCTTAGATTGGACGAAGAGAGGACGAACTCGTTTAGATTGGACCAAGAGGTGACGAACTCCCTTAGATTGGACAAAGAAAGGACGAACTCCATTATATTGGACCAGGAGGCAACGAACTCCGTAGATTAGACAAAGAGGAGACGAACTCCCTTAGATTGGACCAAAAAGAGACGAACTCATTAGATTGGACCAAGAGATGACGAACTCCATTATATTGGACCAGGAGGCAACGAACTCCGTAGATTAGACAAAGAGGAGACGAACTCCCTTAGATTGGACCAAAAAGAGACGAACTCATTAGATTGGACCAAGAGAGGGCGAAGGCCCTTAAATTGGACCAACAGGCGACAAACTCCTTAGAGTGAAGCAAGAAAGTCGAACTCCCTTAGATTGGACCAAGAGAGGACGAACACCCTTAGATTGGACCAAGATGCGACGAATTACCTAAGAATGGACCAAGAGCAGACGAACTCCTTAGATTGGACCAAGAGAAGACGAACTCCCTTAGATTGGACCACGAGGGGACGAACTCCTTAGATTGGACCAAGAGGCGACGAACTCCTTAGATTGGACCTAGGGCAGAGGAACTCCCTTACATTGGAGCAAAAAGACACGAACTCCTTATTTTAGACCACGAGAGGACAAACTCCATTAGATTGGACCAAAAGGCGACGAACTTCTTAGATTGGACCAAGAGTAGACGCACTCGCTTAGATTGGACCAAGAGGAGACGAACTCCCTTAGATTGGACGAAGAAAGGACGAACTCCATTATATTGGACCAGGAGGCAACGAACTCCGTAGATTAGACAAAGAGGAGACGAACTCCCTTAGATTGGACCAAAAAGAGTCGAACTCCTTAGATTGGACCAAGAGAGGACGAACTCCGTTAGATTGGACCAAGAGGCGACGAACTCCTAAGAGTGAAGCAGGAAAGTCGAACTCACTTAGATTGGACCAAGAGAGGACGAAGTCCCTTAGATTGGACCAAGATGCGACGAATTACCTAAGAATGGACCAACAGCAGACGAACTCCTTAGATTGGACCAAGAGAAGACGAACTCCCTTAGATTGAATCAAGAAGGGATGAACTCCCCTAGATTGGACCAAGAGGACACGAACTCCCTTAAATTCGACCAAGAGAAAACGACCACCCTTAGATTTGACCAAGATGTGATGAACTCCTTAGTTTGGACCAAGAGAGGACAAAATCCCTTAGATTGGACCAAGAGGAGACGAACACCTTAGATTGGACCAAGAGAAGACGAATTCCCTTAGATTGGACCAAGATGCGACGAACAACCTAAGAATGGACCAAGAGGAGACAAACTCCTTAGATTGGACCAAGTGGAGACGAAGTCCTTAGATTGGACCAAGAGGTGACGAACTCCTTAGTTTGGACCAAGAGATCACTAAATCCCTTATATTGGACCAAGAGGAGACGAACTTCTTAGATTGGACCAAGAGGAGACGCACTCGCTTAGATTGGACCAAGAGAGGACGTACTCCCTTAGATTGGACCAAGATGCAACGAACTACCTAAGAATGGACCAAGAGGAGACAAACTCCTTAGATTGGACCAAGTAGAGACGAACTCCTTAGATTGGACCAAGAGGAGACGAACTCCATAGATTGGACCAAGAAAGGACGAACTCTATTAGATTGGACCAAGAGGCGACGAACTCCATTGATTGCACCAAGAAGAGACTAACTCGCTTAGAGTGGACCAAAAAGAGACGAACTCATTAGATTGGACCAAGAGAGGACGAATTCCATTAGATTGGACCAAGAGGGGACAAACTCCTTAGATTGGACCGAGAGGAGACGAACACCCTTAGATTGGACCAAGAGAGGAGGAACACCCTTAGATTGCCCCATGAGTAGACGAACTCCATAGATTGGACCAAGAAAGGACGAACTCCATTAGATTGGGCCAAGAGGCGACGAACTCCATTGATTGCACCAAGAAGAGACGAACTTGCTTAGATTGGACCAAAAAGAGACAAACTCCTTAGATTGGACCAAGAGAGGACGAACTCCTTAGATTAAACCAAGAGAGGGGGAACACCCTTAGATTGCATCAAGAGTGGACGAACACCATAGATTGGATCAAGAGAGGACGAACTCCTTAGATTGGTCCAAGATAGGACGAACTCCCTTAATTTGGACCAGGAGAGGACGAACTCCCTTAGATTGGACCAAGAGAGGACGAACACCCTTAGGTTGCACCATTAGTAGACGAACTCCTTAGATTGGACCAAGAGAGGACGAACTCCTTAGATTGGACCAAGATAGAACGAAGTCCCTTAGTTTGGACCAAGAGAGGACGAACTCCCCTAGATTTGGACCAAGAGGTGACGAAGTCCTTAGATTGGACCATGCGTGGATGAACTACCTTAGATTGCACCAAGAAGAGACGAACTCCTCAGATTGGACCAAGAAAGGACGAACTCCTTAGATTGGACCAAGAAAGGACGAACTCCTTAGATTGGACCAAGAGAGGACGAACTCCCTTAGATTGGACCAAGAGTTGACGAACTCCTTAGAGTGGACCAAGAGAGGGCGAACTCCCTTAAATTGAACCAAGATGCGACAAACTTCTTAGATTGGCCCTAGAGCAGAGGAACTCCCTTAGATTGGACCAAAAAGACACGAACTCCTTATATTAGACCAAGAGAGGACGAACTCAATTAGATTGGACCGAGAGGCGACGAACTCCTTAGATTAGACCAAGAGGAGAGGTACTCCCTTAGATTGGACCAAGAGAGGACGAGATCCCTTAGATTGCACCAAGAGGAGACGAACTCCCTTAGAAAGGACCAAGAGGAGACGAACTCCCTTAAATTGGACCAAGAGAGGACGCACTCCCTTAGATTGGACCAATAGGCGACGAACTCCTTAGATTGGACCAAGAGAGGACGAACACCCTTAGATTGGACCAAGAGGAGACGAACTCCCTTAAATTGGACCAAGATAGGACGAACTCCCTTAGATTGGACCAATAGGCGATGAACTCCTTAGATTGGACCATGAGAGGACGAACACCCTTAGATTGGACCATGAGAGGACGAACACCCTTAGATTGGACCAAGAGGCGACGAAGTCCTTAAACATATTTGGGCCCTTTTCTCGGACAAAGAATCGCTCTGGTGCATTTGGATACATTCTAATTTTATCAAGAACCGGAGCTTTTGGGAGGTACGTAGACCTACGTTCTGTTCTTGGTCTTGGAAGAAGATCATTGACTTAGGGAGAGAATTCAGACATTTGTTTCACTGGCGTGTGGGGGATGGGCTTTCTATTTCCTTATGGTTCGATGCTTGGCATCCAAATGGCCCGCTCAATATGCTGTTTAGTAACCGACAAATTTATTTGTCGGGTTACCCAAGAGATGCCTCCCTTGCTGAATTACTAGATAACCGGGCTCCTAATTCGAATCTTATGGAGACATTGATTGATTGGGGGGCTGACCTCCCTTCACCTACTGCTCATTCTTTTGTGGAAGGGTTCAAATTCTGGAAAATTTTCGTCTTCTTCAGCTTGGGAAGCTATAAGACCGAAGAAACCTCGGGTTCATTGGTTTGAATTTATTTGGGATTCATCCATCGCCCCTGCACACCAATTCCTCCTATGGTTGATGACAAAAAGAAGACTCCCTACCCAGGTTTTTCTTCTAACTTATGGTAGAATCACTAATGCTACGTGTGCATTTTGCCATCTAAGGCCGAACTCGATTGACCATCTTTTCTTTGGATGTCCCATAACTAAACACTTAGCCCTTTTTTGGTCGCGGAATTGTCTTCTTGATTGGCAAGAGGGTGGCTGGAATACCACCCTTAATTAGGCTATTACTCATATATCCGACAATCAATTTTCCCAAAAGATTGCGAGGTTCGCTCTTGGAGCGGTGTGCCACATCATTTGGAAGTCTAGGAACAACATCTTATTCAGGAACTACGATAGTTTCCTCCCGGCAATGAAGATGCGACTTTTGAAACTTGTCAAGGACTTCGCTAGAACTCAGAAGAATGTCATTGACACTACTAGGAATAGAAGAATTCAGCATAATTGGGGCTTGGATGACTCCATTTTTTTGTAACTGACTAGTTTTTGCCCTTTTGGTTGGTACCTACTAGTCTTTGAGATTCATGGTACTCCTCCACTTAGCTCATTTAGAGTGTAAGTGTAGGTTTGTAGTACCGGTCTCTCCCTTTCTTTCTTATCTCCTCCTTATGTACATCTTCTAGTTTCTGAGACTCACGACACTCCTTCACTTAGCTCACATGAGTGTAAGTGTAGGTTTGTAGTATCGGTTTCTCCATCTCATGTACTTTTGGCTCTAAAGATCAATATACTTTAACCCTACCAAAAAAAAAAAACTCCTTAGATTGGACCAAGAGAGGACGAACTTGCTTAGATTGGACCAAGAGGAGACAAACTCCTTAGATTGGACCAAGAGAGGGCGAACTCCCTTAAATTGGACCAAGATGTGACGAACTACCTAAGAATGGACCAAGAGGAGAAGAACTTCTTAGATTGGACCAAGAGGAGACGAACTCCTTAGAAAGGACCAAGAGGAGACGAACTCCCTTAAATTGGACCAAGAGAGGACGAACTCCCTTAGATTGGAACAATAGGCGACGAACTCCTTAGATTGGACCAAGAGAGGACGAACTCCTTAGATTGGACCAAGAGGAGACAAACTCCTTACATTGGACCAAGAGAGGGCGAACTCCCTTAAATTGGACAAGATGCGACGACCTACCTAAGAATGGACCAAGAGGAGACGAACTCCTTAGATTGGACCAAGAGGAGACGAACTCCATAGATTGGAGCAAGAAAGGACGAACTACATTAGATCGGACCAAAAGGCGACGAACTCCTTAGATTGGACCAAGAGAGGTCGAACACCATTACATTGGACCAGGAGGCGATGAACTCCTTAGATTGGACCAAGACGATACGAACTCCCTTAGATTGCACCCAGAATGGACGAAGTCCCTTAAATTTGACCAGGAGAGGACGAACTCCCTTAGATTGGACCAAGAGGAGGCGAACTCCCTTAGATTGGACCAAGAGGAGACGAACTCCCTTAAATTTGACCAGGAGAGGACGAACTCCCTTAGATTGCACCAAGAGGTCCTTAGATTGGACCAAGAGAGGACGAACCCCCTTTAATTGGACCAAGATGCGACGAACTACGTAAAAATGGACAAAGAGGAGATGAACTCCTTAGATTGGACCAAGAGCAGAAGAACTTCCTTAGATTGGACCAAAAAGAGACGAACTCCTTAGATTGGACCAAGAGAGGTCGAACTCCATTACATTGGACCAAGAGAGGACGAACTCCTTAGATTGGACAAAGAGAGGATGAACTCCCTTAGATTGGACCAAGAGGAGGCGAACTCCCTTAGATTGGACCAAGAGAATGAACTCGCTTAGATTGGACCAAGATGCGACGAACTACCTAAGAATGGACCAAGAGGAGACGAACTCCATAGATTAGAGCAAGAAAGGATGAACTCCATTAGATTGGAGCAAGAGGCGACGAACTCCTTAGATTGGACCAATAGGAGATGAACACCCTTAGATTGGACGAAAAAGAGACGAACTCGTTAGGTTGGACCGAGAGAGGACGAACTCCCTCCGATTGGACAAAGAGGGGACGAACTCCCTTACAAAGGACAAAGAGGAGATGAACTCCCTTAAATTGGACCAAGAGAGGACGAACTCCCTTAGATTGGAACAATAGGCGACGAACTCCTTAGATTGGACCAAGAGAGGACGACCTCCTTAGATTGGACCAAGAGAAGACGAACTCCCTTAGATTGGACCAAGAGGAGACAAACTCCTTAGATTGGACCAAGAGAGGGCGAACTCCCTTAAATTGGACCAAGATGCGACGAACTACCTAAGAATGGACCAACAGGAGAAGAACTTCTTAGATTGGACCAAGAAGAGATGAACTCCTTAGATTGGACCAAGAGGATACGAACTCCCTTAGATTGCACCCAGAATGGACGAAGTCCCTTAAATTTGACCAGGAGAGGACGAACTCCCTTAGATTGGACCACGAGGAGGCGAACTCCCTTAGATTGGACCAAGAGGAGACGAACTCCCTTAAATTTGACCAGGAGAGGACGAACTCCCTTAGATTGCACCAAGAGGAGATGAACTCCTTAGATTGGACCAAGAGAGGACGAACCCCCTTTAATTGGACCAAGATGCGACGAACTACGTAAGAATGGACAAAGAGGAGATGAACTCCTTAGATTGGACCAAGAGAGGACGAGATCCCTTAGATTGCACCAAGAGGAGACGAACTCCCTTAGAAAGGACCAAGAGGAGACGAACTCCCTTAAATTGGACCAAGAGAGGACGCACTCCCTTAGATTGGACCAATAGGCGACGAACTCCTTAGATTGGACCAAGAGAGGACGAACACCCTTAGATTGGACCAAGAGGAGACGAACTCCCTTAAATTGGACCAAGATAGGACGAACTCCCTTAGATTGGACCAATAGGCGATGAACTCCTTAGATTGGACCATGAGAGGACGAACACCCTTAGATTGGACCATGAGAGGACGAACACCCTTAGATTGGACCAAGAGGCGACGAAGTCCTTAAACATATTTGGGCCCTTTTCTCGGACAAAGAATCGCTCTGGTGCATTTGGGCATTTGGATACATTCTAATTTTATCAAGAACCGGAGCTTTTGGGAGGTACGTAGACCTACGTTCTGTTCTTGGTCTTGGAAGAAGATCATTGACTTAGGGAGAGAATTCAGACATCTGTTTAACTGGCGTGTGGGGGATGGGCTTTCTATTTCCTTTTGGTTCGATGCTTGGCATCAAAATGGCCCGCTCAATATGCTGTTTAGTAACCGACAAATTTATCTGTCGGGTTACCCAAGAGATGCCTCCCTTGCTGAATTACTAGATAATCGGGCTCCTAATTCGACTCTTATGGAGACATTGATTGATTGGGGGCTGACCTCCCTACACCTACTGCTCATTCAGATCGGTTTTTGTGGAAAGGTTCAAATTCTGGAAAATTTTCGTCTTCTTCAGCTTGGGAAGCTATAAGACCGAAAAAACCTCGGGTTCATTGGTTCGAATTTATTTGGGATTCATCCATCGCCCCTACACACCAATTCCTCCTTTGGTTGATGACAAAAAGAAGACTCCCTACCCAGGTTTTTCT
>JAGKPW010003128.1:51883-120241 GCA_019926035.1 Melaleuca alternifolia
CAAGAGAGGACGAACTCCTTAGATTGGACCAAGAGAGGACGAACTCCCTTAGATTGGACCAAGAGGAGACAAACTCCTTACATTGGACCAAGAGAGGGCGAACTCCCTTAAATTGGACCAAGATGCAACGAACTACCTAAGAATGGACCAAGAGGAGACGAAATCCTTAGATTGGACCAAGAGGAGACGAACTCCATAGATTGGAGCAAGAAAGGACGAACTACATTAGATCGGACCAAAAGGGGACGAACTCCTTAGATTGGACCAAGAGAGGTCGAACACCATTACATTGGACCAGGAGGCGATGAAGTCCTTAGATTGGACCAAGAGGATACGAACTCCTTTAGATTGCACCCAGAGTGGACGAAGTCCCTTAAATTTGACCAGGAGAGGACGAACTCCCTTAGATTGGACCAAGAGGAGGCGAACTCCCTTAGATTGGACCAAGACGAGACGAACTCCCTTAAATTTGATCAGGAGAGGACGAACTCCCTTAGATTGCACCAAAAGGAGATGAACTCCTTAGATTGGACCAAGAGAGGTCGAACTCCATTACATTGGACCAAGAGAGGACGAACTCCTTAGATTGGACGAAGAGAGGATGAACTCCCTTAGATTGGACCAAGAGGAGGCGAACTCCCTTAGATTGGACCAAGAGAGGATGAACTCGCTTAGATTGGACCAAGATGCGACGAACTACTAAGAATGGACCAAGAGGAGACGAACTCCATAGATTAGAGCAAGAAACGATGAACTCCATTAGATTGGACCAAGAGGCGACGAACTCCTTAGATTGGACCAATAGGAGACGAACACACTTAGATTGGACGAAAAAGAGACGAATTCGTTAGGTTGGACCGAGAGAGGACGAACTCCCTTAGATAGGACCAAGAGGGGACGAAACTCCCTAAATTGACAAGAGAGGGATCGAAACTCCTTAGTATTGGAACAATAGGGCGCAACGAAACTCCTTAGATTGGACCGGAGGGGGACTGAACTCCCTTGCACCATTGACAAGAGGAGACAAATCATTAGTTGGACCAAGAGAGGGCGAACTCCCTTAAATTGGACCAAGATGCGACGAACTACGTAAGAATGGACCAAGAGGAGAAGAACTTCTTAGATTGGACCAAGAAGAGATGAACTCCTTAGATATGACCAAGGGGAGACGAACTCCCTTAAATTAGACCAAGAGAGGACGAACTCCCTTAGATTGGAACAATAGGCGACAAACTCGTTAGATTGGACCAAGAGAGGACGGACTCCTTAGATTGGACCAACAGAGGACGAACTCCCCTAGATTGGACCAAGAGGAGACAAACTCCTTACATTGGACCAAGAGAGGGCGAACTCCCTTAAATTGGACCAAGATGCGACGAATTACCTAAGAATGGACCAAGAGGAGACGAACTCCTTAGATTGGACCAAGAGGAGACGAACTCCATAGATTGGAGCAAGAAAGGACGAACTACATTAGATCGGACCAAAAGGGGACGAACTCCTTAGATTGGACCAAGAGAGGTCGAACACCATTACATTGGACCAGGAGGCGATGAAGTCCTTAGATTGGACCAAGAGGATACGAACTCCTTTAGATTGCACCCAGAGTGGACGAAGTCCCTTAAATTTGACCAGGAGAGGACGAACTCCCTTAGATTGGACCAAGAGGAGGCGAACTCCCTTAGATTGGACCAAGACGAGACGAACTCCCTTAAATTTGATCAGGAGAGGACGAACTCCCTTAGATTGCACCAAAAGGAGATGAACTCCTTAGATTGGACCAAGAGAGGTCGAACTCCATTACATTGGACCAAGAGAGGACGAACTCCTTAGATTGGACGAAGAGAGGATGAACTCCCTTAGATTGGACCAAGAGGAGGCGAACTCCCTTAGATTGGACCAAGAGAGGATGAACTCGCTTAGATTGGACCAAGATGCGACGAACTACTAAGAATGGACCAAGAGGAGACGAACTCCATAGATTAGAGCAAGAAACGATGAACTCCATTAGATTGGACCAAGAGGCGACGAACTCCTTAGATTGGACCAATAGGAGACGAACACACTTAGATTGGACGAAAAAGAGACGAATTCGTTAGGTTGGACCGAGAGAGGACGAACTCCCTTAGATAGGACCAAGAGGGGACGAACTCCCTTAAATTGGACCAAGAGAGGACGAACTCCCTTAGATTGGAACAATAGGCGACGAACTCCTTAGATTGGACCAGGAGGGGACGAACTCCCTTAGATTGGACCAAGAGGAGACAAACTCCTTAGATTGCGAACCAAGACCAAGATTGGCGACGAACTACCTAAGAATGGACCAAGAGGAGAAGAACTTCTTAGATTGGACCAAGAAGAGATGAACTCCTTAGATATGACCAAGAGGAGACGAACTCCCTTAAATTAGACCAAGAGAGGACGAACTCCCTTAGATTGGAACAATAGGCGACAAACTCGTTAGATTGGACCAAGAGAGGACGGACTCCTTAGATTGGACCAACAGAGGACGAACTCCCCTAGATTGGACCAAGAGGAGACAAACTCCTTACATTGGACCAAGAGAGGGCGAACTCCCTTAAATTGGACCAAGATGCGACGAATTACCTAAGAATGGACCAAGAGGAGACGAACTCCTTAGATTGGACCAAGAGGAGAAGAACTCCATAGATTGGAGCAAGAAAGGACGAACTACATTAGATCGGACCAAAGGCGATGAACTCCTTAGATTGGACCAAGAGAGGTCGAACACCATTACATTGGACCAGGAGGCGATGAAGTCCTTAGATTGGACCAAGAGGATACGAACTCCTTTAGATTGCACCCAGAGTGGACGAAGTCCCTTAAATTTGACCAGGAGAGGACGAACTCCCTTAGATTGGACCAAGAGGAGGCGAACTCCCTTAGATTGGACCAAGACGAGACGAACTCCCTTAAATTTGATCAGGAGAGGACGAACTCCCTTAGATTGCACCAAAAGGAGATGAACTCCTTAGGTTGGAGCAAGAGAGGACGAACCCCCTTTAATTGGACCAAGATGCGACGAACTACGTAAGAATGGACAAAGTGGAGATGAACTCCTTAGATTGGACCAAGAGCAGAAGAACTTCGTTAGATTGGACCAAAAAGAGACAAACTCCTTAGATTGGACCAAGAGAGGTCGAACTCCATTACATAGGACCAAGAGAGGACGAACTCCTTAGATTGGACGAAGAGAGGATGAACTCCCTTAGATTGGACCAAGAGGAGGCGAACTCCCTTAGATTGGACCAAGAGAGGATGAACTCGCCTAGATTGGACCAAGATGCGACGAACTACCTAAGAATCGACCAAGAGGAGACGAACTCGATAGATTAGAGCAAGAAAGGATGAACTCCAGTAGATTGGAGCAAGAGGCGACGAACTCCTTAGATTGGACCAATAAGAAACGAACACCCTTAGATTGGACGAAAAAGAGACGAACTGGTTAGGTTGGACCGAGAAAGGACGAACTCCCTCCGATTGGACAAAGAGGGGACGAACTCCCTTAGATAGGACCAAGAGGAGACGAAGACCCTTAAATTGGACCAAGAGAGGACGAACTCCCTTAGATTGGAACAATAGGCGACGAACTCCTTAGATTGGACCAAGAGAGGACGACCTCCTTAGATTGGACCAAGAGAAGACGAACTCCCTTAGATTGGACCAAGAGGAGACAAACTCCTTAGATTGGACCAAGAGAGGGCGAACTCCCTTAAATTGGACCAAGATGCGACGACCTACCTAAGAATGGACCAAGAGGAGACGAACTCCTTAGATTGGACCAAGAGGAGACGAACTCCATAGATTGGAGCAAGAAAGGACGAACTACATTAGATCGGACCAAAAGGCGACGAACTCCTTAGATTGGACCAAGAGAGGTCGAACACCATTACATTGGACCAGGAGGCGATGAACTCCTTAGACGGACCAAAAGGCGACGAACTCCCTTAAATTGGACCAAGAGAGGACGAACTCCCTTAGATTGGAATAATAGGCGACGAACTCCTTAGATTGGACCAAGAGAGGGCGAACTCCTTAGATTGGACCAAGAGGGGACGAACTCCCTTAGATTGGACCAAGAGGAGACAAACTCCTTAGATTGGACCAAGAGAGGGCGAACTCCCTTAAATTGGACCAAGATGCGACGAACTACCTAAGAATGGACCAAGAGGAGAAGAACTTCTTAGATTGGACCAAGAGGAGACGAACTCCTTAGAAAGGACCAAGAGGAGACGAACTCCCTTAAATTGGACCAAGAGAGGACGAACTCCCTTAGATTGGAACAATAGGCGACGAACTCCTTAGATTGGACCAAGAGAGGACGGACTCCTTAGATTGGACCAACAGAGGACGAACTCCCCTAGATTGGACCAAGAGGAGACAAACTCCTTACATTGGACCAAGAGAGGGCGAACTCCCTTAAATTGGACCAAGATGCGACGAATTACCTAAGAATGGACCAAGAGGAGACGAACTCCTTAGATTGGACCAAGAGGAGACGAACTCCATAGATTGGAGCAAGAAAGGACGAACTACATTAGATCGGACCAAAAGGCGACGAACTCCTTAGATTGGACCAAGAGAGGTCGAACACCATTACATTGGACCAGGAGGCGATGAAGTCCTTAGATTGGACCAAGAGGATACGAACTCCTTTAGATTGCACCCAGAGTGGACGAAGTCCCTTAAATTTGACCAGGAGAGGACGAACTCCCTTAGATTGGAACAAGAGGAGGCGAGCTCCCTTAGATTGGACCAAGAGGAGACGAACTCCCTTAAATTTGATCAGGAGAGGACGAACTCCCTTAGATTGCACCAAAAGGAGATGAACTGCTTAGATTGGACCAAGAGAGGACGAACCCCCTTTAATTGGACCAAGATGCGACGAACTACGTAAGAATGGACAAAGAGGAGATGAACTCCTTAGATTGGACCAAGAGCAGAAGAACTTCGTTAGATTGGACCAAAAAGAGACGAACTCCTTAGATTGGACCAAGAGAGGTCGAACTCCATTACATTGGACCAAGAGAGGACGAACTCCTTAGATTGGACCAAGAGAGGATGAACTCCCTTAGATTGGACCAAGAGGAGGCGAACTCCCTTAGATTGGACCAAGAGAGGATGAACTCGCTTAGATTGGACCAAGATGCGACGAACTACTAAGAATGGACCAAGAGGAGACGAACTCCATAGATTAGAGCAAGAAAGGATGAACTCCATTAGATTGGACCAAGAGGCGACGAACTCCTTAGATTGGACCAATAGGAGACGAACACACTTAGATTGGACGAAAAAGAGACGAATTCGTTAGGTTGGACCGAGAGAGGACGAACTCCCTTAGATAGGACCAAGAGGGGACGAACTCCCTTAAATTGGACCAAGAGAGGACGAACTCCCTTAGATTGGAACAATAGGCGACGAACTCCTTAGATTGGACCAAGAGAGGACGAACTCCTTAGATTGGACCAAGAGAGGACGAACTCTCCTTAACATTGGACCGCGATTGGACCAAGAACGAACTACCTAAGAATGGACCAAGAGGAGACGAAATCCTTAGATTGGACCAAGAGGAGACGAACTCCATAGATTGGAGCAAGAAAGGACGAACTACATTAGATCGGACCAAGAGGCGACGAACTCCTTAGATTGGACCAAGAGAGGTCGAACACCATTACATTGGACCAGGAGGCGATGAACTCCTTAGATTGGACCAAGAGGAGACGGACTCCCTTAGATTGCACCAAAAGTGGACGAAGTCCCTTAAATTTGACCAGGAGAGGACGAACTCCCTTAGATTGGACCAAGAGGAGGCGAACTCCCTTAGATTGGACCAAGACGAGACGAACTCCCTTAAATTTGATCAGGAGAGGACGAACTCCCTTAGATTGCACCAAGAGGAGATGAACTCCTTAGATTGGACCAAGAGAGGACGAACCCCCTAAATCATCAAAGATTGAGAGAGTTTGAGAGAGTTAGCCGAGAGTCCACGCCGTGCCATTGCCATCGCCGTCGTCCACCGTCGTCGTCGTCCACGCCGTGCTGTCGTCCCCATTGCCATACGCCGTCGCCATCGTCCCTCTCCGTCGCTTGTCATCGTTCGTGAGCCGAGTCATCGTCACCTCTCTCTTTTCATCAACTTCTCTAAGTGTTTGTCTAACTTTTAGTTTGTGGTTTGTTAGGAATTCTTGGACCGAGACCTCACCATCAAGCCGAGTCATTGTCATCTCGTGTTGGTACCGGTTTAGGCAAGTGACCTGTAGTTCATAAGTTGGGAGAGTCCTCGTCTCCTAGTATTTTTTCTTTGTTTTGAAAATGTGAATAAAGGACCGTGTTTTATCTAGTCTTGCACGCATTCTATGTGGTGTGATATCATGCATATCTAGGCCGTGTAGAACTTTTGAAAAGCCTAAGTGTTGCATATGTCCATATGCATGCCTCGATTATACATGGTATGAGACGTGTATGGTTTAGTCATGAATATGCACTAGATTTCAAAATATCTAGGTTGCATTGATCTTATGTTTAGCCGCGTTGGCATGGTATGGGACATGTGTAGCAAGGCCGGACATTTGATCTCGCTAGTGTTCTTGAGAATGTGTGTGATGCATGTGGATGTGATGTTGATGATGATATACCTGGGAGTTGGGATGCTTCGGATGATGGTAGGTTGGGACCTGAGGAGTCGCCAATGCTAGCCGGACTGATTGCTGTGCAAAGTAAGCCGCGACGCCTTGGGAGTGAAGATGCCTGGATAATGGGGTCCAGTAGCTCCCTCGTGACAAGTTGGACTGATTGTCATTGCCTAAACATGAAAGGAACGGGTCAGATTTATCCGATAGCAAGACATCAGACGATGTGGAGATTGTTCCTCCTTGGAGTATGGGATGCCTCGGATGAACGAGGGTCGGACCTCTATGATAGAGTGTGCGCGATGCCTCCGGACGAGTAGCCTGGATTTTGATCAGGAAGCCTTCGGAGTGAAGGAGTATGATGATGAGCATGGTTTTGGGAAAAATGTGATTTTGACACGTGACATGATTTTTGCAGGTTTTGGTATTAAACTTGCATCCGTGTGCTGATGATGATACATGTCATGTTGTTTGCATTGCATGGGTCGTGTGATAATCTTGATTTATGTGCTGGAGTGTTACTTCGCTAAGCAGTGGCTTACTCTCTAGATTAACAATTTTTCCAGATTAGCTGTGACACTTTGACCACCCATGTTCTATGGCGAGTTTGTCGAGATGTTCACCGAAGAGCACGAGTTTATCCATTCCAGATACATCGGTGTTAGGTTCAAGCATGTGAAGACTGTATTTGTCTTTTATTCGGGAGCTTTCCATGGCCTTTCCCGTTATAACTTCCGAGCCGACTACCTTTGGACGGGGACTGAATGGTTTGGACCATTATCCCTAGTCATTTTTTGATGACTTGGAAGGAGACAGGGGCATTGTCTTGGAAAGCTAGTGTGTTTTGAGGTCAAGGAGGGTAGTCATGTTAAAGATGGGTTGATGTTGTCTTTTGATGTTGGATGTGTTTTGTGGTTGTAGAAGTTAGAAGGGAAGTTTTGTAACTTGACATGTATGTCTTTCAAATCCTTCTAAGGATAATAATAAGAATCCTCCTTGTGTTTTCATTTAATGTTTTCGTGTACAGCTCCAAGGGTAAAGTACGGGTTGGGTTGATGATGTGATGAAGTGTTATTTATCTCCGCTACTCTGATTGAGCGAGATCTTTGATGATGTAAAGTTGATTTTAGTGAACGTGGGAGTTGATCGCCTTATTAGGTTGTAACAACCCGTGTGCATGTTAAGTCCGGCCTAAAGGCACGTTAGTTTATGTTAACGTTATTTTTAATAAATGTAAGGGTCGATTTTGGGGTGTTACAGCCTCTCTAGGTATCAGAGCTTAGTTTGGTTTTGGAGTGATAAGGAGAATTCTTTGAGGTGTCTGGAGCTTTAGGGTACATGAAAACTAGGGTTTTGACTATGTTTATGATGTGTTCACCTGGATGAGTTCTTGGTCCTAATACAAACGTTTAGTTTTTGCAGACAAGAAAACAGGTGAAAGATGAGAAGGACAGGAGCTTCAGCACGATCGGGTACGACACGGGGTGAATCTTCCAATGCTACGCAGTCAGACCCGAGAATTGATGGAATACTAGAAGCACTTGCTCAAGTTGGAGTAATGATGGGGCGACAGGCCCAACAACAACAAGAACAGCAACAACAGGCTCAGAATGGTGGACAATGTCAAGCTCAACGGTTAGTTGAGAAATTTCTGAAGTTGAAAACCACCTAAGTTCAATGGTATGGGAGAACCGGAAGAAGCTGAACGATGGGTTCAGGCTATGGAGAAGATCTACCGTTTATTGAACTGTGGAGAAGCTGACAAGTTGACTTTAGATGAGTATCAATTTGAAGGAAATGCAGAGTATTGGTGGAAAGCTACGAAAGGAACTGAATTTCTTCAAGGAGACGAAGTGACTTGGGAGACATTTGTGGGAGCCTTCTACAACAAATATTTCTCTGATTGTGCTAGAAACAAGAAGGCCAAAGAATTCATGGAACTCCGACAACATGCAATGACCGTGGACCAGTACGAAGTTACTTTTTCTGAGTTGTCCAGGTATGCACCTCGACTTGTGGAGAATGCTGAAGATAAGGCCACAAGATTCTTAGAAGGTCTACGAGCTGATGTGAGGAGACAACTTGTACCACTCAACATTAGAGATTACAATGAGTTGTACGCTCGAGCCCAACTGGTGAGAATGAGATATTCAGGGAGAAAGGAGAAGGATCATCGACAAAAAGGATGGACTTTCGCACCAACACCAACAGTAAGAGGCCAAATCAATATGGCGGGAGACCATCTATGATGGGTAAGAGGCCAAACATGGGAGGACAAGGAATGCAAGGTCGTATTTCTACCGCATCCCACCTACCAGCTTATGGAGGAAGATGTCCACGTTGTGGGAACTTTCATGGGAACCAACCGTTTCAGGATGTAAGAAAATGCTTCCATTGTGGTTAACCAGGACACATACAATGATACTGTCCACAGTTCTGTCCAGGGACAAACTTTCCAAGACCACCTACCAAGATAAACATTGGAGGAAACCGACCAGCTCCCTTAGATTTGACGAACAGGTCACGAATTCTTTTGCTTTGGACCAAAGGGAGACGAACTCCCTTATAATGGACCAAGAGGAGATTAACTCTTTAGATTGGACCAAGAGGAGGTGAACTTGTTTAGATTGGACCAATAGGAGACGAACTCCCTTAGAATAGATCAAGAGGAGACTAACTCTCTAGATTAGACCTAAAGGAGGCGAACTTTGTTAGATTGGACCAAGACGAGAAGAACTCCTTAGATTGCACCAAGAGGAGATGAACTCCCATAGATTGGACCAAGAGGAGACGAACACCTTAGATTGGACCAAGAGGAGATGAAATCCCTTAGAATGGACCAAGAGGAGAGGAACTCTTTACATTGGACCAAGAGGAGGTGAACTTGGGTAGATTGGACAAAAAGGAGCAGAACTCCCTAGATTGGACCAAGAGAAGACCAACTCCCTTTGATTGGACCAAGAGGAGAAGAACTCCTTGGATTGGACCAGGAGGAGACAAACTCACTAGATTGGAGCAGGAGGAGACCAACTCTCTTAGATTAGACAAAGAGGGGACGAACTCTATAGATTGGACAAGCAGGACACGAACTACCTTAGATTGGACCAAGAGGAGACGAACACCTTAGATTGGACCAATGGGAGATGAACTCCCTTGGATTTGACGAAGTGGAGACAAATTCCTTGGATTGGACAAAGAGGAGATGAACTCCTTTATATTGGATCAAGTGGAGACGAACTCTTTAGATTGGACCAAGAGGAGGTGAACTTGGTTAGATTGGACCCATACGAGATAAACTATTTATATTGGACCAAGAGGAGACAAACTCTCTAGATTGGACCAAGACGAGATGAAGTCCGTAGACTGGACCAAGAGGAGATGAAGTCCCTTAGATTGGACCAAGAGGTGACGAAGTCCTTAGATTGGACCAAGAGAAGATGAACTCCTTTATATTGGATCAAGTGGAGACAAACTCTTTAGATTGGACCAAGAGGAGGCGAACTTGGTTAGATTGGACCCATACGAGATAAACTCCTTATATTGGACCAAGAGGAGACAAACTCACTAGATTGGACCAAGACGAGATGAAGTCCGTAGACTGGACCAAGAGGAGACGAAGTCCCTTAGATTGGACCAAGAGGTGACGAAGTCCTTAGATTGGACCAAGAGGAGACGAACTCTCAAGATTTGACGAAGAAGAGAAGAAGTCCATTGATTGGACCAAGAGGAGACAAGCTCCCTTAGAATGGACTAAGAGGAGAAGAACTTCTTAGATTGGACCAAGAGGAGACGAACTCTCCAGATTGGACCAAGAAGAGATGAACTCCGTAGATTGGACCAAGAGTAGACGAACACCCTTAGATAGGACCAAGAGCAGACAAACGCTTTAGATTAGGCCAATGGGTGACGAACTCCCTTAGATTTGACGAAAAAGGTGACGAATTCCTTTGATTGGACCAAGAGGAGACGAACTCCCTTAGAATGAACCAAGAGGAGACGAACTCTTTAGATTGGACCAAGACGAGGTGAACTTGGTTAGATTGGACCAAGAGGAGAAGAATTCCCTAGATTGGACTAAGAGAAGACGAATTCTCTTAGATTGGACCAAGAGGAGAAGAACTTCTTAGATTGGACCAGGAGCACACGAACTCTCCAGATTGGACCAGGAGGAGACCAACTCCCTTCGATTGGACCAAGAGGAAAAGAAATCCTTAGATTGGACCAAGAGGAGCTGAACTCTCTAGATTGGACCAAGACGAGATGAATTCCATAGATTAGACCAAGAGGAGATGAAGTCCGTTAGATTGGACCAAGAGGTGAAGAACTCTTTAGATTGGACCAAGAGAAGATGAACTCTCTAGATTTCACCAAGAGGAGAAGAAGTCTGTAGATTGGATCAAGTGGAGACGAGCTCCCTTAGATTGGACCAAGAGGAGAAGAACTCCCTAGATTGGACCAAGAGGAGACAAACTCTCTAGACTGGACAAAGAGGAGATGAATTGCGTAGATTTGACCAAGAGGAGACGAACTCCCTTAGATTGGACCAAGAGGCAAAGAACTCCTTAAATTGGACCAAGGGGAGACGAACTCTCTATATTGGACCAAGAGGAGACGAACTCCCTTAGATTGGACCAAGAGGAGAAGAACTCCTTAGATTGGACCTGGAGGAGACGAACTCCCTAGATTGAACGAAGAAGAGACGAATTCCTTAGATTGGACTAAGAGGAGTCTGACACCTTTACGTTGGATCAAGAGCAGACGAACTCTTTAGATTAGAGCAATAGGAGTCAAACTCTCTAAATTGGACCAAGACGAGACAAACAACTCATATTGGACCAATGGGAGAAGAACTACCTTAGATTTGACGAAGAGGTCACGAATTCCTTTGATTGGGCCAATAGGAGACAAACTCCCTTAGAAGGGACCAAGAGGAGACGAACTCATTAGATTGGACCAAGAGGAGGTGAACTTGGTTAGATTGGACCAAGAGGAGAAGAACTCCCTAGATTGGACCAAGAGAAGACGAACACCCTTAGATTGGACCAAGAGGAGACAAACTCTCTAGATTGCACCAAGACGAGATGAAGTCCGTAGGCTGGACTTAGAAGAGACGAAGTCCCTTAGATTGGACCAAGAGGTGAAGAACGCCCTAGATTGGACCAACAGAAGAAGAACTCCTTAAATTAGACTAAGAGGAGACGAACTGTCAAGATTGGACCAAGAGGAGATGAACTCCGTAGATTGGAGCAAGAGGAGACGAACTCCTTTATATGGGATCAAGATGAGACGAACTCTTTAAATTGGACCAAGAGGAGGCGAACTTGGTTAGATTGGACCCAGACGAGAAGAACTCCTTAGATTGGACCAAGAGAAGACGAACTCATTCGATTAAACCAAGAGGAGGTGAACTTGGTTAGATTAGACCAAGAGGAGAAGAACTCCCTAGATTGGACCAAGAGAAGACGAACACCCTTAGATTGGACCAAGAGGAGACAAACTCTCTAGATTGCACCAAGACGAGATGAAGTCCGTAGGCTGGACTTAGAAGAGACGAAGTCCCTTAGATTGGACCAAGAGGTGAAGAACGCCCTAGATTGGACCAACAGAAGAAGAACTCCTTAAATTAGACTAAGAGGAGACGAACTGTCAAGATTGGACCAAGAGGAGATGAACTCCGTAGATTGGAGCAAGAGGAGACGAACTCCTTTATATGGGATCAAGATGAGACGAACTCTTTAAATTGGACCAAGAGGAGGCGAACTTGGTTAGATTGGACCCAGACGAGAAGAACTCCTTAGATTGGACCAAGAGAAGACGAACTCATTCGATTAAACCAAGAGGAGGTGAACTTGGTTAGATTGGACCAAGAGGAGAAGAACTCCCTAGATTGGACCAAGAGAAGACGAACACCCATAGATTGGACCAAGACGAGACAAACTCTCTAGATTGCACCAAGATGAGACAAACAACTCAGATTGGACCAATGGGAGAAGAACTACCTTAGATTTGACGAAGAGGTCACGAATTCCTTTGATTGGGCCAACAGGAGACGAACTCCCTTAGAAGGGACCAAGAGGAGACGAACTCATTAGATTGGACCAAGAGGAGGTGAACTTGGTTAGATTGGACCAAGAGGAGAAGAACTCCCTAGATTGGACCAAGAGAAGACGAACACCCTTAGATTGGACCAAGACGAGACAAACTCTCTAGATTGCACCAAGAAGAGATGAAGTCCGTAGACTGGACCAAGAGAAGACAAAGTCCTTTAGATTGGACCAAGAGGTGAAGAACTCCTTTGATTGGACCAAGAGAAGAAGAACTCCTTAAATTAGACTAAGAGTAGACGAACTGTCAAGATTGGACCAAGAGGAGATGAACTCCGTAGATTGGACCAAGAGGAGACGAACTCCTTTATTTTAGATTGGACCAAAAGGAGGCGAACTTGGTTAGATTGGACCCAGACAAGAAGAACTCCTTAGATTGGACCAAGAGAAGACGAACTCATTCGATTAAACCAAGAGGAGGTGAACTTGGTTAGATTGGACCAAGAGGAGAAGAACTCCCTAGATTGGACCAAGAGAAGACGAACACCCATAGATTGGACCAAGACGAGACAAACTCTCTAGATTGCACCAAGATGAGACAAACAACTCAGATTGGACCAATGGGAGAAGAACTACCTTAGATTTGACGAAGAGGTCACGAATTCCTTTGATTGGGCCAACAGGAGACGAACTCCCTTAGAAGGGACCAAGAGGAGACGAACTCATTAGATTGGACCAAGAGGAGGTGAACTTGGTTAGATTGGACCAAGAGGAGAAGAACTCCCTAGATTGGACCAAGAGAAGACGAACACCCTTAGATTGGACCAAGACGAGACAAACTCTCTAGATTGCACCAAGAAGAGATGAAGTCCGTAGACTGGACCAAGAGAAGACGAAGTCCTTTAGATTGGACCAAGAGGTGAAGAACTCCTTAGATTGGACCAAGAGAAGAAGAACTCCTTAAATTAGACTAAGAGTAGACGAACTGTCAAGATTGGACCAAGAGGAGATGAACTCCGTAGATTGGACCAAGAGGAGACGAACTCCTTTATTTTAGATTGGACCAAAAGGAGGCAAACTTGGTTAGATTGGACCCAGACGAGAAGAACTCCTTAGATTGGACCAAGAGGAGACAAACTCTCTAGATTGGACCAAGACCAGATGAAGTCGATAGATTGGACCAAGAGGAGATGAACTCCATAGATTGGACCAAGAGGAGACGAACTCCTTTATATTGGATCAAGATGAGACGAACTCTTTAGATTGGACCAAGAGGATGCGAACTTGGTTAGATTGGACCCAGACGAGAAGACCTCCTTAGATTGGACCAGGAGGAAACGAACTCCCTAGATTGGACAAAGAGAAGACGAAGTGCGTAGATTGGACAAAGAGATAACGAACTCCATAGATTGGACCAATAGGAGACGAACTCCTTTGTATTGGACCAAGCGGTGACAAACTCTTTACATTGGAACAAGAGGAGGCGAACTTGGTTAGATTGGACCAAGAGGAGAAGAAATCCTGAGATTGGATCAAGAGGAGACGAACTCTCTAGATTGGACCAAGAGGAGATGAATTCTGTAGATTGGACCAAGAGGTGACGAGCTCCCATAGATTGGACCAAGAGGAGAAGAACTCCCTAGATTGGACCAAGAGGAGACGAATTCTCTAGATTGGACCAAGAGGAGATGAGCTGCATAGATTGGACCATGGGGAGACGAACTCCTTAGATTGGACCAAGAAGAGACGAAGTCCCTAGATTGGACGAAGATGAGACGAATGCCTTGGATTGGACTAAGAGGAGACTAACAGCTTTATGTTGGATCAAGAGGAGATGAACTCTTTAGATTGGACCGAGAGGAGGCGAACTTGGTTAGATTGGACACAGACAGGAAGAACTCCTTAGATAGAACCAATAGGAGTCAAACTCTCTAAATTGGACCGAGACAAGACGAACAACTCAGATTGGACCAATGGGAGAAGAACTCCCTTAGATTTGGTGAAGAGGAGACAAATTCTTTGGATTGAACTAAGAAGAGACGAACTCCTTTATATTGGATCAAGAGGAGACGAACTCTTTAGATTGGACCAAGAGGAGTTGAACTTGGTTAGATTGGACCCAGATGGGAAGAACTCGTTAGATTGGACCAAGAGAGACAAACTCTATAGATTGGACCAAGACGAGATGAAGGCCCTTACATTGGACCAAGTGATGAAGAACTCCTTAGATTGGACCAAGAGGAGAAGAATTCCTTAGCTTGGACCAAGAGGAGACGAACTCCCTAGATTGGACGAAGAGGAGACGAATTCCTTGGATTGGACTAAGAGGAGACTGACACCTTTATATTGGATCAAGAGGAGACGAACTCTTTAGATTGGACCAAGAGGAGGCGAACTTGGTTAGATTGGACACAGACGGGAAAAACTCCTTAGATAAGACCAATAGGAGTCAAACTCTCTAAATTGGACCAATACGAGACGAACAACTCAGATTGGACCAATGGGAGAAGAACTCCCTTAGATTTGTCGAAGATGAGACGAATTCCTTGGATTGAACTAAGAGGAGACGAACTTCTTTATATTGGATCAAGAGGAGACGAACTCTTTAGATTGGACCAAGACGAGTTGAACTTGGTTAGATTGGACCCAGACGGGAAAAACTCCTTAGATTGAACCAAGAGGAGACAAACTCTATAGATTGGACCAAGACGAGATGAAATCCGTAGATTGGACCAAGAGGAGACGAAGGCCCTTACATTGGACCAAGAGGTGAAGAACTCCTTAGATTGGACCAAGAGGAGCAGAATTCCTTAGATTGGACCAAGAGGAGACGAACTCTCTAGATTGGACCAAGAGGAGACGAACACCTTAAATTGGACCATTGGGTGACGGACTCCCTTAGATTTGACAAACAGGTGAGGAATTTCTTTGATTGGATCAAGAGGAGATGAACTCCCTTAGAATGGTCCAAGAGGGGACGAACTCTTTAGATTGCAGCAAAAGGAGGTGAACTTGGTTATATTGGACCAGGAGGAGGTGAACTTGGTTAAATTGGACCAAGAGGAGAAGAACTTCCCAGATTGGGCCAAGAGAAGACGAACTCCCTTAGATTGGACCAAGAGGAGAAGAAATCCTTAGATTGGAACAGGACGAGACGAACTGCCCAGATTGGACCAGGAGGAGACCAACTCCCTTAAATTGGACGAAGAGGAGAGGAATTGCTTAGATTGGACAAGCAGGACACGAACTCCATTATATTGGTTTAAGAGGAGACGAACAACTCAGATTAGACCGGTTACAAAAAAAAAAAAACAAGTCAGATTAGACCAATGGGAGAAGAGCTCCCTTAGATTTGACGAGGAGGAGACGAATTGCTTGCATTGGACTAAGAGGAGACGAACTCCTTTATATTGGATCAAGAGGAGACGAACTCTTTAGATTGGACCAAGAGGAATTAAACTTGGTTAGATTGGACCCATACGGGAAGAACTCCTTAGATTGGACCAAGAGGAGACGAAGGTCCTTACATTGGACCAAGAAGTGAAGAATTACTTATATTGGACCAAGAGGAGCAGAACTCCTTAGGTTGGACCAAGAGGAGACGAACTCTCTAGATTTGACCAAGAGGAGATTATTTACGTAGATTGGACCAAGACGAGACGAACTCACTTAGATTGGACCAAGATGAGACGAACACCTTAAATTGGACCAATGAGTCACGGACTTCCTTAGATTTGACAAAGAGGTGAGGAATTCCTTCGATTGGACCAATAGGAGACGAACTCCTTTAGAATGGTCCAAGAGGAGATGAACTCTTTAGATTTGACCAAGAGGATGTGAACTTGGTTAGATTGGACCAAGAGGAGGTGAACTTGGTTAGATTGGACCAAGAGGAGAAGAACTCCCCAGATTGGACCAAGAGAAGACGAACTCCCATAGATTGGACCAAGAGGAGAAGAAATCCTTAGATTGGACCAGGACGAGACGAACTGCCCAGATTGGACCAGGAGGAGACCAACTCCCTTAGATTTGACAAATAGGAGAAGAACTCCCTAGATTGGACCAAGAGGGGACGAACTCCCTAATTGGACCAGGAGGAGAAGAACTCCCTTAGATTTGTCGAAGAGGAGACAAATTCCTGGGATTGGACTAAGACAAGACGAACTCCCCAGATTGGACTAGGAGGAGACCAACTCCCTTAGATTGGACGAAGAGGAGAAAAACTCCCTAGATTGGACCAAGAGGGGACGAACTCCCTAATTGGACCAGGAGGAGAAGAACTCCCTTAGATTTGTCGAAGAGGAGACAAATTCTTGGGATTGGACTAAGACAAGACGAACTCCCCAGATTGGAGTAGGAGGAGACGAACTCCCTTAGATTGGATGAAGAGGAGACGAACTCCTTAGATTGGACAAGCAGGACACGAACTCCCTTAGATTAGACCAAGAGGATACGAAAAACTTAGATTGGACGAAAAAGAGAAGAACACCCTAAGATTTGATGAAGAGGAGAGGAATTCCTTGGATTGGACCAAGAGGAGACGAACTCCCTTTGAATGGACCAATAGGAGACGAATTCTTTAGATTGGACGAAGAGGAGGCGAACTTGGTTAGATTGGACCCAGACGGGAAGAACTCCTTAGATTGGACAAAGAGTAGAGAAACTCTCTAGATTCGACCAAGACGAGAGGAAGTCCGTAGATTGGATCAAGAGGAGACAAAGACCCTTAGATTGGACCACGAGGTGAACTCCTTAGAATGGACCAAAAGTAGAAGAACTCCTTAAATTAGACCGAGAGGAGACGAACTGTCTAGATTGGACCAAGAGGAGATGAACTCCGTAGATTGAACCAAGAGGAGACGAACTCCTTTATATTGGATGAAGATGAGACGAACTCTTCAGATTGGACCAAGAGGAGGCGAACTTGGTTAGATTGGACCCAGACGAGAACAACTCCTTAGATTGGACCAAGAGGAGACAAACTCTCTAGATTGGACCAAGACGAGATGAAGTTCGTAGATTGGACCAGGAGGAGATGAAGTCCCTTAGATTGTACCAAGAGGATAAGAACTCCTTAGATCAGACCAGGAGGAGAAGAACTCCCTTAGATTTGACGAAGAGGAGATGAATTCCTTGGATTGGACTAATAGGAGAGGAACTCCTTTAAATTGGATCAAGAGGAGAGGAACTCTTTAGATTGGACCAAGAGGAGGCGAACTTGGTTAGATTGGACCCAGACGGGAAGAACTCCTTAGATTGTACCAAGAGGAGACAAACTCTCTACATTGGACCAAGACGAGGTGAATTCCGTAGACTGTACCAAGAGGAGACGAAGTCCCTTAGATTGGACCAAGAGATGAAGAACTACTTAGATTGGACCAAGAGGAGACGAACTCCCTTAGATTGGACCAAGAGGAGACGAACTCCGTTAGATTGGACCATGAGGAGAAGAACTTCTTAAATTAGACCAAGTGGAGACAAACTCTCCTGATTGGACCAAGAGGAGATGAACTCCTTTATATTGGATCAAGATGAGACGAACTCTTTAGATTGGACCAAGAGGAGGCGAACTTGGTTAGATTGGACCCAGACAAGAAGAACTCCTTAGATTGTACCAAGAAGAGACAAACTCTCTAGATTGGACCAAGACGAGATGAAGTCCGTAGAGTGGACCAAGAGCAGACGAAGTCTCTTAGATTGGACCAAGAGAAGAAGAACTCCTTAGATTGGACCAAGGGGATACGAACTCTTTAGATTGGACCAAAAGAAAATGAACTCAGTAGATTGGAACTTAAGAAGACGAACTTCCTTAAATTGGACCAAGAAGAGAAGAACTCCTTAGATTGGACCATGTGGAGGCGAAGTCCCTTAGATTGGACCAAGAGGTGAAGAACTCCTTAGATTAGACCAAGAAAAGACAAACTATCGAGATTGGACCAAGACGAGATGAAATCCCTAGATTGGACCAAGAAGAGACGAACTCCCTTAGATTTGACAAAGAGGAGAAGAAGTCCTTAGATTGGACCAGGAGGAGAGGAACTCCCTAGACTGGACCAGGAGGAGAAGAACTCCCTTAGATATGACAAAGAGGAGACAAATTCCTTGGATTGGACTAAGACAAGATGAACTCCTCTGATTGGACCAGGAGGAGACCAACTCCCTTAGATTGGACGAAGATGAGACGAACTCCTTAAATTGGACAAGCAAGACATGAACTCCCTTTGATTAGACTAAGAGAAGAAGAACTCCTTAGATTGGACCAATAGAAGACGAACACTCTAGATTGGACCAAGAGGAGATGAACTGCGTAGATTGGACCAAGAGGAGTCGAACACCTTAGATTAGACCAGAGTGAGACAAACTCCCTTAGAATTGACAAAGAGGAGACAAATACTTTTGATTGGACCAAAAGGAGACGAACTCCCTTAGAATGGACCAAGACGAGACGAACTCTTTAGATTTGACCAAGAGGAGGTGAACTTGGTTAGATTGGACCAAGAGGAGAAGAACTCTATAGATTGGACCAGGAGAAGACGAACTCCTTAGATTGGACCAGGAGGAGACGAACTCCCCTGATTGGACCAGGAAGAGACCAACTCCCTTAGATTGGACGAAGAGGAGACGACCTCCTTAGAATGGACAAGCAGGACACGAAATCCCTTATATTGGACCAAGAAGAGACGAACCCTACCAAAAAAAAAACAACTTATATTGGACCAATGGGAGAAGAACTCCATTAGATTTGACTAATATGAGATGAATTCCTTGGATTGAACTAAGAGGAGACGAACTCTTTAGATTGGACCAAGAGGAGGCGAGCTTCGTTAGATTGGACCCAGACGGTAAGAACTCTTTAGATTGGACCAAGAGGAGACAAACTCTCTTGATTGGAGCAAGATGAGATGAAGTCTGTAGATTGGACCAAGAGGAAACGAAGTCCCTTAGATTGGACCAAGAGGACAAGAACTCCTTAGATTGGACCAAGAGGAGACGAACACTATACATTAGACTAATAGGAGACGAACTCTCTATATTGGACCAAGAGGCGATGAACTGCGTAGATTGGACCAAGAGGAGACGAACTCCCTTAAATTGGACCAAGAGGAGAAGAACTCCTTAAATTGAACCAAGATGATACCAACTCTCTAGATTGGACCAAGAGGAGACGAACTCCCTTAGATTGGACCAAGAGGAGAAGAACTCCTTAAATTGGACCAAGGGGATACGAACTCTCTGGATTGGACCAAGAGGAGATGAACTCAGTAGATTGAACCTTGAGGTGACGAACTTTCTTAGATTGGACCAAGAGGAGAAGAACTCCTTATATTGGACCAAGAGGAGACGAACTCCATAGATTGGACCAAGAGGAGACGAACCCCCTTAGATTAGACCGAGAGGTGACGAACACCTTCGATTCGAAGAACTCCCTAGATTGGACCAACACGACATGAACTCCCTTAGATTGGACCAAGAGGAGAACACCATTTATTGGACCTGGAGGAGACGAACTCCCTAGATTGGACCAGGAAGAGACGAACTCCCTTAGATTGGACCAAGAGGAGACGAACTCCTTAGATTGGACAAGTAGGACACAAACTCCCTTAGATTGGACCAAGTGGAGACGAACACCTTAGATTGGACCAATGAGAGATGAACTCCCTTAAATTTGTCGAAGATGAGACAAATTCCGTGGATTGGACCAAGAGGAGAGGAACTCCTTTATATTGGATCAAGAGGAAACAAACTCTTTAGATTCGACCAAGAGGCGGCGAACTTGGTTAGATTGCACCAAGACAACAAGGACTCCTTAGATTGGACCAAGAGGAGACGAACTCTTTAGATTGGACGACGACAAGATGAAGTCCGTAGAATGGACCAAGAGGAGTCGAAGTCCCATAGATTGCACCAAGAGGAGAACAACTCCTTAGATTGGACCAAGAGGAGAACAACTCCTTACATTGGACCAAGAGGAGACGAACTCTCTAGATTTGACCAAGAGGAGATGAAGTCCCTTAGATTGGACCAAGAGGAGAAGAACTCCTTAGATAGGACCAAGAGGAGAACTCCCTAGATTAGACCAGGAAGAGACGAACTCACTTAGATTGGACTAAGAGGAAACGAACACCTAAGATTGGACCAATGGGAGACGAACTCTCTTAGATTTGACGAAGAGGAGACAAATTCCTTGGATTGGATCAAGAGGAGACAAACTCCTTTATACTGGATCAAGAGTAAACGAACTCTTTTAGATTCGACAATGAGGTGGTGAACTTGGTTAGATTGGAACAAGACGAGAAGAACTCCTTAGATTGGACCAAGAGGAGACGAAGTCTCTAGATTGGACCACTATGAGATGAAGTCCGTTGATTGGACCAAGAGGAGACGAAGTCCCTTAGATTGGTCCAAGAGGTGAAGAACTCCTTAGATTGGACCAAGAGAAGAAGAACTCTTTAGATTGGACCAAAATGAGACAAACTCCCTAGATTTGACTAAGAGGAGACGAACTCTTTAGATTGGACCAAGAGCAGGTGAACTTGGTTAGATTGGAGCAAGAGGAGAAGAACTACCTAGATTGCAGCAAAAGGAGACAAACACCCTTAGATTAGACCAAGAGGTGATGAACACCTTCGACTAGAAGAAGACGAGACGAACTCCCTAGATTGGACCAACACGAGACGAACTCCCTTAGATTGGACCAAGAGAAGGCAAACTCCCTTAGATTGGACCAAGAGGAGAAGAACACCATACATTGGACCTGGAGGAGACCAACTCCCTAGATTGGACCAGGAGGAGACGAACTCCCTTAGATTGGACCAAGAGGAAACGAACTCCTTAGATTGGACAAGTAGAACAAAAACTCCCTTAGATTGGACCAAGTGGACACGAACACCTTAGATTGGACCAATGGGAGATGACTTCCCTTAGATTTGACAAAGAGGAGACAAATTCCATGGATTAGACCTAGAGGAGACGAACTCCTTTATATTAGTTCAAGAGGAAACAAACTCTATAGATTCGACCAAGAGGCGGCGAACTTGGTTAGATTGCACCAAGAAAACAAGAACTCCATAGATTGGATCAAGAGGAGACGAACTCTCTAGATTGGACGACGACGAGATGAAGTCCGTAGATTGGACCAAGAGGAGTCGAAGTCCCATAGATTGCACCAAGAGGAGAAGAACTCCTTAGATTGTACCAAGAGGAGACGAACTCTCTAGATTGGACCAAGAGGCGGCGAAATTGGTTAGATTGGACCAAGACGAGAAGAACTCCTTAGATTGGACAAAGAGGAGACGAACTCTCTAGATAGGACCACGACGAGAGGATGTTCGTACATTGGACCAAGAGGAGTCGAAGTCCCTTAGATTGGACCAGGAGGTGAAGAACAACTTAGATTGGACAAAGAGGAGAAGAACTCCTTGGATTGACAAAGAGGAGATGAACTCTCCAGATTGGACCAAGAGGAGATGAACTGCATAGATTGGACCAAGTGAAGACGAACTCCCTTAGATTGGACCAAGAGGAGAAGAACTTCGTACTTTGGACCAAGAGGAGACGAACTCGCTAGATTTGACCAAGAGGAGATGAACTCCGTAGATTGGACCAGAAGAGACACACCCCCTTAAATTGGACCAAGAGAAAAAGAACACCTTAGATTGGACCAAGACGAGACGAATTCCCTTAGATCAGACCAAGAGGTGACGAATTCCTCGGATAGGACGAAGAGGAGACGAACGCCCTAGATTGGACCAAGAGAAGACGAACTCCCTTAGATTGGACCAAGAGGAGAAGAACTCCTTAGATAGGACCAGGAAGAGAAGAACTCCTTAGATTGCACGACGAGGAGACAAACTCCCTTAAATTGTACCAAGAGGAGAAGAACTCCTTAGATTAGACCTAGAGGAGACGAACTCTCTAGATTGGACCAAGAGGAGATGAACTCCGTAAATTGGACCATGAGGAGACAAACTTCCTTAGATTCAACTAAGAATAGAAGAACTCCTTAGATTGGACCTAGAGGAGACTTACTCCGATAGAGTGGACCAAGAGGTGACGAACACCTTAGATTGGACCAATGGGAGACGAACTCCTTTAGATTTGACAAAGAGGAGATGAATTTCTTGGATTGGACCAAGTGGAGACGAACCCCTTTATATTGGATCAAGAGGAGACGAACACTTCAAGTTGGACCAAGAGGAATGAACATGGTTATATTGTACCAAAACCAGAAGAACTACTTAGATTGGACAAAGATGAGACGAACTCTCTAGATTAGACCAGGACGAGATGAAGTCCATAGATTGGACAAAGAGAAGACGAACTCCTTTAGATTGGACCAAGAGGAGAAGAACTCCTTAGATTGGACCAAGAGGAGACGAACTCTCATAGATTGGACCAAGAGGTTAAGAACCCCTTAGATTGGACCAAGAGGAGACGAACGCCCTAGATTGGATCAAGATGAACTCCCTTAGATTGGAACAAGAGGAGAAGAGCTCCTTAGATAGGACCAGGACGAGAAGAACTCCTTAGATTGGACCACGAGGAGAGGAACTCCCTTAGATTGGGTGAAAAGGAGACGGATTCGATAGATTGGACCACGAGGAGACGAACTCTCTTAGATTGGACCAAGAGGAGGCAAATTTCATAGATCGGACGAAGTGGTGATAAAGTCGCTTAGATTGGGAAAAGAGGGGATGAACTCCTTATATTGGACCTAGAGGAGAAGAACTCCCTAAGATTGGACCAAGAGGAGAAGAACTCCTTAGATTGGAGCAAGAGCAGAAGAGCTCTCTAGATGGGACCAAGAGGGGATGAACTCCGTAAATTGGACCATAAGGATACCAACTTCTTTAGATTGGACCAAGAGGTGAAGAACTCCTTAGATTGGACCAAGAGGTGAAGAACTCCTTAGATTGGACCAAGAGGTGACGAATTCCCTTAAATTGGACCAAGAGGTGACGAACACCTTAGATTGGACCAATGGGCGACGAACTCCCTTAGATTTGACGAAGAGGAGACGAATTTCTTGGATTGGACCAAGTGGAGACAAACTCCTTTATATTGGATCAAGAGGACACGAATACTTCAAATTGGACCAAGAGGAACGAACTTGGTTAGATTGTACCAAAACTAGAAGAACTCCTTAGATTGGACAAAGATGAGACAAACTCTCTAGATTGGACCAAGACGAGATGAAGTCCGTAGATTGGACAAAGAGAAGACGAACTCCCTTAGATTGGACCAAGAGGAGAAGAGATTGGACCAAGAGGAGACGAACTCTCTAGATTTGACCAAAAGGAGATGAAGTCCGTAGATTAGACCAAGAGGAGACGAACTCCCATAGATTGGACCAAGAGGAGAAGAACCCCTTAGATTGGACCAAGAGGAGACGAACGCCCTAGATTGGACCAAGATGAGATGAACTTCCTTAGATTGGACCAAGAGGAGAAGAGCTCCTTAGATAGTACCAAGACGACAACAACTCCCTAGATTGCACCACGAGGAGACGAACTCCCTTAGATTGGGCGAAGAGGTGACGAATTCAATAGATTGGACCACGAGGAGACGAACTCTCTTAGATTGGACCAAGAGGAGACGAATTTCATAGATTGGACCAAGTGGTGATAAAGTCGCTTAGATTGGGAAAATAGGGGACGAACTCCTTAGATTGGACCAAGAGGAGAAGAACTCCCTAAGATTGGACCAAGAGGAGAAGAACTCCTTAGATTGGACTAAGAGCAAAAGAACTCTCTAGATTGGACCAAGAGGATATGAACTCCGTAAATTGGACCATAAGGAGACCAACTTCCTTAGATTGGACCAAGAGGTGAAGAACTCCTTAGATTGGACCAAGAGGTGACAAACTCTCTTAGATTGGACAAAGAGAAGACGAACTCCCTTAGATTGGACCAATGGGAGACGAACTCCCTTAGATTTGACGAAGAGGCGACGAATTCCTTGGATTGGACCAAGAGGAGTCGAACTCCTTTATATTGGATTAGGAGGAGACGAACTCTTTAAATTGGACCAAGAGGAGTCGAACTCCTTTATATTGGATTAGGAGGAGACGAACTCTTTAAATTGGACCAAGAGGAGGCGAACTTGGTTAGAATGTACCAAAACCAGAGGAACTCCTTAGATTGGACGAAGAGGAAACGAACTCTCTAGATTGGACCAAGACGAGATGAAGTCCGTTGATTGGACCAAGAGGTGACGAACTCTCTAGATTTGTCCAAGAGGAGATGAAGTCCGTAAATTGGACTAAGAGGAGACGAACTCCCTTAGATTGGACCAAAAGGAGAAGAACTCCTTTGATTGGACCAAGAGGCGACAAACTCTATAGATTGGACCAAGAGGAGGTGAACTTCGTTAGATTGGACCAAGAAGAGACGAACTCCCTAGATTAGACCCAGAGGTGACGAACACCTCAGATTGGAAGAAGACGAGACGAGCTCCCTAGATTGGACCAAAGAGGAGATGAACCACCTTAGATTGGACCAAGAGAAGATGAACTCCCTTAGATTGGACCAAGAGGAGAAGAACTCCTTAGATTGGACCAGGAGGAGACGAACTCCTTAGATTGAACCAGGAGGAGACGAACTCCTTATATTGGAAAAGGAGGACACAAACTTTCTTAGATTCGAGCAAGAGGAGACGAACACCTTAGATTGGACCAATGGGAGACGAACTCCCTTAGATTTAACGAAGAGGAGACAAATTCCTTAGATTGGACCAAGAGGAAACGAAGTCCTTTATATTGGATCAAGACGAAACAAACTCGTCAGACGAAGAAAGAGGACACGAACTCCCTTAGATTGGACCAAGAGGAGAATAACTCCTTAGATTGGACCAAGATGAGACGAACTCTCTAGATTGGACCAAGAGGAGATGAACTCTCCAGATTGGACCAAGAGGAGATGAACTCCGTTAGAATGGACCAAGAAGGGATGAACTCTTTAGCTTGGACCAAGAGGTGACGAACAGTGGTGACGAAAACTTCGGATTGGAAGAAGACGAACTCCGTTAGACTCGACCCAGTGGTGACGAACACATCGGATTGGAAAAAGACGAGACGAGCTTTCTAGATTTGACCAACAGGAGACGAACTACCATAGATTGGACCAAGAGAATACGAACTACCTTAGATTGGGCCAAGAGGAGAAGAACTCCTTAGATTGGACCAGGAGGAGACGAACTCCGTAGATTGAACCAAGAGGAGACGAAGTCCCTTAGATTGGATGAAGAGGAGATGAACTCCTTAGATTGGACAAGTCGAACACAAACTCTCTTAGATTGGAGCAAGAGGAGACGAACACCTTAGATTGGACCAATGGGAGACAAACTCCCTTAGATTTGATGAAAAGGAGACAAATTCCTTGGATTGAACCAAGACGACACGAACATTTTTATATTGGATCAAGAGGAGACGAACTCTTCCGATTGGACCAACCTAACCAAAAAAAAAAAACTCTTTTGTTTGGACCAAGAGGAGGCGAACTTGGTTAGATCGGAACAAGACCTGAAGAACTCCATAGATTGGACGAAGAGGAGACGAACTCTGTAGATTGGACCAAGAGGAGATGAAGTCCGAAGATTAGGCAAAGAGGAGACGAACTCCATTAGATTGGACCAAGAGGAAAAGAACTCCTTAGATTGGACCAAGAGGAGACGAACCCTTTAGATTTGACCAAGAGGAGATGAAGTCCGTAGATTGGACCAAGAGGAGATGAAGTCCGTAGATTGGACCAAGAGGAGACGAACTCCTTTAGATTGGACCAAGAGGAGAAGAACTCCTTAGATTGGACCAGGAGGAGAGGAACTCTCTAGATTGGACCAAGAGGAGATGAACTTCGTAGATTGGACCAAGATGAGACGAACTCCTTTAGAATGGACCAAGAGGAGATGAACTCTTTAGATTAGACCAAGAGGAGGTGAACTTGGTTAGATTGGACCAAGAGGAGAAGAGCTCCCTAGATTGGACCTAAAGGAGATGAACTACCTTAGATTGGACCCAGAGGTGACCAACACCTCGGATTGGAAGAAGACGAGACGAGCTCCCTAGATTGGACCAACAGGAGACGAACTACCTTAGATTGGACCAAGAGAAGATGGACTCCCTTAGATTGGACCAAGAGGAAAAGAACTTCTCAGATTGGACCAGGAGGAGACAAACTCCCTAGATTGAACGAAGAGGAGACGAATTCCCTTAGATTGGACGAAGAGGAGACGAACTCTCTTAGATTGGAGCAAGAGGAGACGAACACCTTAGATTGGACCAATGGGAGACGAACTCCCTCTGATTCGACGAAGAGGAGACCAATTCCTTGGATTTGACCAAGAGGAGGCGAACTCCTTTATATTGGATCAAGAGGAAAGAAAGTCTTTAGATTCGACCAAGAGGCGGCGAACTTGGTTAGATTGGACCAACACGATACAAACTCTCTAGATTTGACCAAGAGGAGACGAACTCTATAGATTGGACCAATAGGAGGTGAACTTGGTTAAATTGGACCAAGAGGACAAGAATTGCCTAGATTGGACCAAGAGAAGACGAACACCTTCGATTGGAAGAAGACGAGACAAACTTCCTAGATTGGACCAACAAGAGACGAACTCCCTTAGATTGGACCAAGAGAAAGCGAACTCCCTTAGATTCAACCAAGAGGAAAATAACACCATATATTGGACCAACAGGAGACGAACTCCCTAGATTGGACCAGGAGGGGACGAAAGCCCTTAGATTGGACAAGCAGGACACGAACTCCCTTAGATTGGACCAAGAGGAGACGAACTCCCTTAGATTGGACCAAGATGAGAAGAACTCTCTAGATTGGACCAAGTGGAGACGAACTCCCAAATATTGGATCAAGATGAGTTAAACTCTTGAGAAGGGACCTGGACGAGGTGAACTTGTTTAGATTGGACCAAGACGAGAAGAACTCCTTAGATTGGAACAGGAGGAGATGAACTCCTTTATATTGGATCAAGAGGAAACGAACTCTTTAGATTGAACCAAGAGGCGGCGAACTTGGTTAGTTTGGACCAAGACGAGAAAAACTCCTTAGATTGGTCCAAGATGAGACGAACTCTCTCGATTGGACCACGACGAGATGAAGTCCGTAGATTGGACCAAGAGGACACGAACTCCCTTAAATTGGTACAAGAGGTGAAGAACTCGTTAGATTGGAACAAGGGGAAACAAACTCTCTAGATTTGACCAAGAGGAGATGAACTCCGTAGATTGGACCAAGAGGAGAAGAACACCTTAGATTGGACCAAGAGGAGATGAACTCCCTTAGATTAGACCAAGAGGTGACAAACTCCTTGGATTGGACGAAGAGGAGACGAAGGCCCCAGATTGGACCAAGAGGAGACGAACTTTCTTAGATTGGACCAAGAGGAGATGAACTCCATAGATTGGACCAAAAGGAGATGAACTCCTAGATTGGACCAAAAGAAGACGAACTCCCTTAGATTGGACCAAAAGATGAAGAACTCCTTTGATTGGACCATGAGGAGACGAACTATCTAGATTGGACCAAGAGGAGATGAACTCCGTGATTGGACCAAGAGGAGACGAACTCCCTTATATTGGACCAAGATGAGAATAACTCCCTAGATTGGACCAAGACGAGATGAACTCGATAGATTGGACTAAGAGGAGACGAACTCCCTTAGATTGGACCAAGAGGAGAAGAACTGCCTAGACTGGACCAAGAGAAGACGAACAACTTCGATTGGAAGAAGACGAGACAAACTTCCTAGATTGGACCAACAAGAGACGAACTCCCTTAGATTGGACCAAGAGAAAGCGAACTCCCTTAGATTCAACCAAGAGGAAAATAACACCATATATTGGACCAACATGAGACGAACTCCCTAGATTGGACCAGGAGGAGACGAAAGCCCTTAGATTGGACAAGCAGGACACGAACTCCCTTAGATTAGACCAAGTGGAGACGAACTCCCTTAGATTGGACCAAGATGAGAAGAACTGTCGAGATTGGACCAAGTGGAGACGAACTCCCATATATTGGATCAAGATTAGTTGAACTCTTAAGATTGGACCTGGACGAGGTGAACTTGTTTAGATTGGACCAAGACGAGAAGAACTCCTTAGATTGGAACAGGAGGAGATGAACTCCTTTATATTGGATCAAGAGGAAACAAACTCTTTAGATTGAACCAAGAGGCGGCGAACTTGGTTAGTTTGGACCAAGACGAGAAAAACTCCTTAGATTGGTCCAAGATGAGACGAACTCTATCGATTGGACCACGACGAGATGAAGTCCGTAGATTGGACCAAGAGGACACGAACTCCCTTAAATTGGACCAAGAGGTGAAGAACTCGTTAGATTGGAACAAGAGGAAACAAACTCTCTAGATTTGACCAAGAGGTGATGAACTCCATATATTAGACCAAGAGGAGATGAACTCCCTTAGATTGGACCAAGAGGAGAAGAACACCTTAGATTGGACCAAGAGGAGACGAACTCCCTTAGATTAGACTAAGAGGTGACGAACTCCTTGGATTGGAGGAAGAGGAGACGAAGGCCCCAGATTGGACCAAGAGGAGACGAACTTTCTTAGATTTGACCAATAGGAGAAGATCTCCTTAAAAAGGACCAGGAGGAGAAGAACTCCCTAGATTGCTCCACGAGGAGAGGAACTCCTTAGATTGGACCAAGAGGAGACGGATTTCATAGATTGGGCCAAGAGGTGAGAAACTTCTGGGACCAAGAGGTGACAAACTCCTGACAATGGACTAACAGGAGGTGAATTGCTTAGATTTGATCAAGAGGTGACGAAGACTCTACATTTGACCAATAGGAGACGGACTCTCTAGATTGGACCAAGAGGAGATGAACTCCGTAGATTGGACCAAAAGAAGGCGAACTCCCTTAGATTGGACCAAAAGGTGAAGAACTCCTTTGATTGGACTAATAGGAGATGAACTCCGTGATTGGACCAAGAGGAGACGAACTCCCTTATATTGGACCAAGATGAGAATAACTCCCTAGATTGGACCAAGACGAGATGAACTCGATAGATTGGACTAAGAGGAGATGAACTCCCTTAGATTGGACCAAGAGGAAACGAACTCCCTAGATTGGAGCAAGAGGAGATAAACTCCCTTAGATTGGGCAAAGAGGGGACGAAAACCTTAGATTGGACCAAAAGGAGTCAAACTCCCTTAAATTGGACAGAAAGGAGGTGAACTCTTTAAATTGGACCAAGAGGTGACGAACTCCATACAATGGACCAACAGGAGGTGAACTCCTTTGATTGGAGAAGAGGGGATGAACTCTTTAGATTGGACCAAGAGGAGATGAAGTCTTTAGATTGGACCAAGAGGAGGTGAACTTGGTAAGATTGGACCTAGAGGAGAAGCACTCCTTAGATTGGACCAAGAGTAGAAACACTCCTTACATTGGACCAACAAGAGAAGAACTCATTGGATTGGATTGGACGAAGAGGAGACTAACGCCCTAGATTGGACCAAAAGAAGACGAACTCCCTCAGATTGGACCAAGAGGAAAAGAACTCCTTAGATAGGACCAGGAGGAGAACAACTCCCTAGATTGCACCACCAAGAGACGAACTCCCTTAGATTGGGCGAAGAGGAGACGAACTCCTTAGATTGGACCACGAGGAGACGAACTCCCTTAGATTGGACCAAGAGGAGTTGAATTTCATAGATTGGACAAGAGGAGATAAAATCCCTTAGATTGGGAAAAGAGGGACGAACTCCTTAAATTGGACCAAGAGGAGGCGAACTCCCTTAGATTGGAACAAGCGGAGATGAGCTCGTAAGATTGGACCAAGAGGAGACCAACTTAATTAGATTGGACCTAGAAGTGGCGAATTCCTTACAATAGACCAACAGGAGGTGAACTCCTTAGATTTGATCAAGAGGTGACGAACTCCATAGATTGGACCAAGAGGAGACCAACTCCTTAGATTGGACCAAGGGGGGACGAACTCCCTTATATTGGATCGAAAGGAGACGAACTCCTTAGATTGGACCAAGAGTAAGCGAACTTGATTTGATTGGCCTCAGAGGAGAAGAACTCCTTAGACTGGACGAATGGGAGACGAACTCCTTAGATTGAACCAAGATGAGACGAACTCCTTAGATTGAACCAAGATGAGACGAACTCCTTTATATTGCATCAAGAGAAGACGAACTCTTTAGATTTGACCAAGAAGAGGCGGACATGGCTAGATTAGACCAAGATGAGTAGAACTCCTTAGATTGGACCGAGAGGAGACGAACTCTCTAGATTGGACGAAGATGAGATGAAGTCCGTAGATTGGACCAAGGGGAGACGAACGCCCTTAGAATGGACCAAAAGGAGACAAACTCTTTAGATTGGACCAAGAGGACGTGAACTTGGTTAGATTGGACTAAGAGGACGTGAACGTGGTTAGATTGTACCAAGAGGAGACGAACTCCCTTAGACTGGAGCCAAAGGTGATGAACACCTTGGATTGGAAGAAGACGAGACGAGCTCCCTAGATTGGACCAACAACAGATGAACTCCCTTAGATTGGACTAAGAGAAGACGAACTCCTTAGATTGGACTAGGAGGAGAAAACCCCTTTCGATTGCACTACGACGAGACCACCTCCCTTAGATTGGGCGAAGATGAGACAAACTCCCTAGATTGGACCACGAGGTGACGAACTCCCTTGATTGGACCAAGAAAAGACAAATTTCATAGATTGGACCAAGAGGAGATAAACTCCCTTAGATTGGGAAAAGAAGGGACGAACTCCTTAGATTGGACCAAGAGGGGATGAACTCCCTCAGATTGGAACAAGAGGAGACGAACTCATTAAATTGGACCAGTAGGAGACCAACGTAATGATATTGGACCGCGAGGAGATGAACTGCTTAGATTGGACCAAGAGGAGACAAATTCTCTAGATTTGACTAAGAGTAGATGAAGTCCATAGATTGAACTAAGAGCAGACAAACTCCCTTAGATTGGACCAAGAGGAGATGAACTCCTTAGATTGGACCATGAGGAGAAGAACTCCCTAGATTGCACCATGAGGAGACAAACACCTTAAGATTGGGCGCAAAGGAGAAGAACTCCTTAGATTGGAACAAAAGGAGACGAACTCCCGTAGATTGGACCCAGAGGTGACAAACAACTTGGATTAGAAGAAGACGAGACGAACTCCCTAGATTGGACCAACATGAGACTATCTCCCTTAGATTGGACCAAGAGAACTCGTGTTCCTTTAGATTGGACCATGAGGAGAAGAATTGCCTAGATTGCACCACGAGAAGACGAACTCCCTTAGATTGGGCGGAGAGGAGACGAGCTCCTTAGATTGGACCACGAGGAGGCGAACTCCCTTAGATTGGACCAAGATGAGACGAACTCCATAGATTGGCCCAAGAGGAGACGAACTCCCTTAAATTGGACCAAGAGGAGACGAACTTTCTTAGATTGGACAAAGAGGAGATGAACTCCTTAGATTGGATCAGTAGGAGAAGAACTCCCTAGATTGCACCACGAGGAGACGAACTCCCTTAGAACAGACCAAGAGGAGACGAACTCTTTAGAATGGACCAAGAGGATAAAAACTCCCTAGATTGGACCAAGAGGAGACGAACTACCTTTGACAGGACCCAGAGGTGACAAACACCTTGGATTAGAAGAAGAGAAGACGAAGTCCCTAAATTGGACCAACAGGAGATGAACTCCCTTAGATTGGACCAAAAGAAGACAAATTCCCTTAGATTGGATCATGAGGAGAAGAATTCCTAAGATTGAACCAGGAAGAGACGAACTCCCTTATATAGGATCAAGATGAGTTGAACTCTTGAGATTGGACCTGGACGAGGTGAACTTGTTTAGATTTGACCAAGACAAGAAGAACTCCTTAGATTGGAACAGGAGGAGATGAACTCCTTTATATTGGATCAAGAGGAAACGAACTCTTTAGTTTGAACCAAGAGGCGGCGAACTTGGTTAGTTTGGACCAAGACGAGAAAAACTCTTTAGATTGGTCCAAGATGAGACGAACTCTCTCGATTGGACCATGACGAGATGAAGTCCGTAGATTGGACCAAGAGGACACGAACTCCCTTAAATTGGACCAAGAGGTGAAGAACTTGTTAGATTGGAACAAGGGGAAACAAACTCTCTAGATTTGACCAAGAGGAGATGAACTTCGTAGATTGGACCAAGAGGAGATGAACTCCCTAGATTGCTCCACGAGGAGAGGAACTCCTTAGATTGGACCAAGAGGAGACGGATTTCATAGATTTGATCAAGAGGTGACGAACACTCTACATTTGAACAATAGGAGACGAACTCTCTAGATTGGACCAAGAGGAGATGAACTCCGTAGATTGGACCAAAAGGAAATGAACTCCTAGATTGGACCAAAAGAAGATGAACTCCCTTAGATTGGACCAAAAGGTGAAGAACTCCTTTGATTGGACCATGAGGAGACGAACTCTCTAGATTGGACCAAGAGGAGATGAACTCCGTGATTGGACCAAGAGGAGACGAACTCCCTTATATTGGACCAAGATGAGAAGAACTCCCTAGATTGGATCGAGACGAGATGAACTCGATAGATTGGACTAAGAGGAGACGAACTCCCTTAGATTGGACCAAGAGGAAACGAACTCCCTAGATTGGAGCAAGAGGAGATAAACTCCCTTAGATTGGGCAAAGAGGGGACGAAAACCTTAGATTGGACCAAAAGGAGTCGAACTCCCTTAAATTGGACCGAAAGGAGGTGAACTCTTTAAATTGGACCAAGAGGAGATGAAGTTTTTAGATTGGACCAAGATGAGGTGAACTTGGTAAGATTGGACCAAGAGGAGAAGCACTCCTCAGATTGGACCAAGAGGAGAAGCACTCCTCAGATTGGACCAAGAGGAGAAACACTCCTTACATTGGACCAACAAGAGAAGAACTCATTGGATTGGATTGGACGAAGAGGAGACTAACAGCCTAGATTGGACCAAAAGAAGACGAACTCCCTCAGATTGGACCAAGAGGAGAAGAACTCCTTAGATAGGACCAGGAGGAGAACAACTCCCTAGATTGCACCACCAAGAGACGAACTCTTTTAGATTGGGCGAAGAGGAGACGATCTCCTTAGATTGGACCATGAGGAGATGAACTCCCTTAGATTGGACCAAGAGGAGTCAAATTTCATAGATTGGACAAGAGGAGATAAAATCCCTTAGATTGGGAAAAAGGGGACGAACTCCTTAAATTTGACCAAGAGGAGGCGAACTCCCTTAGATTGGAACAAGAGGAAACAAACTCGTAAGATTGGACCAAAAGTAGACCAACTTAATTAGATTGGACCTAGAAGTGACGAATTCCTTACAATAGACCAACATGAGGTGAACTCCTTAGATTTGATCAAGAGGTGACGAACTCCATAGATTGGACCAAGAGGAGACCAACTCCTTAGATTGGACCAAGAGGAGACGAACTCCTTAGATTGGACCAAGAGGGGACGAACTTTCTTATGTTGGATCGAAAGGAGACGAACTCCTTAGATTGGACCAAGAGGAAGCGAACTTGATTTGATTGGACTTAGAGGAGAAGAACTCCTTAGAATGGATGAAGGGGAGACGACCTCCTTAGATTGAACCAAGATGAGATGAACTCCTTTATATTGCATCAAGAGAAGACGAACTCTTTAGATTTGACCAAGAGGAGGCGGACATGGCTTGATTAGACCAAGATGAGTGGAACTCCTTAGATTGAACCAAGAGAAGACAAACTCTCTAGATTGGACCAAGATGAGATGAAGTCCGTAGATTGGACCAAGAGGAGATGAACTCCCTCAGATTAAAGAGGAGACGAACTCTCCAGATTAGACCAAGAGGAGATGAAGTCTGTAGATTGAACCAAGAGGAGACGAACTCCTTTAGATTGGACCAAGAGCAGACGAACTCCCTCAGATTGGACCAAGAGGAGACAAATTCCTTAGATTGGACCAGGAGGAGAAGACCTCCTTCGATTGCATTACGACGAGACCAACTCCTTTAGATTGGGCGAAGAGGAGACAAACTCCCTAGATTGGACCACGAGGAGACGAACTCCCTTAAATTAGACTAAGAAAAGACGAATTTCATAGGTTGGACCCAGAGGAGGAAAACTCCCTTAGATTAGGAAAAGAGGGGACGAATTCCTTAGATTAGACCAACAGGAGACGAACTCCCTGAGATTTGAACAAGAGGAGACGAACTCGTTAAATTGGACCAAAGGAGACCAACTTAATTATATTCGACCAAGAGAAGACGAACTCCCATATATTGGATCAAGAGGAGACGAACTCTTTAGATTTGACCAAGAGGAGGCGGACATGGTTAAATTGGACCAAGACGAGAAGAACTCCTTAGGTTGGACCAAGAGGAGACGAACTCTCTAGATTAGACGAAGAGGAGATGAACTCCGTAGATTGGACCAAGAGGAGAAGAACTCTTCAGATAGGACCAAGAGGAGGCGAACTTGGTTAGATTGGACCAAGACGAGAAGAACTCCTTAGATTGGACCAAGAGGAGACGAACTCTCTAGATGGGACCAAGTGGAGATACACTCCATAGATTGGACCAAGAGAAAACGAACTCTTTAGATTGGACCAAGACGAGAAGAACTCTTCATATTGGACCGAGAGGAGATTAACTCTCTAGATTGGTGCAAGACGAGATGAAGTCTATAAAATGGAGCAAGATGAGACGAACTCCCTTAGATTGGACGAAAATGAGACGAACTCCTTAGATTGGACCATGAGGAGACGAACTCCCTAGATTAGACCAATAGGAAATGTGTCCGTAGATTGGACCATGAGGAGACGAACTCCCTAGATTAGACCAATAGGAGATGTGTCCGTAGATTGGACAAAGAGGAGACGAACAGCCTTAGATTGGACCAAGAGGAGACGAACTCCCTGAGATTTAAACAATAGGAGACGAACTCGTTAAATTGGACCAGGAGGAGACCAACTCAATTATGTTAGACCAAGAGGAGACGAACTTCCTTATATTGGATCAAGAGGAGACAAACTCTTTAGATTTGACCAAGAGGAGGCGGATAGGGTTAGATTGGCACAACATGAGAAGCACTCCTCAGATTGGACCAAGAGGAGACGAACTCTCTAGATTGGACCAAGAGGAGATGAACTCCGTAGATTGGACTAAGAGGAGACGAACTCCCTGAGATTTAAACAATAGGAGACGAACTCGTTAAATTGGACCAGGAGGAGACCAACTCAATTATGTTAGACCAAGAGGAGACGAACTTCCTTATATTGGATCAAGAGGAGACAAACTCTTTAGATTTGACCAAGAGGAGGCGGACAGGGTTAGATTGGCACAACATGAGAAGCACTCCTCAGATTGGACCAAGAGGAGACGAACTCTCTAGATTGGACCAAGAGGAGATGAACTCCGTAGATTGGACTAAGAGGAGATGAACTCTTTAGATTGGACCAAGAGGAGGCGAACTTGGTCAGATTGGACCAAGACGAGTAGAACTCTTTATATTGGATCAAGAGGAGACCAACTCTCTAGAATGGACCAAGACGAGATGAAGTCCATAGAATGGAGCAAGAGGAGACGAACTCCCTGAGATTTGACTAAGAGGAGACGAACTCTTTAGATTGGACTAGGAGGAGAAGAACTCCCTAGATTGTGCCACGAGGAGACGAACTCCCATAAATTGGGCTCAGAGGAGACGAACTCCTTAGATTGGACCACGAGGAGACGAACTCCCTTAGATTGGACCAAGATGAGATGAACTCCTTAGATTGGACCAAGAGGAGACGACCTCTCTAGTTTTGACCAAGAGGAGATGAAGTCCCTAGATTGAACCAAGAGGGGACGAATTCCCTTATATTGGACCAAGAGGAGACGAACTCTCTAGATTGGACCAAGAGGAAAAGAACTCCGTAGATTTGACAAAGAGGAGACAAACTCTTTAGATAGGATCAAGAGGAGGTGAACTTGGTTAGATTGGACCAAGACATGAAGAATTCCTTATATTGGACCAAGAGGAGACCAACCTTCTAGAATGGACCAAGACAAGATGAAGTCCGTAGAATGGAGCAAGTGGAGACGAACTCCCTTAGATTTGACTAAGAGGAGAGGAACTCCCTTAGATTGGACCAGGAGGAGAAGAACTCCCTAGATTACACCACGAGTAGACGAACTCCCTTAAATTGGGCTTAGAGGAGACGAACTCCATACATTGGACCACGAGGAGACGAACTCCCTTAGATTGGACCAAGATGAGACGAACTCTCTAGTTTTGACCAAGAGGAGATGAAGTCCCTAGAATGAACCAAGAGGAGACAAACTTCCTTAGATTGGACTAAAATGAGGCGAACTCCTTAGATTGGACCAAGAGGAGACGAACTCCTTAGATTAGACCAATAGGAGATGAAGTCCGTAGATTGGACCAAAGGAGACGAACTCCCTTAGATTGGACCAAGACGAGACGAACTCCTTAGATTGGACCAGGAGGAGAAGAACTCCCTAGATTGCACCACGAGGGGACGAACTCCCTAAGATTGCGCGCAGAAGAGACGAACTCCTTAGATTGGACCTCGACGAGACGAATCCCTTAGATTGGACGAAGATGAGACAAACTCCCTTAGATTGGACGAAGATGAGACGGACTCCTTTGATTGGACCAAGAGGAGACAAACTGCCTAGATTTGACCAGGAGGAGATGAAGTCCGTAGATTGGACCATGAGGAGACGAACTCTTTAGATTGGACAAAGAGGAGAAAAACTCCCTAGATTGGACCAAGAGGAGATGAATTCCTTTTGACTGGACCTAGAGGTGACGAACACCTTGGATTAGAAGAACACGAGACGAACTCCGTAGATTGGACCAAGAGGAGACGAACTCGCTTAGATTGGACCATGAGAAGAAGAACTTCTGAGATTGAACGAGGAGGAGAAGAACACCCTAGATTGCACCATGAGGAGACGAACTCGCTAAGATTAGGCGCAGAGGAGGCGAACTCCCTTAGATTGGAACAAGAAAAGACAAATTTCGTAGATTGGACCAAGAGTAGACGAACTCCCTTAGATTGGACCAAAAGGAGACGAACTCCTTAGATTGGACCAAGAGGAGACGAACTCCCTGAGATTTGAACAAGAGGAGACGAACTCGTTAAATTGGACCAGGAGGAGACCAACTTAATTATATTGGACCAAGAGGAGACGAACTCCCTTATATTGGATCAAGAGGAGACGAACTCTTTAGATTTGACCAAGAGGAGGCAGACAGGGTTAGATTGGACCAAGACGAGAAGCACTCCTTAGATTGGACCAAGAGGAGACGAACTCTCTAGATTGGACCAAGAGGAGTTGATGTAACATCCTCGATTTAGGGCTCTAATTAATAAAATGATTACGGTGTCAAGGCCTAAATAGCAAAGTGGGGTAATTTGCCCATTGAATCCTTGGGTAAAGACAATCAGGGATCGAGGAGCGTGATGAAGGAGAGTAGTCAGCCTTAGAGTAATTACTCGACCATAAGGATCGAAGCAAGATGACCTTGCACTAGCATGAGTTGATGCGCGATCTTTTAGGAATTGATTCGTTGAATGGTTATGGCCAACTCATGGGTAATTCTAGGTGGCAATAATTAACCCAAATCGACCCTTCAATTGTCGGGACAACCCTGTGACTGGGCGAGATGATCATCCTGCTCGATTACATGACAACCAAGAATTCTCTAGGGAACAACGAGGCTCGAACGTGGATCGACTCGAGCAACGATCGTGAGATTCGCAAGCGATGCCCTGTTTGCCACCTTCTCAAGGATGCTATTTTAAGGTCACCGAAAGGCGACTCTTAATCACAAAATTATTAGATTAATCATGGGCACTAAATTGAGAGAGATGGACTCCAACCCAAATTAAGGAATTAGTGGGGGATCAAGAAGCATGACCCAAGGGCCATTCGGCCAAGGGAAGGCTAAATCAGCGCCATTCTCTTCGTAACATCCAGACCTTTCCAACGCCACCAATCACGCTCCGAAACGTTGAGTATTCACCGCTGTAGGTCCCCTGGAAGTCGTCCGTACGGATACCGAGCTAAACGACGGGTTGCTGTTCGCCTGCTCTAATTAGCTCCTGCTTCTATTTCTTCGACTCTTCTCTGTGTTTTTGAGTAACACCTATCTGTAAGTGGACTTTCTAACCCTCGGGTAGGGGGTGACATTATGTAGTTAACTTGTGAAGTGGTTTTCTAAATTTATTGCCCGCTTTGGTCTTACTAATCTTTACAGAAAATGTTTCTGTTCTTGCTATGGTTTCTAATCCGTTTCTTGAGTTCAAAAATCTATCTTTTGGCAAAGTTACATCTTATTTGAGCTTTTAAAATTATCATGGAGCTTGGTCTTCCCAGTCTTGTTTAAAAAGACTATTGTTTTGACCTCAAAATTGCATCTTACTTCTTGAGTCAAAATTCATTTCTTTTGTAAAATGATGTCTTTAATTTCAACAGAAAGGTGAAAGAAATGATTTTTGAAATGGAAGATCTCTTTTGCAAAGAAAGTGCTGGTTATAATCTCAAAGATAAAATGAAAGAAATGATTTTTGGAATGGGTGATTGTGAGTGATGCATGCTATAAGACAAGACCCGCCACTCGACCGAGGTCGTGTTGGCGATGATGATGAACCCGGAAGAGTTCCGGATGATTAGCCTCCTCGTCGGATGGACTTCTGCGGAGACTCGCTCTGCGGGGTATGCCCGGCTTTTGAGTCGGAGGGTACCGCCTAGGTGGGGCTAGGCAATGCTTGGGCTACGTTCCAAAGGACCAGATCATTATGGAACCGGCGGCCGAGGAAGGCCAAAAGATTATAAAAGATAAATGCATGCAATGATGTGTGGAGTCTTTGTTGATTTTTGGGATTCATGGGTGATTTTTGGAAGTCCTGGATATGTGATATTTTCAAAAGAAATTGCAAGGTTTTTGGAAATGATTTAATAACTCTTAAAATGTGATTTTCAAACCTTTGCTTGTTGATTGTGAGGCCACCTCCTAGGCGAGGTTTAGAATTTCTACTTATTGAGTTATCTCACCCCGTGGTTATTAACATTTTCAGGATCGTACCATGGTTAGCCGTGATTCATTTTGGTGTGCTATCGAGATAATCACCGATGTAGGAGCGATCGACGGTGAATGTCTCCTCACTCCCTTCTATTGAAGATGTTAGGTTAGAGGAGCTAGGGATAACCAAACCCCGATCTTAGTCAACTCATGATTAAAAGTGCTTCTGGCGCGTCTTATTGTAATCACGTTACTTGTTGGAGATTATGTTCGATGGATGCTTGTTATGTTGATAATGGTGGTTTGTGTTGATATGTAAATGATATATGAAGTAGATCTTTATGTCATATGTTGCTTAGTTTGCCTAATTAACTACCACGCAATGTACGGGGATTGCTTCCGCTTGATGATTAAGTCGACAATGGGTCCTGGGATAATATTGTCGCAAGTGATAAATGAATTAATGGCCATGTGGGGATTTCTCACGTGCCCAACGGACCGAGGCGTGATAAATTCCGGGTGTCACGAGCCCTTGAGCTTAATTAAAATAATTAAGTTCGTTTTATCTATTAATTGGTGTTCGAGGCGTCACAGATCAACTCCGTAGATTGGACCAAGAAGAGACAAACTCTTTAGATTGGACCAAGAGGAGGCGAACTTGGTTAGATTGGACCAAGACGAGAAGAACTCCTTATATTGGACCAAGAGGAGACCAACTCTCTAGAATGGACCAAGACGAGATGAAGCCGTAGAATGGAGCAAGAGGAGACGAACTCCCTTAGAATGGACTAAGAGGAGACGAACTCCCTTAGATTGGACCAGGAGGAGAAGAACTCCCTAGATTGCACCACGAGGAGATGAACTCCCATAAATTGGGCTTAGAGGAGACGAACTCCTTATATTGGACCACGAAGAGACGAACTCCCTTAGATTGAACCAAGATGAGACGAACTCCTTAGATTGGACCAAGAGGAGATGAATTCTCTAGTTTTGACCAAGAGGAGATGAAGTCCCTAGATTGAACCAAGAGGATATGAACTCCCTTATATTGGACCAAGAGGAGAGGAACTCTCTAGATTGGACCAAGAGGAGATGAACTCCGTAGATTGGACCAAGAGGAGATGAACTCTTTAGATAGGATCAAGAGGAGGTGAACTTGGTTAGATTGGACCAAGACATGAAGAACTCATATTGGACCAAGAGGAGACCAACTTTCTAGAATGGACCAAGACGAGATGAAACCGTAGAATGGAGCAAGAGGAGATGAACTCCCTTAGATTGGACTAGGAGGAGACGAACTCCCTAGATTGCACCACGAGGAGACGAACTCCCATAAATTGGGCTTAGAAGAGACGAATTCCTTAGATTGGACCACGAGGAGACGAACTCCCTTAGATTGGACTAAGATGAGACGAACTCCTTAGATTGGACCAAGAGGAGACGAACTCTCTAGTTTTGACCAAGAGGAGATGAAGTCCCTAGATTGAACCAAGATGAGACGAACTCCCTTATATTGGACCAAGAGGAGACGAACTCTCTAGATTGGACCAAAAGGAGATGTAATCGTTTATATTGGATCAAGAGGAGACGAACTCTCTTGATTGGACCAAGATTGGACTAGATTGGACAGGGCCACTTTTCCAATTTTCGGGTACTGTTCACCTCACGCTCTCTAGCTTGGCAATGTGCATGGCTGGGTTCGTGTGCTGATTCGAACGCTCCTCTGGCTTTGATCGTTTGATTGCTGGTTGGGATGGAAGAATCACTTCAACTCGCCCTTCACTATAGCTCGTGGTTCCCTTCTTCTCGATTTACTTGATTTGATTGGCTCTTCTCAGCTAGGGCTCTAAAACTCGATTTTCTCTCGATTGGCTGCATGGGTGAGGCTCTACGAAGTTGCTCCCAGCTCGCCCGTGTGTTCTTATGGTCTCCAGTTGAGGTATTTCAGCTCCTTTCTCCCCTGCATTATGATTTTGAACTCATTCGTGGAATCTGGATTTTCGGAGCACTGTTCATTGAAGATCCACTGTTCATTTCATCGTGAATCAATGGATTAAGCTGATTATGTGACTCTGCTAGCTTCTTGGGTACTCTGTGGCCTCGGTTGTGCTCTAATATTATTGATGTATGGTCGGTGAACTTCTGGAGGATGTCGGATTTTCTAGATTTCTGGGTTTCACATACTGTTCATCGAAGAACCTATTAGTAGGTGGGAATATAGTGGCCTGGAACTGTTCGTGGTTTCTGTGCTGAATTCGTGGGTTTCCTTTGGGTGATGGAAAAACACGAGGCCATTGAGATGTAGTCCCTAACCTCGGCACCCCCTCCTCACAAAGAGGGGGGAGAGGATCCTAATCCTGAAATTATTGTGTCCAGTCATGTTGGTCCTTCTGCGGTGAGAGGTAGGAAGGCCAGGAGCAAAAGCAGATTGGCTAGGAAAGTGGAAGTGTTACCTCCTTCCACGGAATTCTCAGCCCCTCCATCGGACTCCCTAAATGATCAGGCTCGTCTAGGTGCTTCCTATGCTCCATGTCCGAATCTGGTTAGGGGAAAAGGTGTGCTTCAACCTCAGCCACAACGGTTTTCTCCTTCTAAATTGGCTGGTGATGGTGCTATAAGACGTAAGTCGAGATCTCAGAGTCGTGGTCATTCTAGAAGTAAATTCAGGAACGATTCTACAGGGGTAGGTTCCAAAGGGCCTCCTTCACAGCCCATGGCTGCACCGGGTACTGCTGATGGTGTTCGGGATAAGACTAAGATCCCCCAACAAAAGTCCTGGGCTAATGTGGCTCGGGCTACTGCTGCTATAGGGTATGATCTGTCCTTTATACCCCCTTCTTTTAATAACGGTAAACCATGTGTGCATATTTCTGAGGAGATCCTTCAAGCCACGGATAGGGTGTGGCACAAATCGGTGGTGGGTTATCTCGTTGGGAAGAAACTACCATTTAAGCTGATTGAAGCTGCGCTAAAACATTTGTGGGGAAATTTCTTGGTAGATATGAAGGCCAATGATGATGGCTTCTTCTTTTTTCACATCCCGGATGCGGAATTCCGTAGGAAAATCTTGGAGAGAGGACCCATCACGGTGGCAAGGATCCCTCTAGTTCTTCAACAATGGCATCCTATGCTAGTACTAAAAAAAGAAAGACATGATAAAGTCCCGGTATGGGTTAAGCTCAGGAACCTACCTTATTCTGCTTGGTCCTCCAAGGGTATTAGTGCTATTGCTAGCACACTTGGCAAGCCTCTCTATGTTGATCAACATACACAACATAGGAAAGTCATTTCTTTTGCACGTGTTTGTGTGGAGATTAGTGCAAAAAATCCCATCTATGACTCGATTTCAGTCTTTCAGGATGATGAGGAGATTATAGTTACCACAGAGTATGAATGGAAACCACTCCTATGTCCTAAATGTGAAACTTTCGGACATAAATGTCCTGAGTTGAAGTCGACAGCTCCAAAGGATGTATCGGCTTCTCAGGAGGAACATACAGTCCCAACTAATGTTCAGGCAACTCCAACTCCATTGGGTGACACGGCTAAGTCACAAACTGATTGGACTATGGTCCACTCCAAGCATACCAAGAAAAAGGCAGCCACTGCTGAGTTGTTACCTTCAGAGCAAAGGGATAATCCTTTGATCCCCACGACACCTAGCTCGCACCAGTCTGTCTCCTCTCACAATGAGACCCAACGAATTGATGTACATCCGGCGAGCTGCCCTGCATCCATTCCTTCTCCTTGGGTATGATACCTCCATTCCTACTCGGCTGAGGCTTCTAAGGTGCTGAGTTCATTACCCGATAGTTGTGATGATACCTCCTCCACGGACTCCTCTCACGAATTATTTCAAGTGGTAAACCCTAAGCTAAATCCTGTAGTTGGTGCACTTTTGAGGAGTGGGAAAGCACTCCACAATGATGAACACCCCCTGATGCCGTGAGTACTCCTATTGTTGCTTGTTCCCCTCCTTCTATGGAGGTGCTGAAAAAATCCACGGCCAAGAAGAAAGGTCGTAGTGCCAAAAGGAGGTAAGTCCCTCTCCTCCTAGCAACTTGTAAATATGATTTTGGGTGCTTGGAATATCAGGGGTCTATGTGATCCTGTTAAACAAGCAGAAGTCAGGTTTCTTGTACAGTTTAATAACCTTCTTTGTATTGGTATATTGGAAACCAAGGTCAACCCCGGAAATTTTGGTGAAATCTCTTCCAACTTGATTCCGGGCTGGACTTGGAAGTCAAATTACGATTATTCTGACCTTGGGCGCATATGGATCGGCTGGGATCCGTAACATGTTTGGTTTGATCTCATAGCTTCTTCGCCGCAAGCTATGCATGGGTTCATTCGCCTTGTTGACTCGACTACGTTTTTTGCCATCTCTTTTGTATATGCTGGTCATACCTTTGTGGATAGGCGCTTGCTATGGACTGATTTGGCCTCGAGAAAGAATTCTTTTCTGGACACACCGTGGGTTGTACTTGGTGACTTCAATGCCATTCGATTCCCATCTGATCGTGAAGGGGGAACTCTAGCTTGGCCACCGTCTTTTGATGAGTTCCACTCTTGCTTGTTGGAGGCTGAACTAGACGATCTCAGGTATATTGGGAGGAGATTCACTTGGGCTGCTTATGAAGGTCCCAATCGCATACAGAGGAAAATAGATAGAGTTCTTGTTAACCCCAAATGGGCTATGGATTCCAGTTACTCGAAAGCAACTTTTCTATCTCCTGGTATCTCGGATCATTCACCCATAATGGTGAGAGTTTTGCCTCCAATCCAGGTCAGAAAACCTTTTAAATTCTACAACTTCTGGATGTCAGACCTGGGTTCTTGCCTTTGGTATCTCAGATTTGGGAGCTTGATGTTAGAGGATCACCGATGTTCCAGCTATGCACCAAACTGAAACTATTAAAAGCTAAGCTCAAAGTGTTCAACCGACAGTCCTATTCTGATATTTCTAGACGCACCTTGCTAGCTAGACAAAGCTTGAAGTCTATTCAAGACAATCTTATGCAAGATCCGACCAACTCCCTACTTGCGCTAGAGGAGAAGACTGCTGGTAATTTATTTTATAGCCTACGCCTCCAGGAGGAACTTTTCTACAAGAGGGAGACCGTAACACTAAGTTCTTTCATTATTCTGTGAAGAGGAGGCAGCTCAATAACAGAATTTTATCAATCATTGATGATTCCGGCTCTCGGACTTCTTCGGCGAATCAAGTAGTTGAGGCATTTGTGAATTATTATAAACATCTTTTCGAGAGCCCTCCTCATATGTCGCCCCGTCCCTCGGCATAGAATGTTGCTGTCCATTTAAGAAGTAAGTTAAACACTTCTCAGTTGACTATTCTTACTTCTCCTTACATGGAACAAGAAGTACGTGCCACTTTATTCTCCTTGACCTTTGGGAAGGCCCCGGGACCGGGCGGATTCAATGCTGATTTTTTTAAGAGATCTTGGGATGTTGTTGGTGAGTTAGTTACCTCCGCTATTTTAGAATTCCTTAACTCCGGAAACTTGCTACGCCAACTCAATACCACTATTATTGCATTAATTCCCAAGTGCTCTAATGCCTCCTCAGTAAGTGATTTCAAGCCTATTGCTTGCTGCAACACCATTTACAAATGTATCACCAAAATCTTGGCGAATGGGCTTGCTAAGGTACTCCCCTCTCTCATTGACGGATCTCAAGCGGCTTTTGTAAAAGGGAGGAAAATCTCGGATAACATCTTGCTAGCCCAAGAACTCTTTGCGGGTTTCCATCATGACACGTACTCTCCAAAGTGTGCGATCAAGGTCGACTTCAAGAAAGCTTACGATACGGTGGATTGGGCCTTCCTAGAGGCGACCCTCATTGGTTTCGGTTTCCCGATGCAATTCATTAAATTGATGATGGTATGTGTCCAAACCCCAAAATTTTCTATATCAATCAATGGTGAGTTGCATGGTTTCTTCTCAAGTTCAAGAGGACTAAGACAAGGCGATCCTCTCTCTCCATATTTATTTACTTTGGTCATGGAAGTATTCTCTGGGCTTATATCCACTACAGCTGCATGTCCTCAGTTTAACTACTATTGGCAATGTAAATCCATGAAGTTGACCCATCTCTTCTTTGCTGATGATGTCTTGCTATTTTGCCGAGCTGATATGGCTTCGGTCTCTTGCTTGAAGTCTGCACTTGATGCATTCTCGGAGTGGTCGGGCCTTTTCCCAAACTCTTCTAAGAGTGAGGTATATATTTCAGGTAACTCTAGTTCTTCACAAGACATCATTGGTCTTTTGAACTTTAGGGTGGGATCCTTACCTTTTCGATATCTTGGAGTGCCCGTGGTAGCAACTAGACTTGGGAAAGCCGATTGTGTCTCTTTGGTGAACTCCATCACCAAGAGAGTTCAATCTTGGACTCAACGGTTTCTATCATTTGCTGGCCGTCTCTAATTGGTTAAATCTGTCCTCCATGCAATTCAGGTCTATTGGTCCAATATTTTCATCTTACCTGTTTCGGTGCTGGATTGCATTGAGAAGATCATTAGGCGGTTCTTGTGGAAAGGCCCTTCCTTAGGCCCTGGGGGTGCAAAAGTCTCATGGCATGATGTATGCTTCCCAAAAGAAGAGGGAGGACTCGGTATAAGGCGCCTAAAACAAAGCAACAAAGCTTCCATGCTCAAACATATTTGGGCCCTTTTCTCGGACAAAGAATCGCTCTGGTGCATTTGGATACATTCTAATTTTATCAAGAACCAGAGCTTTTGGGAGGTACGTAGACCTACGTTCTGTTCTTGGTCTAGGAAGAAGATCATTGACTTAGGGAGAGAATTCAGACATCTGTTTCACTGGCGTGTGGGGGATGGGCTTTCTATTTCCTTATGGTTCGATGCTTGGCATCCAAATGGCCCGCTCAATATGCTGTTTAGTAACCGACAAATTTATCTGTCGGGTTACCCAAGAGATGCCTCCCTTGCTGAATTACTAGATAACCGGGCTCCTAATTCGAATCTTATGGAGACATTGATTGATTGGGGGGCTGACCTCCCTACACCTACTGCTCATTCAGATCGGTTTTTGTGGAAAGGTTCAAATTCTGGAAAATTTTCGTCTTCTTCAGCTTGGCAAGCTATAAGACCGAAGAAACCTCGGGTTCATTGGTTTGAATTTATTTGGGATTCATCCATCGCCCCTACACACCAATTGCTCCTATGGTTGATGATAAAAAGAAGATTCCCTACCCAGGTTTTTCTTCTAACTTATGGTAGAATCACTAATGCTACGTGTGCTTTTTGCCATCTAAGGCCGGACTCGATTGACCATCTTTTCTTTGGATGTCCCATAACTAAACACTTAGCCCTTTTTTGGTCGCAGAATTGTCTTCTTGATTGGCAAGAGGGTGGCTGGAATACCACCCTTAATTGGGCTATTACTCATATATCCGACAATCAATTTTCCCAAAAGATTGCAAGGTTCGCTCTTGGAGCGGTGTGCCACATCATTTGGGAGTCTAGGAACAACATCTTATTCAGGAACTGCGATAGTTTCCTCCCGGCAATGAAGATGCGACTTTTGAAACTTGTCAAGGACTTCGCTAGAACTCAGAAGAATGTCATTGACACTACTAGGAATAGAAGAATTCAACATAATTGGGGCTTGGATGACTCCATTTTTTGTAATTGACTTGTTTTTTGCCCTTTTTGTTGGTACCTTCTAGTCTTTGAGATTCATGGTACTCCTCCACTTAGCTCATTTAGAGTGTAAGTGTAGGTCTGTAGTACCGGTCTCTCCCTTTCTTTCTTATCTCCTCCTTATGTACATCTTCTAGTTTCTGAGACTCACGATACTCCTTCACTTAGCTCACATGAGTATAAGTGTAGGTTTGTAGTATCGGTTTCTCCATCTCATGTACTTTTGGCTCTAAAGATCAATATACTTTTACCCTACCAAAAAAAAAAACTCTCTAGATTGGACCAAGAGGAGATGAACTCCGTAGATTGGACCAAGAGGAGACGAACTCTTTAGATAGGACCAAGAGCAGGCAAACTTGGTCAGATTGGACCAAGACATGAAGAACTCCATGTATTGGACCAAGAGGAGACCAACTTTCTAGAATGGACCAAGACAAGATGAACTCCGCAGAACGGAGCAAGAGGAGACGAACTCCCTTAGATTTGATTAAGATGAGACGAACTCCCTTAAATTGGACCAGGAGGATAAGAACTGCCTAGATTGCACCATGAGGAGACGAACTACCATAAGTTGGGCTCAGAGGAGACGAACTCCTTACATTGGACCATGAGGAGACGAACTCCCTTAGATTGGACCAAGATGAGACGAACTCTCTAGTTTTGACCAAGAGGAGATGAAGTCACTAGAATGAATCAAGAGGAGACGAACCCACTTAGATTGGACCAAGAGGAGACGAACTCCCTTATATTAGACCAAGAGGAGACCAACTCCTTAGATTGGACCAGGAGGAGAAGAACTCCCTAGATTGCACCATGAGGAGAGAACTCCCTAAGATTGGGCGCAGAGGAGACGAACCCCTTAGATTGGTCCACGAGGATACGAACTCCCTTAGATTGGACGAAAATGAGACGAAATCCTTGGATTGGACCAAGAGGAGACGAACTCCCTAGATTAGACTAAGAGGAGATGAAGTCCGAAGATTGAACCAAGAGGAGACGAACTCTCCTAGATTGGACCAAGAGGAGAAAACCTCCTTCGATTGTACTACGACGAGACCAAGTCTCTTAGATTAGGCGAAGAGGAGACAAACTCCCTAGATTGGACCGCGAGGAGATGAACTCCCTCAAATTGGACCAAGAAAAGACGAATTTCATAGATTGGACCAAGAGGAGATAAACTCCCTTAGATTGGGAAAAGAGGGGATGAACTCCTTAGATTGGACCAAGAGAAGACGGACTCCCTCTGATTAAAACGAGAGGAGAAGAAGTCGTTAAATTGGACCAGGAGGAGCCCAACTTAATTATATTGGACCAAAAAGAGACGAACTCCCTTATATTGGATCAAGAGGAGACGAACTCTTTAGATTTGACCAAGAGGAGGCGGACATGGTTAGATTGGACCAGAACGAGAAGAACTCCTTAGATTGGACCAAGAGGAGACGAACCCTCCTAGATTGGACCAAGAGGAGACAAAGTCCCTTAGATTGGACCAAGAGGAGATGAACTCCCTCAGATTGGACCAAGACGAGACGAACTTCTCAGATTGGACCGGGAGGAGAAGACCTCCTTCGATTGCACTACGACGAGACCAACTCCCTTAGATTGGGCGAAGAGGAGACAAACTCCCTAGATTGGACCACGCGGAGACGAACTCCCTTAGCTTGGACCAAGAAAAGACGAATTTCATAGATTGGACCAAGATGAGATAAACTCCCTTAGAATGGGAAAAGAGGGGACAAACTCCTTAGATTGGACTAAGAGGAGACGAACTCTCTTAGATTGGAACAAGAAGAGACGAACTCGTTAAATTGGACCAAGAGGAGTCCAACTTTATTATATTGGACCAAGAGGAGACGAACTCCTTTATATTGGATCAAGAGGAGACGAACTCTTTAAATTTGACCAAGATGAGGCAGACATGGTTAGATTGGACCAAGACGAGAAAAACTCCTTAGATTGGACCAAGAGCAGGCAAACTCTCTAGATTGGACCAAGAGGAGATGAACTACGTAGATTGGACCAAGAGGAGACGAACTCTTTAGATTGGACCAAGAGGAGGCAAACTTGGTTAGATTGGACCAAGACGAGAAGAACTCCTTAGATTGGACCAAGAGGAGACGACCTCTCTAGATTGGACCAAGAGGAGATAAAGTCCGTAGGTTGGACTAAGAGGAGACGAACTCCCTTAGATTGGACCAAGAGGAGATGAACTCCATAGATTGGACCAGGAGGAGAAGAACTCCCTAGATTGCAACATGAGGAGACGAACTCCCTAAGATTAGGTGCAGAAGAGACGAACTCCTTAGATTGGACCTCGAGGAGTCGAACTCCCTTAGATTAGATGAAAATGAGACGAACTCCTTATATTGGACAAAGAGGAGACGAACTCTCTAGATTTGACCAAAAGGAGATGAAGTTCGTAGATTGAACCAAGAGGAGACAAACTCCCTTAGATTGGAACAAGAGGAGACGAACACCATAGATTTGACCAAGAGGAGATGAACCTCGTAGATTGGACCAAGAAGAGGCGAACTTGGTTAGATTGGACCGAGACGAGAAGAACTCCTTAGATTGGACCAAGAGGAGAAAAACACTCTAGAATGGACTAAGAGGAGATGAACTCTTTAGATTGGACCAAGAGGAGACGAACTCTTTAGATTGGACCAAGAGGAGGCGAACTTGGATAGTTTGGACCAAGACGAGAAGAACTCCTTATATAGGACCAAGAGGAGACAAACTCTCTAGATTGGACCAAGACGAGAAGTCCGTAGAATGGACCAAGAGGAGACGAACTCTCTCAGATTGGATTAAGAGGAGACAAAACTCCCTTAAATTGGACCAGGAGGAGAAGAACTCCATAGATTGCACCACGAGGAGACGAACTCCTTTAAATTGGACTCAGAGGAGACGAACTCCTTAGATTGGACCACGAGGAGACGAACTCCCTTAGATTGGACCAAGATGAGACGAACTCCTTAGATTGGACCAAGAGGAGACGAACTCTCTAGATTTGACCAAGAGGAGATGAAGTCCGTAGATTGAACCAAGAGGAGACGAAGTCCATTAGATTGGACCAAGAGGAGACGAACTCCCTAAGGTTGGACCAAGAGGAGACGAACTCCTTAGATTGGACCAGGAGGAGAAGAACTCCCTAGATTGCACCACGTGGAGACGAACTCCCTAAGATTGGGCGTAGAGGAGACGAAGTCCTTAGATTGGACCTCGACGAGACGAACTCCCTTAGATTGGACGAAGATGAGATGAACTCCTTTGATTGGACCAAGAGGAGACGAACTCCCTAGATTTGACCAAGAGGATATGAAGTTCAAAGATTGGACCAAGAGGAGACGAACTCCCCTAGATTGTCTTTACCGAAAAAAAAAAATTCTTTACCGAAAAAACTCCCCTAGATTGGACCAAGAGGAGACGAACTGCCTTAGGTTGGACCAAGAGGAGACGAACCCCTTAGATTGGACCAGGAGGAGAAGAACTCTCTATATTGCACCACAAGGAGACGAACTTCCTAAGATTGCGCGCAGAGGAGATGAACTCCTTAGATTGGACCTTGATGAGACGAACTCCCTTAGATTGGACGAAGATGAGACAAACTCCCTTATATTGGAGGAAGATGAGACGAACTCCTTTGATTGGACCAAGAGGAGACAAACTCCCTAGATTTGACCGAGAGGAGATGAAGTCCACAGATTGGACCATGAGGTGACGAACTCCCTAAGGTTGCACCACGAGGAGATGAAGCCCCTCAAATTGGGCACAGAGGAGACGAACTCCCCTTAGATTGGACCACGAGGAGACGAACTCCTTAGATTGGACCAAGAGTAGACGAACTCTCTAGATTTGACCAGGAGGAGATGAAGTCCGTAGATTGAACCAAGAGGAGACGAACTCCCCTAGATTGGACCAACTGGAGATGAACTCCCTTAGATTGGACCAATAGGAGACGAACTCCTTAGATTGGACTAGGAGGAGAAGAACTCCGTAGATTGCACCACGAGGAGACGAACTCCCTAAGATTGGGCGCAGAGGAGGCGAACTCCTTAGATTGCACCACGAGGAGACGGACTCCCTTAGATTGGACAAAGGTGAGACGAACTCCTTAGATTGGTCTCAGAGGAGACGAACTCCCTAGATTTGACCAAGAGGATATGAAGTTCAAAGATTGGACCAAGAGGAGACGAACTCCCCTAGATTGGACCAAGAGGAGACGAACTGCCTTAGGTTGGACCAAGAGGAGACGAACTCCTTAGATTGGACCAGGAGGAGAAGAACTCTCTATATTGCACCATAAAGAGACGAACTTCCTAAGATTGCGCGCAGAGGAGATGAACTCCTTAGATTGGACCTTGACCAGACGAACTCCCTTAGATTGGACGAAGATGAGACAAACTCCCTTATATTGGAGGAAGATGAGACGAACTCCTTTGATTGGACCAAGAGGAGACAAACTCCCTAGATTTGACCTAGAGGAGATGAAGTCCGTAGATTGGACCATGAGGTGACGAACTCCCTAAGGTTGCACCACGAGGAGATGAAGCCCCTCAAATTGGGCACAGAGGAAACGAACTCCCCTTAGATTGGACCACGAGGAGACGAACTCCTTAGATTGGACCAAGAGTAGACGAACTCTCTAGATTTGACCAGGAGGAGATGAAGACCGTAGATTGAACCAAGAGGAGACGAACTCCCCTAGATTGGACCAACATGAGATGAAGTCCCTTAGATTGGACCAATAGGAGACGAACTCCTTAGATTGGACTAGGAGGAGAAGAACTCCGTAGATTGCACCACGAGGAGACGAACTCCCTAAGATTGGGCGCAGAGGAGGCGAACTCCTTAGATTGCACCACGAGGAGACGGACTCCCTTAGATTGGACAAAGGTGAGACGAACTCCTTAGATTGGACCAAGAGGAGATGAACTCCCTAGATTAGACCAAGAGGAGATGGAGTCCGTAGATTGAACCAAGAGGAGACGAACTCCCTTAGATTGGACCAAGAGGAGACGAACTCCCTTAGATTGGACCAAGACGAGACGAACTCCCTTAGATTAGACCAAGATGAGATGAACTCCTCAGATTGGACCAGGAAGAGAAGACCTCCTTCTATTGCACTACGACGAGACCAACTCCCTTAGAATGGGCGAAGATGAGACAAACTCCCTAGATTGGACCACGAGGAGACGAACTCCCTTAAATTGGACCCAGAAAAGACTAATTTCATAGATTCGACCAAGAGGAGATAAACTTCCTTAGATTGGGAAAAGAGGGGACGAACTCCTTAGATTGCACCAAGAGGAGACGAACTCCCCTAGATTGGATTTAGAGGAGACGAACTACTGAGATTGGACGACGAGGAGACGAACTCCCTTAGATTGGACCAAGAGGAGACAAACTTCATAGATTGGACCAAGAGGAGACGAACTCACTTAGATTGGGAAAAAAGGGGACGAACTCCTTACATTGGACCAAGAGGAGACGAACTCGTTAGATTGGACCAAGAGGAGACCAACTTAATTAGATTGGACCAAGAGGTGACGAACTCCTTATAATGGACCAACAGGAGGTGAACTCCTTAGATTTTATCAACAGGTGACGAACTCCGTATAATGGACCAAGAGGAGACGAACTCCCTTATAGTGGATCAAGAGGAGATGAACTCCTTAGATTGGACCAAAAGGAGAGCAACTCCTTTGATTGGACCAAGAGGGGATGAATTCCCTTATATTGGATCGAAAGGAGACAAACTCCTTAGATAGGATGAATAGGAAGCGAACATGGTTTGATTGGAACCAGAGGAGAATAACTCCTTAGGTTGGACCAAGGGAAGACGAACTCCCAAGATTGGACCAAGAGGAGAGACGAACTCCGTAGTTGGACCAAGAGTAGACGAACTCCTTTATATTGCATAAAGAGGAGACCAACTCTCTAGAGTGGACCAAGATGAGATGAAGTCCGTAGATTGGACTAAGAGGAGACCATATCCTTAGATTGGACCAAGAGGGGATGAACTCCCTTATATTGGATCGAAAGGAGATGAACTCCTTAGATTGGATCAAGAGGAAGCGAACTTGGTTTGATTGTACCCAGAGGAGAAGAACTCGTTAGATTGGAGCAAGGGGAGACGAACTCCCTAGATTGGACCAAAAGGAGACAAACTCTGTAGATTGGACCAAGAGGAGGCAAACTCCCTTAGAATGGACCAGGAGGAGACGAACACTTTAGATTGGACCAAGAGGAGGTGAACTTGGTTAGACTGAACCAAGAGGAGAAGAACTCCTTAGATTGTACCAAGAGGAGATGAACTCCCTTAGACTGGAGCCAGAGGTGACGAACACCTTGGATTGGAAAAAGACGAGACGAGCTCCCTAGATTGGACCAACATCGGACGAACTTCCTTAGGTTGGACCAAGAGAAGACGAACTCACTTAGATTGGACCAGGAGGAGACGAACTACCTAGATTGGATTAGGAGGAGACAAACTTCCTAGATTGGACGAAGAGAAGGACGAACTCCTTAAATTGTACCAAGAGAGACCAACTCCTCAAATTGGAACAAGAGGAGACGAACTCCCTTATATTGGATCAAGAGGAGACGAAGTCCTTAGGTTGGACCAAGAGAAAGGGAACTTGGTTTGATTGGACCCAGAGGAGAAGAACTCCTTAGATTGAACCAAGGGGAGACGAACTCCCTTATAATGGATCAAGAGGAGACGAACTCCTTAGATTGGACCAAGCTGAGACCAACTCCTTAGATTGGACCAAGAAGGGATGAACTCCTTTATATAGGATCGAAAGGAGACGAACTCCTTAGATAGGACCAATAGGAAGCGAACATGGTTTGATTGGAACCAGAGGAGAAGAACTCCTTAGGTTGAACCAAGGGGAGAAGAACTCCCTCGATTGGACCAAGAGGAGAGACAAACTTCGTAGATTGGACCAAGAGTAGACGAACTCCTTTATATTGCCTAAAGAGGAGACCAACTCCCTTAGATTGGACCACGAGGAGACGAACTGCCTTAGATTGGACCAAGAGGAGACGAACTTCATAGATTGGACCAAGAGGAGATGAACTCATTAGATTGGGAAAAAAAGGGATGAACTCCTTAGATTGGACCAAGAGGAGATGAACTCGTTAGATTGGACCAAGAGGAGACCAACTTAATTAGTTTGGACCAGGAGGTGACGAACTCGTTACAATGGACCAACAGGAGGTGAACTCCTTAGATTTTATCAACAGGTGACGAACTCCGTAGATTGGACCAAAAGGAGACGAACTCCCTTATATTGGATGAAGAGGAGATGAACTCCTTAGATTTTACCAAGAGGAGACCAACTCCTTAGATTGGACCAAGAAGGGATGAATTCCCTTATGTTGTATCGAAAGGAGACGAACTCCTTAGATAGGACCAATAGGAAACGAACATGGTTTGATTGGAACCAAAGGAGGAGAACTCCTTAGGTTGGACCAAGGGGAGACGAACTCCCAAGATTGGACCAAGAGGAGACACGAACTTTGTAGCTTGGACCAAGAGGAGATGAACTCTTTTATATTACATCAAGAGGAGACGAACTCTCTAGAGTGGACCAAGACGAGATGAAGTCCGTAGATTGGACCAAGAGGAGACAACTCCCTTAGATTGGACCAAAAGGAGAAGAACTCCTTAGATTGGACGAAGAGGAGACAAACTCTCGACCAATAGGAGATGAAGTCCGTAGGTTGGAACAAGAGGAGATGAACTCGTTAGATTGGATCAAGTGGAGACCAACTTAATTAGTTTGGACCAGGAGGTGACGAACTCCTTACAATGGACCAACAGGAGGTGAACTCCTTAGATTTTATCAACAGGTAACGAACTCCGTAGATTGGACCAAAAGGAGACGAACTCCCTTATATTGGATGAAGAGGAGATGAACTCCTTAGATTTTACCAAGAGGAGACCAACTCCTTAGATTGGACCAAGAAGGGATGAATTCCCTTATGTTGTATCGAAAGGAGACGAACTCCTTAGATAGGACCAATAGGAAACGAACATGGTTTGATTGGAACCAAAGGAGAAGAACTCCTTAGGTTGGACCAAGGGGAGACGAACTCCCAAGATTGGACCAAGAGGAGAGACGAACTTTGTAGCTTGGACCAAGAGGAGATGAACTCTTTTATATTACATCAAGAGGAGACGAACTTTCTAGAGTGGACCAAGACGAGAAGAAGTCCGTAGATTGGACCAAGAAGAGATAACTCCCTTAGATTGGACCAAAAGGAGAAGAACTTCTTAGATTGGACGAAGAGGAGACGAACTCTCTAGATTTGACCAATAGGAGATGAAGTCCGTAGGTTGGACCAAGAGGAGACGAACTCCCTTAGATTGGACCAAGAGGTGACGAACTCCTTGGATTTTACCAAGAGGAGACCAACTCCTTAGATTGGACCAAGAAGGGATGAACTCCCTTATATTGGATCGAAAGGAGACGAACTCCTTAGATAGGACCAATAGGAAGCGAACATGGTTTGATTGGAACCAGAGGAGAATAACTCCTTAGGTTGGACCAAGGGGAGACGAACTCCTTAGATTAGACCAATAGGAGAGACAAACTCCGTAGATTGGACCAAAAGTAGACGAACTCCTTTATATTGTTTAAAGAGGAGACCAACTCTCTAGAGTGGACCAAGATGAGATGAAGTCCATAGATTGGACTAAGAGGAGACCAACTCCCTTATATTGGATTGAAAGGAGATGAACTCCTTAGATTGGACCAAAAGGAAGCGAACTTGGTTTGATTGTACCCTGAGGAGAAGAGCTCGTTAGATTGGAGCAAGGGGAGACGAACTCCCTAGATTGGACCAAGAGGAGACAAACTCCGTAGATTGGACCAATAGGAGACGAAATCCCTTAGAATGGACCTAGAGGAGACGAACACTTTAGATTGGACCAAGAGGAGGTGAACTTGGTTAGACTGAACCAAGAGGAGAAGAACTCCTTAGATTGTACCAAGAGGAGGGGAACTCCCTTAGACTGGACCCAGAGGTGGCAATACGTTGATTTGAAAAAAACGAGACGAGCCACCTAGATTGGACCAACATCGGACGAACTTCCTTAGACTGGGCCAAGAGAAGACAAACTCACTTAGATTAGACCAAGAGGAGAAGAACTCCTTATATTAGACCAGGAAGAGACGAACTCCCTAGATTGGACCAGGAGGAGACGAACTTCCTAGATTGGACGAAGAGAAGGATGAACAACTTAAATTATACCAAGAGAGACAAACTCCTCAGATTGGAACAAGAGGAGACGAATTCCCTTATATTGGATCAAGAGGAGACGAACTCCTTAGGTTGGACCAAGAGAAGGGGAACTTGGTTTGATTGGACCTAGAGGAGAAGAACTCCTTAGATTGGACCAAGGGGAGATGAACTCCCTAGATTGGACCAAGAGGAGACGAACTCCCTTAGAATGGAGCAAGAGGAGACGAATACCATAGATTGAACCAATGGGAGACGAACTCCCACAGATTTAACGAAGAGGAGACGAATGCCATGGATTAGACCAAGAGTAAACGAACTCCCTTATATGGGATCGAAAGGAGACGAACTACTTAGATTGGACCAAGAGGTAGAGAACTTGGTTTGATTGTACCCAGAGGAGAAGAACTCGTTATATTGGACCAAAGGGAGACGAACTCCCTAGATTTGACCAAGAGAAGACGAACTCCGTAGATTGGATGAAGAGTAGACGAACTCCCTTAGAATAGACCAAGAAGAGATGAACTCTTTAGATTGGACCAACAGGAGAAGAACTCCCTTGATTGGACCAAGAGGGGACGAACTCCCTTAGACTGGACCCAGAGGTGACGTACACCTTGGATTAGAAAAAGACGAGACGAACTCTCTAAATTGGACCAACAAGAGACGAACTCCCTTAGATTGGACAAAGAGAAGAAGAAATCCCCTAGATTGGACCATGAGGAGAAGAACTCCTGAGATTGGACTAGAAAGAGACGAACTCCCTAGATTGGACCAATTGGAGACGAACTCCCTTAGATTTGATGAAGAGGAGACGAACTCCTTTTTATTGGATCTAGAGGAGACGAACTCTTTAGATTGGATTTACCAAAAAAAAAAACTCTTTAGATTGGACCCCTTGACCAAAAAAAAAAACTCTTTAGATTGGACCAAGAGGAGGCGAACTTGGTTAGATTGGACCAAGACGCGAAGAAGTCCTTATCTTGGAGCAAGAGGAGACGAACTCTCTAGATTGGACCAAGAGGAGACGAACTCCCTTAGATTGGACTAGGAGGAGAAGAACCCCTTAGATTGCACCACGAGGAGATGAACTCCCTTAGATTGGGAAAAGAGGAGACGAACTCCTTAGATTGGACCAAGAGAAGACGAACTCGTTAGATTGGACAAAGAGGAGACCAACTTAAGTAGATTGGACCAAGAGGTGACGAACTCCTTACAATGGACCAACAAGAGGTGAACTCCTTATATTTTATTAACAGGTGACGAACTCCGTAGGTTGGACCAAAAGGAGACGAACTCCCTTAGATTGGACCTAGAGGAGACGAACTCCCTTAGATTGGACTAGGAGGAGAAGAATCCCAAAGATTGCACCATGAGGAGATGAACTCCCTTAGATTTGGCTCAGAGGAGACAAACTCCTTAGATTGGACCAAGAGGAGACGAACTCTCTAGATTTGACCAAAAGGAGATGAAGTTCGTAGATTGAACCAAGAGGAGATAACTCCCTTAGATTGGACCAAGAGCAGAAGAACTCCTTTGATTGGACCAAGAGGAGATGAACTCCTTAGATTGGCCCAAGAAGAGACGAACTCGCTTAGATTGGAACAAGAGTTGACGAACGCCTTGGATTGGACGAAGAAGAGACGAACTCCCTAGATTGGACCAAGATGAGATGAACTCACTTAGATTGGATCAAGAGGAGAAGAACTCCTTAGAATGGACCAGGAGTAGAAGAACTCCGTAAATTGCACCACGTGGAGATGAACTTCCTAAGATTGGGGGATGAGGAGACGAACTCCTGAGATTGGACGACAAGGAGACGAACTCCCTTAGATTGGACTAAGAGGAGACGAACTTCATAGATTGGTCCAAGAGGAGATAAACTCCCTTAGATTGGGTAAAGAGGGGACGATCTCGTTAGATTGGACCAAGAGGAGACGAACTCGTTAGATTGGACCAAGAGGTGACCAACTCCTTACAATGGACCAATAGGAGGTGAACTCCTTAGATTTTATCAACAGGTGACGAACTCCATAGGTTGGACCAACAGGAGATGAACTCCCTTAGATTGGACCAAGAGAAGAAGAAATCCCACAGATTTGACCATGAGGAGAAGAACTCCTGAGATTCGACTCGAAGGAAACGAACTCCCTAGATTGGACCAATTGGAGACGAACTCCCTTAGATTCGATGAAGAGGAGACAAACTCCTTTATATTGGATCTAAAGGAGATGAACTCTTTAGATTGGACCAAGAGGAGGTGAACTTGGTTAGATTAGACCAAGACGCGAAGAAGTCCTTATATTGGAGCAAGAGGAGACGAACTCTCTATATTGGACCAAGAGGAGACGAACTCCATTAGATTGGACCAGAAGGAGAAGAACCCCTTAGATTGCACCACGAGGAGATGAACTCCCTTAGATTGGGCTTAGAGTAGACGAACTCCTTAGATTGGACCAAGAGGAGACGAACTCTCTATATTTGACCAAAAGGAGATGAAGTCCGTAGATTGAACCAAGAGGAGACAAATTCCTTTAGATTGGACCAAGAGGAGAAGAATTCCTTTGATTGGACCAAGATGAGATGAACTCATTAGATCGGACCAAGAGGAGACGAACTCCTTAGATTTGACCAAGAGGGGACGAACTCCGTAGATTGGACCAAGAGGATACGAACTCCCTTAGAATAGACCTAGTAGAGACGAACTCTTTAGAATGTACCAAGAGGAGAAGAACTCCCTAGATTGGACCAAGAGGAGACGAATTCGCTCAGATTGGACCTAGAGGTAACAAACACCTTGGATTAAAAGAGGGCGAGACGAACTCCCTTAGATTGGACCAAGAGAAGAAGAATTCGCTTAGATTGGACCATGAGGAGAAGAACTACTGAGATTGGACTAGGAGGAGACGAACTCTCCATATTGGACCAAGACAAGATGAACTCCCTTAGATTGGACAAAGAGGAGACGAACACCTTAGATTGGACCAGTTGGAGACGAGCACCCTTAGATTTGATGAAGATGAGACGATTTCCTTGGATTGGACCAAGAAGAGACGAACTCCTTTATATAGGATCAAGAGGAGACGAACTCTCTAGATTGGACCAAGACGAGATGAAGTCTGTAGATTGGACCAAGAGGAGACGAACTCCCTTAGATTGGACGAAGAAGAGACGAACTCCCTCAGATTAGACCAGGAGGAGAAGAACCCCTTAGATTGCAACACGAGGAGATGAACTCCCTTAGATTGGGCTCAGAGGAGACGAACTCCTTAGATTGGACAACGAGGAGACAAACTCCTTTTGATTGGACCAAGATGAGATGACCTCGTTAGATTGGATCAAGAGGAGACGAACTCTCTAGATTTGACCAAAAGGAGATGAAGTCCGTAGATTGAACCAAGAGGAGACAAACTCCCTTAGATTGGACCAAGAGGAGAAGAACGCCTTTGATTGGACCAAGGGGAGATGAACTCATTAGATCGGACCAAGATGAGACGAACTCCCTAGATTTGACCAAGAGGGGACGAACTCCGTAGATTGGACCAAGAGGAGACGAACTCCCTTAGAATAGACCTAGAGGAGATGAACTCTTTAGATTGGACCAAGAGGAGAAGTACTCCCTAGATTGGACCAAGATGAGACGAATTCTCTCATACTGGACCTAGAGGTGACGAACACCTTTGATTATAAGAAGACGAGACGAACTCCCTTAGATTGGACCAAGAGAAAAAGAATTCCCTTAGATTGGACCATGAGGAGAAGAACTGCTGAGATTGGACTAGGAGGAGACGAACTCCCCATATTGGGCCAAGAGGAGACGAACTGCTTAGATTGGACAAGCAGGACACGAACTCCCTTAGATTGGACGAAGAGGAGATGACAACCTTTAGATTTGATGAAGAGGAGACGATTTCCTTGGATTGGACCAAGAGGAGACGAACTCCTTTATATTGGATCAAGAGGAGACGAGCTCTCTAGATTGGACCAAGACGAGATGAAGTCCGTACATTGGACCAAGAGGAGACGAACTCCCTTAGATTGGACGAAGAGGAGACGAACTCCCTTAGATTAGACTAGGAGGAGAAGAACACCCTAAATTGTACCACAAAGAGACGAACTCCCTTAAAATCGGCTTAGAAGAGACGAACTCCTTAGATTGCACCACGAGGAGACGAACTCCCTTGGATTGGACCAAGATGAGATGAACTCCTTAGATTCGACCAAGTGGAGACGAACTCCCTTAGATTGGACCAAGAGGAGACGAACTCCCTTAGATTGGACCAGAGGAGAAGAACTCCCTAGACTGCACCACGAGGAGACGAACTCCCTTAAATTAAGCTAAGAGGAGACGAACTCCCTTAGATTGGACCAATAAGAGATGAACTCCTTAGATTGGACCAAGAGGAGATGAACTCCCTTAGATTGGACCAAGGGCAGACAAACTCCTTACATTGGACCAGGAGGAGAAGAACTCGCTAGATTGCACCACGAAGAGACGAAATGCCTTAGATTGGGCGCAGAGGAGACGAACTCCTTAGATTGGACCACGAGGAGACGAACTCCCTTAGATTGGAGGAAGATGCGACGAACTCCTTATATTGCACCAAGAGAAGACAAACTCTCTAGATTTGACCAAGAGGAGATGAAGTCGGAAGATTGAACCAAGAGGAGACAAACTCCTTTGATTGGACCACGAGGAAATGAACTCCCTTAGGTTGGACCAAGAAAAGGCGAATTTCATAGATTGGACCAATAGGAGATAAACTCGCTTAGATTGGGAAAATAGGGGACGAACTCCTTAGATTGGACCAAGAGGAGACAAATTTCCTTAGACTGGAACAAGAGCAGACGAACACGTTAGATTGGACCAGGAGGAGACCAACTAATTAGATTGGACCAAGAGGTGACGAACTTCTTACAATGGACAAATAGGAGGGCTACACCTTAGATTTGATCCAGAGGTGGTGAACTCCTTAGATTTGTCCAAGAGGAGACTAACTCCTTAGTTTGGACCAAGAGGGGATGAAGTCCCTAATATTGGATTTAGAGGAGACGAACTCCTTAGATTGGACCAAGAGGAAGCGAACTTGGTTTGATTGTACCTAGAGGAGAATCAAGGGGAGACGAACTCTCTAGATTGGACCAAGAGGAGAGATGAACTTCGTAGATTGGACCAAGAGGAGACGAACTCCTTTATATTGCATCAAGAGGAGACAAACTCTCTAGAGTGGACCAAGACGAGATGAAGTCCGTAGATTGGAGCCAGACGAGACGAACTCCCTTAGATTGGACCAAGACGAGAAGAACTCCTAAGATTGGACCAAGAGGAGACGAACTCCTTAGTTGGATCAAGAGGAGGTGAACTTTGTAAGGTTGGACCAAGAGGAGAAGAATTCCTTAGATTGGACCAAGAAGACAAGAACTCTTTAGATTGGATTGGATCAAGAGGAGACTAACGCCCTAGATTGGACCAAGAGGAGACGAACACCCTCAGATTAGACCAAGAGGAGAAGAACTCCTTAGATAGGACCAAGAGGAGAAGAACTCCCTAGATTGCACCACGAGAGGACGAACTGTCTTAGATTGGGTGAGGAGGAGACGAACTCCTTTGATTGGACCACAAGGAGACGAACTCCCTTAGATTGGACCAAGAAAAGAAGAATTTCATAGTTGGACCAAGAGGAGATAAATTCCCTTAGATTGGGAAAAGAGGGGACGAACTCCTTAGATTGGACCAAGAGGAGACGAACTCCCTTAGATTGGAACAAGAGGAGACATACTCATTAGTTTGGACTAGGAGGAGACCAACTTAATTAGATTGGACCATGAGGTGACGAACTTCTTACAATGGACCAACAGGAGGGCAACTCCTTAGATTTGATCAAGAGGTGACGAACTCTTTAGATTTGACCAAGAGGAGACCAACTCCTTAGGTTGGACCAAGTGGGGATAAAGTCCCTTATATTGTATCTAGAGGAGACGAACTCCTTAGATTGGACCAAGAGGAAGCGAACTTGGTTTGATTGTACTGAGAGGAGAATCAAGGGTAGATGAACTCCCTAGATTGGACCAATAGGAGAGACGAACTCCGTAGATTGGACCTAGAGGAGACGAACTCCTTTATATTGCATGAAGAGGAGACGAACTCTCTAGAGTGGACCAAGACAAGATGAAGTCCGTAGATTGGACTAAGAGGAGACGAACTCCCTTAGATTGGACCAAGAGGAGACCAACTCCTTAGATTGGACCAAGAGGGGATGAAGTCCCTTATATTGAATCTAGAGGAGACGAACTCCTTAGATTGGACCAAGAGGAAGCGAACATGGTTTGATTGGGCCCGGAGGAGAAGAACTCTTTAGATTGGTCCAAGGGGAGACGAACTCCCAAGATTGGACCAAGAGGAGAGACGAACTCCGTAGATTGGACTAAGAGGAGACGAACTCCTTTATATTGCATGAAGTGGAGACGAACTCTCTAGAGTGAACCAAGACGAGATGAAGTTCGTAGATCGAATCAAGAGGAGACGAACTCCCTTAGATTGGACCAAGAGGAGACGAACTCCTTAGATTGGACCAATAGGAGGTGAACTTTGTATGGTTGGACCAAGAGGAGAAGAACTCCCTAGATTGGACCAAGAGGAGAAGAACTCCTTGGATTGGACCAAGAAGAGAAGAACTCCTTAGATTGGATTGCATCAAGAGGAGACTAACGCCTTAGATTGGATCAAGAGGAGACAAACACCCTCAGATTAGACCAAGAGGAGAAGAACTCCTTAGATAGGACCAGGAGGAGAAGAACTCCCTAGATTGCACCACAAGAAGACGAACTGCCTTAGATTGGGCAAAGAGGAGACGAACTCCTTTGATTGGACCACGAGGAGACGAACTCCCTTAGATTAGACCAAGAAAAGATGAATTTCATAGATTGGACCAAGAGGAGATAAACTCCCTTAGATTGGGAAAAGAGGGGACGAACTCCTTCGATTTAGGGCCCTGATTAATAAAATGATTACGGTGTCATGGCCTAAATAGCAAAGTGGGGTAATTAGCCCGTTGAATCCTTGGGTGAAGACAATCAGGGATCGACGAGCATGATCAAGGAGAGTACTCAACCTTAGAGTAATTACTCGACCATAAGGATCGAAGCAAGATGACCTTGCACTAGCACGAGTTGATGCGCGATCTTTTAGGAATTGATTCGTTGGATGGTTATGGCCAACTCATGGGTAATTCCAGGTGGCAATAATTAACCCGAATCGACCCTTCAATTGTCGGCACGACCCTGTGACTGGGCGAGACGATCATCCTGCTCGATTACATGACAACCGAGAATTCTCTAGGGAACAACGAGGCTCGAACGTGGATCGACTCGAGCAACGATCTGAGATTCGCAAGCGATGCCCTGTTTGCCACCTTCTTAAGGAAGCTATTTTAAGGTCACCGAAAGGCGACTCTTAATCACAAAATTATTAGATTAATCATGGGCACTAAATTGAGAGAGATGGACTCCAACCCAAATTAAGGAATTAGTGAGGGATCAAGAAGCATGACTCAAGGGCCATTCGGCCAAGGGAAGGCTGAATGGGGAAAATAGAGAAAAAGAAAAGAGAAAGATAAAGAGAAAGATAAAGAGAAGGAAAATAGAATAATAAGATTTGGTGGTGTCTTGACAATTATTAAAGTCAAAGAAAGACAAGAAAATCTAGAGTAGTTTTGACCTAGATAATTATTAATTCAAGGGGTACAAGTGTAGGTTGAAGATGACATAAGCCTAGATTAAAGTACCTATAATTTATTAGAAGAAGATCACACGTGGGAGAGTGGCCGGCAGCAATCCAAGGGCAAAAAGGGAAGAAGAACATAATTATTTAGTCATTAATAAGGCTATCTTAAGATTATAATTAGGCTTGTGGCCTATTAAGCTTAGGGTGATGTCATGTGGGTGATGTAATGCACCTAGTTATAGGATTATGTCATCCTAGAAGGCTATTAGAAGGATAGGCAATTAAAGGTCTAATATAAGATGTAAAATTAGGCACATGGGCTAAAGAAATAAAGGAAAGAGCATTAAATGTTGAATAGTATACCTAAGCTAGTGACCATAGGCCATTAATGCATTAAATGTCCTATAAGCTTGCTCCCCAAGTTTCTCTTATAGGCTTGCTCTCCAAGTTTCTCCTCTAGCCTTGGGCCCCAATCTTCCTTGCCTATAAATAGAGAGCAGGTCACTTCATTTGGACTCACACCACAACCAAGAACACACAAACCTCTTCTGCCTGCTTCTGAAAATTCGTAGCTCTGCTAAGCCAGCCACTGTTCTGCCTTCTACCACCCACCAGCAGTCATTTGCTTCACCAAAACCCTCCACCACCTTCTTATATACTTCCATACCGTCCTTCTTGCAAAATTTCAGCACCAACGGAGCTCTGGTTCCTCCCGAACCAACTCTAGAAGCTACAGACCCCTGGACCGAAATACTGCACCATCGACCTTTCTGTTTGGCCCTGGTTGACCGACCAAACGACCTCCGAATCGAGCGAAATCAGCCCCATTATCTTCATAACGTCCAGACCTTTCCAACGCCACCAACCAAGCTCCGAAACGTTGAGTATTCGCCTCTGTAGGTCCCCTGGAAGTCGTCAGTACAGATACCGAGTTGGACGACGGGTTGCTGTTCGCCTGCTCTGATTAGCTCCTGCTTCTGTTTCTTCGACTCCTCTCTGTGTTTTTGAGTAACACCTGTCTGTAAGTGGATTTTCTAACCCTCGGGTAGGGCGTGACGTTACGTAGTTAACTTGTGAAGTGGTTTTCTAAATTTATTCTCCACTTTGACCTTACTAGTCTTCCAGAAAATGTTTATGTTCTTGTGATGATTTTTAGTCTGTTTCTTGAGTTCAAAAATCTATCTTTTGGCAAAGTGACATCTTATTTGGGCTTTTAAAATTATCATGGAGCTTTGGTCTTCCCAGTTTTGTTCAAAAAGATTGTTGTTTCGACCTTAAAGTTGCATCTTACTTCTTGAGTCAAAATTCATTTCTTTTGCAAAATGATGTCTTTGATTTCAAGAGCAAGGTGAAAGAAATGATTTTCAAAATGGATGATCTCTTTTGCAAACAAAAGTGCTGGTTATAATCTCAAAGATAAAATGAAAGAAATGATCTTTGGGAATGGGTGATTGTGTGTGATGCATGCTATAAGACAAGACCCGCCACCTGACTGAGGTCGTATTGGCGATGATGATGAACCCGGAAGAGTTCCGGATGATTAGCCTCGTCGTCGGATGGACTTCGAGGGAGACGTGCCCTGCGGGGTACGCCCGGCTTTTGAGTCGGAGGGTGCCGTCTAGATGAGGCTAGGCGATGCTTGGGCTGCGGTCCAAAGGGCAGGATCATTATGGAACTGGCGGCCAGGGAGGGCCAAAAGATTATAAAAGATAAATGCATGCAACGATGTGTGGAGTCTTTGTTGATTTTTGGGATTCATGGGTGATTTTTGGAAGTCTTGGATATGTGATATTTTCAAAAAAATGGCAAGGTTTTTGGAAATAATTTAATAAATCTTAAAAGGTGGTTTTCAAACCTTTGCTTGTTGATTGCGAGGCCACCTCCTAGGCGAGATTTAGAATTTCTACTTATTGAGTTATCTCACCCCGTGGTTATTAACATTTTCAGGATCGTACCATGGTTAACCGTGATTCATTTTGACGGTGAATGTCTCCTCGATCCCTTTTGTTGAAGATTTTAGGTTAGAGAAGCTAGGGATAACCAACCCCCGATCTTAGCCAACTCATGATTAAAAGTGCTTCGGGCGCGTCTTGTTGTAGTTACGTTACTTGTTGTTGGAGATTATGTTCGATGGATACTTGTTATGTTGATAATGGTGGTTTGTGTTGATATGTAAATGATATATGAAGTAGATCTTTATGTCACACATTGCTTAGTTTGCCTAATTAACTACCAACTATTGTATAGGGATTGCTTCCGCTTGATGATTAAGTTAACAATGGGTCCTGGGATAATATTGTCACAAGTGATAAATGAATTAATGGCCATGTGGGGATTTATCACGTGCCCAACGGACCGGGGCTTGAAAAATTCTGGGTGTGACGAGCCCTTGAGCTTAATTAAAATAATTAAGTTCATTTTATCTATTAATTGGTGTTTGCGGCTCTACAGATTGAACCAAGGGGAGATGAACTCCCTCGATTTGACCAAGAGCAAACGAACTCCGTAGCTTAAACCAAGAGGAGACGAACTCCCTTAGATGTGATGAAGATGAGACAAATTCTTTGGATTGGACCAAGAGGAGACGAACTCCTTTATATTGGATCAAGATGAGACAAACTCCTTAGATTGGACCAAGAGGAGGCGAACTCCCGTAGATTGGACCAAGACGAGAAGAACTCCTTATATTGGACCAAGAGGAGACGAACTCTCTAGATTGGACCAAGAGGAGATGAAGTCCGTAGATTGGACCAGGAGGAGACGAACTCCCTTAGATTGGACCAGGAGGAGACGAACACTCTTAGATTGGACCAGGAGGAGAAGAACTCCCTTGATTGCACAACGAGGAGACGAACTCCCGTAAACTGGGCTCAGTGTAGACGAACTCCTTAAATTGGACCATGAGGAGACGAACTCTCTTAGATTGGACGAAGATGAGATGAACTCCTTAGATTGGACCAAGAGGAGACAAACTCTCTAGATTTGACAAAGAAGAGATGAAGTCCGTAGACTGAGCCAAGAGGAGACGAACTCCCTTAGATTGGACCAAGAGAGGACAAACTCCCTTAGATTGGACTAGGAGGAGACGAACTTCCATAGATTATACTAAGAGGAGACAAACTCTATAGATTGGACCAGGAGGAGAAGAACTTCCTAGATTGCAACACGAGGAGACGAACTCCTTAGATTGGGCGCAGAGGAGTCGAACTCCTTAGATTGGACCACGAGGAGACGACCTCTGTTAGATTGGACAAAGATAAGACGAACTCCTTAGATTTGACCAAGAGGAGACGAATACTCTAGATTGACCAAGAGGAGATGAAGTCCGTAGATTGAACCAAGAGGAGACGAAATCCCTTAGATTGGACCAAGAGGAGACGAACTCCTGAGATTGGACCAGGAGGAGAAGAGCTCCCTAGATTGCAACACGGGGAGACAAACTCCTTAGATTGGACCATGAGGAGACGAACTCCCTTAGATTGGACCAAGAAAAGACGAATTTCATAGATTGGACCAAGAGGAGATAAACTCCCTTAGATTGGGAAAAGAGGGGACGAACTCCTTAGATTTCGTCCTTAGATTGGACCAAGATGAGACGAACTCCCTTAGATTGGAACAAGATGAGACGAACTCGTTAGATTGGACCAGGAGGAGACCAACTTAATAAGATTGGACCAAGAGGAGACGAACTCCTTTATATTGCATCAAGAGGAGACGAACTCTTTAGATTGGACCAAGAGGATGCAGACATGGTTAGATTGGACCAAGACGAGAAGAACTTTCTTAGATTCGACCAAGGGGAGACGAACTCTCTAGATTGGACCAAGATGAGAGGAAGTCCGTAGATTGAACCAAGAGGAGAAGAACTCCTTAGATTGGACCAAGAGGAAACGAACTCTCTAGATTTGACCAATAGGAGATGAAGTTGGTGGATTGGACCAAGAGGAGA